>JAJJMC010003936.1:698007-831209 GCA_023531435.1 Papaver californicum | reverse complement strand
AAGAAACTTTGATCCTAAAACCAAGTTTCATTCTATACAAAAAACATGTCTCCACTTTCTTCTATACATCAAAACTGAGACTTTACACCATCCCCGTCAGGTTGCAGAGTTTTGTTAAATTGGAACTTTTCATTTTCAGCTTCATACAAAAGAACACCAAAATCTACCTTCATAACTATTTTATGAACTTTACATTCTGCTAAATCAGTTGGTCACGTCAGTGTTGTTGCCTGCAGGCATGGGATGTTATGTCAGCTTTAACAATGACTTAATATATTCCTTCGCGTGTAGAACTTGTAACAGGGCCCCCACTTTTCCTGCTGATTTTCATTGTAAACTACTAACGCAGACTTCTCATCTGGTATTGTCGAGCATTGATAATCCTGCTGTTTGTCATATAAACCTTCCAAGAAGCACTTCTTAATGATACATGGCTCTCTGTTGTGACAATTTTGCTCAGCCTCATGTTGCAGCGTCGTCGTCTGTGAGTGTAAGCACGAGATAAGCAACATTGGCAAGTGGTAACAAATAAACGTGATATGAATAAACCAATTAATGGGGTTTTGTCCATTAAAGAGGGAAAGCATACCAGATGCAGTTGAGGAGCTGTCACAACTGAGTCGGAAACATTTTTGACACCAAGTCTGACAAAAGAAGAGTTGGTTAGGTGTATACCACTTCAACTAGATCTGAAGAAAAGACTTATAACAGGATCAGGAAAATGTATAGGAAGCTGTACGTACAGATTAACCTAATTCAAAATTACATGTGAACGTTCAAGATTTTAAAATCCAACTTCACTACATCTGATAACAAATTCAGGTACGTTAACTCATCAGATGATTTCCCCATGAGACAAGGTTTTGTATACAAGGTCACCTTAACAACACTTCCCTTTCCCCTGTTCCCATTAATTTGTAATGGTCAAGGTGACCAATTTTGGGCCAGCACCATAACATGTGATTTATCAAGTTCATCGTACCTAACTAAAATAAATTATTTTACTTGTGTTGTATTCCCAGTCCATTTATCTGACTATTTATCAAATCATAAACACACTGTTATGTGTTTCGTGTTTACATTTTTCATGTTCTAAAATTTCCCTGTTATATTTTTCTTTAACCGATTTATGGAGAATGGCAGGTGACAAGTAAAAAAGGTATTCTCACATCCCCACGTGTGCTTAATAAGATGATGTGATTGGATGGATTCATTTCTACCCAAGGAATTCACATGTTTACCTTGCTTGTATAGTTACAAATTCAAGTTTTAAAGAAGGAAATAGAGAGAACAAGAATCGAATGCATACTCTACTTGCTGTTGGTCTGTAACTTGACTCCGTTCGACCTGTTCTGCTTGCATTACTGCCGGAATGATAGAGTTCCTGTCTGTATCAATATTCTCTTTCCTTAGTCTGAGCTTAATAAGTATAGGTTGGCTCCCTGAGAAATTTGATATATAGTATAATATAAATAAATTTGAGTTCAGATGTAATAATTTAGTTATTGCTGAAAGGGTAAAAAGATTACACACCTGTTGGTTCAGGCGTTGGTTTCGCTACTGGTGACATCCTTAAGAGTTTCTGGCACATTGTGGTATCCTGGAAATCCAGGAAAGTGTATTGTATAAATTCTAATCTCTCAGAACTTGTCATCTTAGAGAAACCAAAGGAAGTAGTCCATGTATCTAACACTTGAGGAACGGCAGGTAAAATCAGCCTCTCCACTTCTAATTCCTTGAGCTTCTGAAAAACAAAGAGAGAAAGAAAATGAGTCAGATCTTTCATCATTTATTTAAAAGGAAAAGATTTCCAGGACACGAATATACAGAGGGATGAATAACTATATCCAGTAAGAAATACAGTTCATAGTAGAACAAGTGACACAGAATCAGAATTCCATGGTCATACAAATGCCCTAAAGACAACAAAAGAGTACACACTCCCACGAAAAACCGAGAAACATTGGTATGCCCTTTTGGCTAAGCACCTAATCCATACGAATTGATGATATCTTGTTTAACTTCAAAGTCATTCAGGGTCAGAAGTAAGAGAGGGGTGCTGTGTCAACAGTAAACTAAGTGGTGGAGAATAGTTGAAAAACATTTCAGCAAAGCAACCCCTTGTCCTCATTGGTGGTTCTATTAAACCATCAAGCATTCGGCGGTAACATTTCCTATGTACAGATTAATGACAAGGAATAGCTGTTAAGAGTAGGAACCGAATCTCACCTAAACATCTATAAGAGGATAAAATAAAAGCCGTTCTTTTTTATCTAGAAAAAGAATAACCGAATTACCTGTTCGAGAACATCAAATAGAATGCGGCATATCCCTTGCCTACGATATTGAGAACGCGTACCAACAAGTGGTACTTCTGCAACTTTTTCGTTATGTACCCTGGAAAAGATTGATGAAATTAACGAATTAGATGGTGGACTAGAACAGTTGATGCATTAGTGAATGTGATGCAGGATAGCTTACCTAACTGTTGCAACTGAGATGAGCTCGTCCTCTTGCTCTAAGAGCACAGTGTAAAATCCCCAAAAGTTCAATCGGTTCAGCTTTGATCTGAAAGATTGTGATAAACCAGCATCATATAAGCAGAGATACTGGAGATAGAGATCTAACTACAACACAATATTCTAGCATGAATAGCTACTCATTCAAGGGGAAAAAGAAGGATGTAATCCATCCGAAGTAGCATCCTGGTGTTGCCAACTATGACCAACAACAAAAAAACTTATGTGAAGTACGAGACGTGTGAGGGTCATGTCAATCTTCTGACACTTCACCACCCTTTTCATATCAATAGAATACTTATCTAATATTTTCTAGCCTAGATAGAAAAGAAATAGGATGCTTACGTATTGTTGAAGAGAACATCTTCGACAAGATCTGTCTTTGTATCTGGTTCTTTAATTGGCTCGAAACACTCATGAATTACAGAGAGTGCTACATTGAGCTTGCTCTGAATCTCCGTATCAGCCTCCTTATCAGATGGAGCAAATTGGTGGCAAGCATCTTTTCTAGGTTTCAAAATACTCCATGATAAATTATCCACACCTACTGGAAATGACTTCCCCAGAAGTTTGTGGAGACTTGCAAATAACTGCACAATAAAAAGAATAACAATGTAAAAAATGTGCATATAAAACTAGTCAAAAATCATAATAGGAGAGCATATTCTATACATAGATTGTTGCAAACTGCAAAGCCATATGAAACATCTCAATGAACATTCTTGATGCAGAACAGACAACTTCAAACAATTCTAGTTTCTTTTCTTTTTTCAGATTAACTACTTCAGCTAACTATTTGATTCCATGTTACTGTGGTGGGAACAAAATATTGTCTATGCTTATGTCTACTGATAGAAAAATGTTAACCCCAAGTTTATAAGAAATCATTTTCACATATTAGTAGTTCGGCTCAAAGGTACAAATCATTCTTAGTTCTGTAAATAATAAGTCTCTCTATTAATACCTTAATACCTACTATGAATGGTTTTCTTCTGTGTCAGGAATCAATACTCTGACTCATAAAAAGTTTGGCCAAACAATGTTGCTTGCCATGAATGAAACATCTGTGAAAAGTTTCAGGGGAAACGTGGAGTACCTTTTCACACTTTACACCGCAAAACCAGCTGCTCTTCGGGTTAACGTTCAGCTTATCCAACCCTCTTTTTCTTACACACCCCATGTGATCTACAAAAGATGTAAAATAAAATTAGTATATTGTAAGAATTTTGACAGGCCAAAGTACACATGAAATTTTGGCCACAAAAATATATAACCTACATCCGTGATTGCATTGATCACAGCGCAGAATTTTCTTTTCAGCAGGCTGTTCCGAGTCGCCGTCAAGCTCGCCTTGGCCACATATTCCACATTGACAAGATGGGCAGAACCATTTTCCATCCGGCAAATCCTAAACAGCAGAACGAGTTCTTGTTTAATTCAATCTAAAAACTCAAAATAGTCATTACTAGTAGTCCAATATGTCAAATTATTTTTTTGAAACAAATCAGATAATAAACGTACCTTTATTCCCAGACAATTCAAATGAAATGAGGATGGGCATTGATCACACAACACTAATGTACCCCCATAGTGACAAATTGAGCATATATAATCATTCTTTTCGGCAGCCAGATCTCCTTTAATTCTCTTACCAGGTTCAACTGCAATGCAGTTCAGATTATTTTCCTGTAGTTTCTTCTGGCAGTCTAATAGAGACCTTCCATCTTGCAAGAAAATCCTGGCAGATGGTCGCATATCATAACTACCAACATGACGCCCAAAATTTGTCAGACTAAAAACCTGTTCGCAACAATTGCACTTAATTCCTTTGCGGTTAATTTTTCCTTCCCCAATTATGCAATCGTCTTTTAAACTCAAGTAACGTACTTTTTCCCTAGGCAGAACCACGTTACTTTCAATCAACCAAGAGAGAACAGTTCGAGGGCTGCGATCAGCAGAACTCGGCATCACATCCTGCCGTGCCCTTTTGCTTGAATGTGGAACATGGGTTTTACACCCACTGTCCAATTGAAGTCGAGATGCCTTCACTTTCTTCATTTTACGATTACTGCTACAATAAGGGGCTGCACTGTTTCTTTGCCTCTTCTGCTGCTCACTGGATCTTTTTTCTTGTATATTGCCAGCTTTGAGGCTTTCTTTCGTTTGTGATAAGCTAAATGACTCAGTAAAACCCTTTGCAAGCAGCCCATTTTGGGGCAAAGTATTTCCTAAAGCTTCAGATGGGATATTATTAGAAGAGAACTTAGCGTGACTGGATGAGCTCAAAGACTCGGCTATTTCCAACCCTTCTTCTTTACAATGTCCTATGCAAGCAGTCAAAAGAGATTGGTATGATTTCTTTCTTGGAGAAACATAAATAAGGTCTTTACGAAGATTCTTCTTACATATAGGTTTGGTGGTCCAACCAAGAGCTAAGAGGTACTTCTTTGCTATTTCACGTAACTGCTTAGCTTTTTCCGAATACCTGTCTTTCCTGCACGCAATCACATACTCTCTCAAAGGTTGAGGCCAAGGTTCAGGTATAACATCCAACTTGCTATGAATGATAGGTGTTCCATGACTTTCAGAAGGGTCTGAATAAAGTGATTCAGAATCCACACGAGGAGAAGCACAGCCTTGACCTTTTCTGCTGATCTTGGACGCAGGAACCGGAAGGATATTGGGGCTAATCACGGCCTGGCACGCGAGACGAAGAGAATACAACGGCGCTCCCTTAGGTGGTCTGTAACGAAATATAAGGCTACCAGTTGCTGTATGTCTTTTATGCTCAATCTTCCAACCTAGATAAGACAGATGCATTCTAGATTTCAACATGTCCTTTTGACTTTTTAAATAGGTCTCTAATGCTTCAGGGCAGAATTTAGCTTCAGGAATGAAATCCCGGCCTGCAGGTACCCACTTTTCTCGCCCTACTGGTTCTGACTCCTTTACTAGATCATCTGAAACCACATGAGTTGAGTGACTGATTTTTCGTCTTTTCCTCATGGACGAAAATGGACGCTGTTCTTCATCTTCCTCACTCAAATTTTCAACAGAATCATCATATAAAGATAACGCTAACGGATTTTCTTCTTCCCAGTCTTCCGAAACACCCTCATCATCTTCTAGTAAATTAGACATTCCAGTATCCTCCATTCTACCCTTCAGCTGCTTCTCAATTGGCTCATCATCAACCGAATTCCCACGAAGTACATCAACAATATACTCAGCAGTTGTATGCAAACTCTTCAGAATACACTCCCACGCCAAATCAGCCCACGCTGACTTCTCACCACAAGTCCACTCCTTAATTGAATTCCTAAACCCCTCCATTTGTCTCAAATCATACCAAATCTGTCTAACCGAAACAACTGTTGGCATATCAGCTTCATACTCTTCAATCAATTCAAGAAACTTCCAATTCCCTCTAACTTTCCAAATATCTCCAATTTCATCCCAATCTTGAGTTACCCTCACATCATCAATTTTCATCATTACTACATCACCTATATCAGGAAAAAACACTAATCTCTCTGACTTCCCATCTTCGTAATCAAAAATTACACCTTCCCACCATGCATCATCGACTAATGCATCAACACACAGTCCATAATTTAAGCTAAATTTACTAACTCTAATTTTGTTAGGAGGAATTGGCCTAATTAAACCACGGTAATTAAAAGAATTCACCTCATCGTAATCTTCCAATACAATTCCTTCAAGTCTTGGAGAAACAATAACTGTATCCTTAAGATTTTCAGTACCTTCATCTTCCAATAGATTATCATATTCAACTTCACGATATAGATGACCACATGCAATTACTCTACCACAATGCCATGAACCACTGAATCCCTCTTCAACACTTCTAACCTACAAAAACCCCCAAAATCACAAATCAAAAAAAAAACAGAGAGAAATTCAAAATTATGTGCCCTAGAAAATCAATTAATCAATCAACATTTACCTCAACTCTGTCTCCAAATAGGAATTTTCTTTGAGTATGATCCTGTCTCTTCCGTTTCTTCTTCTTTGTATCAGCATCGTATTCAGCCATTCTAGTTACCGCCATTGAAAGGGGGCGTGTGAATAAGCAAGCAGGGGGAGTAATGAAAGAATGCAATAAAGAAAAAAGAAAAGAATAAACAGAGAGGAGGGTGTTAAAGTAAATAAAAAACTCTTTTTTTTTTCTTAATTTAAGGAGAGAAATGGGGGTACGACTAGGTTTTAGAAACACACGATGAATGAAAGAAGAGAGAAGAATCTCATCTCAGTCCCTGTGAAAAACAGAAAACCCAGATTTGGTTTAAAACCCCTGCTCCAAGTAAAGTAACCAAATGTCTCTATCTCTCTCCATTCCAGATTCCAGTCTCTATAGATCAGGCAACTTATTTGGGATGTTTAATCTGACCACAGTTGATGACAGTAATGTTACAAGTGTAATGTGGGTCCGCAAATATCTTTATGATCCTGCACCTAAACGCTTAAACGTGGGGGAACTTAACGGAACTGACTTGACGCTCCGCTCGTTGCTTTCAACGTTGGTATTGGAATATATTAGAAGAGTTTATAATGCAGGCAAACAAGAAGGATTTTGGTTTAAGAAATTTAATTGATCAGCACATTCCAGGAAGAATTGTATGCAGTTCAGTGTAAACGGTATCTGAGTAGCAGATTTGAATAATGGGTTATCAGAAAAAAAAAAAAAAAAAAAAAAAGGCAATTTTGATAGGACATTTGATTATTTTGAATGATAGAATATACGCGGGAAACGTCACGGCAACGACGATTATTTGTAATATTTTAATCGAGTTCGTTATGTTCGTTACTCGGATGAGAAATTGACAGCTTTTATGAATGCTATCGTCTTCGGAGAAGTTATCTTCCGTAATTTACTTTTGGTATCGGAGTCGAAGAGTGATTCTGCATAAAACACTGGTGATGAGTTAGAATAAATCAAAAGCTACCAAAATTTCTTGAAGTTAAAAATGCCATTTTTAACAGGAGTTTCTATTAACAGGAGATGCAAAACTAGTATTAACTATGCAAGATTTTTAGCGAAACTTTAGACTAATTTACTGCTAAAAATAGAGAGGCGATGAGACAAAGTCATAAAAGTTAGGAAACTGACTGCTAGAAATTGGGCCAAAAATAATTGTTATTCACTTTTGAAGTATAATGCATGATGATAGCTGCACATCTATCCCGCAATAGTGTGTATGCACAACACACTCGATGTCTGCGAGCATGTTTGATTGTGGCGATTTTTGTGTTCCACAATTTTCTTGGCTTTGTGTTGAGTCATGGTCGCTGTGTACGGAGACGTACGGCTATCTGCCGAGTGAGCATCATTTTGACCGTTCACGTGACTAAAAAGTGAAAGGAATTTCCGTACACTATGTGGAACTACGTACTACAGGTGATCAGGTTAGTCAAATTTGAATGGGAACCTGTTGGATTTCGGATTTTGGGCTAGTAGCCCACTACAAATATCCTTGTAACTTCTGACAGCCGCAACATCGAAATTCTGTAACCGGAAGTTGGAAACAGGAACAAAAAAATGGTTACCTGGTTTTCTAACTTTTTGGGTTGGTTAGCTGGGCACAACTGTACCTCATAAGTATGGACTGCAAGGATAACATCCAAAACGCTGTTATACTATTTAGGTGTAAATTCAAAAACATGAGGTACAAGCTGTGACTGAGGGAGGTATATATGCCTGCAGGGATGCACTTCTGTTAACAGGTGATATGTGTGTGCAGAAATTGGGGACAAGTTTTGAGAATAAAGATCTAGGAAAGCGTGTATTCTTAACATTACTAGTGGCTTTCATCATGGCACGGCATTGATGGTAACCGTTGACGCTAGTGGCGGCAGTGCTGCTGGTGCATCGGGTTGACATATACCCATTTTCATTTCTCATAATTTTGAAAAAGAAACCAAAATTGGTAATGGCAGGGGTAATCAAACAGCCATATTTCTAAAGAATTAGTTATAACTTTTGTATGTACAATGATGCGGATATTCAATTGGTGCTCTTAGGTAGAATTACAAAGATAGGAACATTATCTGTAAGCATTTTTTCCTTTGAACTGAGCAGTTCTTGAACCTGCAGTTAGACAATAAAATTAGGTAATGAATGAATGATACATGTCTTACTAATGAATGAATGATCCACTTATAATATTTGTTTTTTCTATTGAAACAGCATAGGAAGCAGTAATAGCAGCTGAAATTACGAAACCAAAAATGCACAAACAGATATGACCGTGTTTCTTACCGCTACTTGTTCCCGCTTCCTGGTCATTCCGAACCCCATTTTAAATTGTAACTATGTGTTTGTTGTAAGCGACACGACGTTTTTCAAGAACTTGTTCTTTTTCAATTTCAGTTAATGAAATTCTTTTTGCAGTTTCCCTAATACGCCGCTGCTCTAATGGTAGTTGCTGAGTTTGCAGGAGGAACCTTGGGCTACGGTGAGGATTGAAAGACTGAGTTGCCGCAGGAATTTGTTCATTTTCTGCATCCAAGAAAGAATTCATGTCATCACTCCCATTTGCAGTGAATCTGATGTAATTTCATTGTTATCAGAAAAATGAAAACATGAATGTAATCTAACATTCATATCCTTTCTCAAAGAAAAGATTATGTTAGTATATGAATGTCAAAGAAAAGTATATGAATTTGAATTACAACTATACTAAACTCTGTCAATAAAAGAACTTGTGAAGGATGGAAAAGCACCGACTTATCTTACTGATCTAGGATTATGAGACTGATTAAAAATTTAAACGTACCTTAAAGTAAGAAAAGTATTGATCTTTCCATCTGTAAGTCGGCTTATGTACAGATGTTACTATATGAATGTCAAAGAAAGTATATGAATGTTATTCAGGTGGTAGCCTAATGAAAAAAGCCACTGTAATTTCGAGAAACTATAATCCTAGGTGTTGGTTAAAATTTGCTATTAGAGCAAGTGTATAATGGGGCTTTGAATCTATGATCCCCTGGATTTGTTTATGGAGTGGAAGGAGGCCAGAAAAATCTTACAGACTCCATTCAAGGCAAGAAAGAAAATACGAAATAAAAGTGTCTTTTGTTTTCATCAATCACAGTGTATATTAAGGAGAAAACGTTGTGGCATTTTCCAACCAGCTGAAAAGAGGATGAAGCAACACCATACATAGTTTGGTTGGTGGAAAGGAAAACTTGCAATTGCATACAACATGCTCTTGGTTTCCTGACTCTTACCCATATATGCCCATGCCCATGCCCATTTTGTTTGACGACCATCATTTTGAGCTATAGATTATTCCAAGCAACATCCATCAATTTTGCTTAATCTTACCAATGATCATTGTTTGCGCTGAATTCTGCATTGTTTAAATTACAAAAATAAGTGGGACTGGACTGCATTATCAAGCTCATCATACGATATTTGTCAAGGTTTCTATGGTCAGTTAAGTTCATTGTGCACTATAGAGTGATGATGTGATATTAAACCAAATCAACATGACAGTCTATTAAAAAGAGAGACAAGAGCTAGAGAATATCTTCTTAGATTATCATGTTTCTTTACAGTGAAGTGAAGTGAAGTGTGATATCCATAAATTCAGAACATAGCATATACAGTTAACTCATTAGACAAACCCGAGCATACCATATATGTAATACCCGATATTTTTAATTGACCGTTTTGAGTCGGGTTCTACCCGATTTAGTTAACCTTGTTATTTAGGTTGTTGTTTCCTTTACCTTAGTCTAGGTGGGTTGTTTGTTGAAAATATAATCATCAAATTAACTTTAATAAGTAAATAAAAATTGAGAGAAAATAAAAAAGATAATTATGATATACTCCCTCCGTTTCAGGAAAAGAGTTACTTTCTCTTTAAATTTTTGTTCCAACAAAAGAGTTACTTTCATTTTCAATAGGACAAACTTCTAAAAATACCTTTTTTATAAAGTTTTATTGTTTTAATAAGAAGATATATATGTGGTATTAAACTTTTTATTGAGGGTAAATTTGAAAATAAATTAAAAAAACTACTCTCTCTCATCTTGTCTTAATAATTGTGCAAATAGGAAAAGTAACTCATTTCCTGAAACGGGAGGAGTATAAAATAAATAAATATGTGTATTAGTGTTTATTAATAGTATTAGTATTAATATAAGTTTTGTAATTAAAATTAGGTGAGAGAATTAGAGGTGAGAAAATCAAAAGCTAAGGAAAAGGGGAAGGAGAAGGAGATGGGGCTAGGGTTCTTGAGGAAGATTAATCAAGAAAGTCAGTAGATAATCAATGTAATTGAGGTAGAATACGAAACCCTTTCTCTTTTGATGTTTTTCTTTGAGTGTTTAATTCGTATGATTTTGTATTATTAGATTTCTGGAATTTAAGGAAGTCACTAGACAGTTTCGCTTGGTTATGTTTTTTACTGTGTTTCAGCTATCTTGATGATACTAAAATGATTTGAGGCCTTGACAAAAGTTGTATGTTTATGTCTTACCTTTCATTGTGCTTTGAATTTGATCAATTTGAGATTAATATGAATTTACTATGAATATTTTGGTAACATGATATAATCTGCCCAGTTTTTATGTTGATCTTGTAAAATCAATAACTTATGATTGAGCCTTTAGTTTGTTGTGAAATTTGGATATGTTATAATAATTGTGTCTGAAATGTTTATCTAGAATTTGAAGACGATCGGATCAAGTTAGCATTATGGAACATATAGTATAAAATTATGCATCTAGTTTGTTTGTTTAAATGCTTGAAAGAAATACATGTTATTTGTCTTATATTTCTATGTCATGGTTTGCAAGTGTTGTTTGTAAAAATGATTTATGAATAGGAAATGAGTTCATGTTTTTCCGTTATATGGAACTTGGTTCTATGCTAACGGCGGGTAATGATCCCCGAGAGTAAAACGGGTAATGATCCCCGAGAATTAAATGGGTAATGATCCTCATGTAGAAACTTATGTCCTGATCATCGATGGCGGTTGTCTGTGCCGGGTAAACGATAGGTGGAGTACGAACCAAGGACATTCGTACCATGAACTCATGTGCGAAATCTAATTGGATAAATTATTGTAAATGTTATTGGTGTTGTGAACTCATGTGTAAAATCTAATTGGATAAATTATTGTAAATGTTATTGGTGTTGTGAACTCATGTGTTGAAATATGAATTGTAGAGGTGGAGGTGAAGGAAGATTTTCTTTTTGTCTCTGAAAGTGAAAATGAATAAGGAGAAAAGAACTCGCATGTTTACCCCTGTATTTGATGAAATTCACGACACAAACCAAAGGAGAAAAGAAAACACGAAGGAGTTTTCGCGTAACTTTTTTTATGGTATAAGTTTGTTATGCCCTTGCGTTTGTTACAAATTACGCTGTTTTCTCAATGTTTATGATGTAAAAAGGAAAAATAAGGAAGGATAGTTACGTAATATCATGTACCAACTAAACAACTTGCTTTATATTATAGATACATGTGGGGAGAGTTTGAAACTTTAAATCCATCTGATATTCTATGAACATATAGCTCCCACTTCAGATTGACTACTAAATTATCCTGGGTGGCAGTTTTAATTGGTATGAGTATATGAGATACTTGAAGTTGGATTACTAAAACTTGGACTCTGTTTTGAACCCATTTTTAATATTTACATGATGAAAATCACAAAATTGGACCTAAACAGGACAGATACTAACAAGTCATAATAGAGTAAGAAAAACGGTGACAAGTTCACTATAAAAAAAATGTAACCTGAAGTTTGCAAGCATCCTTTGATGATGAAACTGAGTGATAGTAAGAATCTGGTGGGAGAAACTAAACATTAGAAACTTTGATTATATAAAGGCAATTAGATGATATTGAAGGAGGGGATATAATAGCAAAGTAAGTTTATACTCCCTCCGTTTCTGGAAAAGTGTTACTATCACTTTTTCATTTTAACCTAAAAATAGGCCAATTTGAAAAAGTGATAGTAACTATTTTCCTAAAACGGAGGTAGTGTTATTTTTACTATTAAATTGTTATGTCATTAGAAAATGAAGCACAAATAGTCTCAAGTCTTGACTCTTGTGGGTATAAGGCAGTGATTGGTATTTCTAGAATGAAAGGGGTAAGGAATTCATTAAACATCACAGCTTCATAAAGAATAGTAGTTTGGTTCCGAATTCTAAACAAGAAATAAATGTCATTTGCATTTGACTCTCACTATGATTCAGAGGTCTACTTGTTAAATTGCAAATGCTTTTTGCTTGTAAAGTAGTCTACTCTCGAGCCTCACAAGGTAAATACTTGCACGATATTATGTATGTCACTTTAGATACAGTACAAGAGCATGGTGGAATCTAAACTATGGAGAATTCATGAAAGATCAAAGTCAAAATCCAACCTAAAACGTCAAATCCATGAAGCTCAATCTAACGGTTTTTTGACTGTTTAGTAGCTTACAGTGTTTTAAGAAGGATTGTTAAGTTTCACACTTTGGAACCCTCTACCATTAAACTTGCACTTTAATGATTTATTCTAGATTCTCCGCCATAAGACTTACTCATACTTCAAACTAATCTCACAAACCGAAGTAGAGTACAACCTGGTTCATTTAAAATCAAAAATATATGCACCATTGTTACCCTCATATCACCTATAATAACAATCTCCTCACAAAACCCTCATATCACCTATAATAACAATCTCCTCGCTAAAGAATATGACAACAACCCAAGATAATGTATAGGGAGGTTTAGGAGATATACCTGACTTAAGTTCACCATTATAGATTTTTCGATTTATATGTTGGAACTGCAACAATAAAATACTAGAAAATAATGTTTATAAAATAATAAAAAACTTGATTGAGTCATTGAATTATCAAATTACACAAAGAGGACAGAGTCACTTGATCATCAAGTTGTATGTAACCAAAGAGGACAGAGTCACAATAATAAGCGATGTTAACACACCATAATAAAATTGCATCCAGGATAAAATTGTCTGATGCAAATATTGTATAGCACTACAATATTTTCCCACTCGTACGAACTCAACAACATATATTAAAAGAAATAAATAAACACACAAGCGTAAATCAAAGCGAGAAGATGCGAAAGAAGACGGGATAGTGGCTGCTTCTAGTATGTTTTGGAATGGAGAATTAAAGTTCATTTTATAGGTAAAAATGGAGAGTGAAATCAGTGCATTAATCAAGGAAAATCAATTATATGATCAAACCAAAAATTATTTATGGGTTGACTGTCGACGGATAAGAAAACGGGTAAAAATATCGCCATTAACACACATAATGTTGCATGAAAAAATATTTAGTAAAAAAATTATCTCACGTCGGTCATACGCCCCCCATATTAAGATAAAATTCAAACTGATTTGAGAACAAAAATCCAAAAAATATTTTGTCCTAAAAAACTAGATCTTGGTAGACGCGCGCACAAGTTCAAGGCATAAGAGAAAAAAGTATCATTATGATATATAGCTTTCTTTTTTCTCTCCCCATTTTCTCTTCTTATACGTTTTTATTAGTTTCACAATATTTCTAAGACTATCAAGATTCTTTATCAAACCATATAAATAAGATTATTTTTAGGATTTATCAAACCATATAAATAAGACTTAATTTAGATGTTCAAGCATTTTTTTCTAGCTCTTATAATGAATATCAAAAGAAGAGAATAACACCTTATGTTTTTATTGTCTTAGTTTATAACCCCAAACTTTGTATGAACCAAGAAACTCCCTAATCACATGTGTATATTTGTGGGTGATGAGATTGAAAACTTTTCGAATAGGTTGAAAAACATTTTTAAAATACATTAATATAATGTAAAAGTTACCTAATTTGTCTTATTCACACGGTTATTTTTGTAAGAGATACGTGTCAAAACACTTTGTTGCAATATGTGTTTGTTACATATCCGGTTCATTGCAAGTAACCAATCTTAAGTAATTCTAAAAATTAATTTCTACTAGTTGTGTCAAATATACAAGGATGATGTGTGTCGTAAATGCAACAACTTAAATCACTAATTAATTATTAATATAGCGGTACTAAGGATGATTTCTACACAGAGATACGTAATTTATATGTTATTTAGATTAGCAAATAATAATATATACTAAAAAAGGGGTCATGGATTAATTAAATGGAAATAACAATAAAAATATAATAAGAAATAATAAAAGATGATTAGGGAGTCTTTTGTCGTTACCAAACGTTAATTCAAGTAATATATTTATCTATCTTTCTTTAGAATCATCCATCACCAACCGTAGAATAACAGTTAGATCAGTGTTATTCCCAAAACTCATTTTATCCCTAGATACTAAAGTTCTCGACTACCAGATTTTATTTGTCTAAACCACCAAGTAGTAGATCACTCAAGGTGTATCCCCAATTGAACGTTTTAAGCTTTGTGAATTTAGGTTGATCCCAATAGTTAAACTTTTAGCTCAAGGTCCACTTGTTGGTGTTATCTTTACTCGCAATTCCTCCACATGATCCCTCTGCAAGCTCTCACAATTTCTACTTGCTTAAATCACAACTCTCTACTAGCAATAGAATAATTAATAAATTAATTTAGCATGCACTCCAAACAATATATGAATCCCTTATGAACATTAGATATGGCAAAGAAAAGCAACAATGATTAAAACCCCAAAAAAACTTGCATAACTAATAAAGCTTCACGTCCAGAACATTGATTCATCCTTAATCAACAAAAGAATTAGCAACTCATAATACAAGGGGAAAAAAAGAAGGAAAATGAATGGTTTTCCCTAAAGGGGTAAACCCTAGGTTTAAGATGTAGAGAAAATTATGTGTGAAAGTTGTATCTAGGCTCCCCTTTATATAGGCTTTTGTAACCTCTTATTTATGTCTACACGACTAGGATACCTGACCATCAAATATTTTCACCTCCTTTTGTTCTTTATCCAAGTAGAAAACTTAACATCCTCAAATACTAACACCTCTTCTTGATCCTTATTCAATTAGGATACTTAACCTCCTTAAAATCCAACAAAAACCCTTACTTTCACGTCCAAGACAAGCCCATAACGCATCCCTTCTTTCTCTTCCCGCACAAGCCCAGAACAAGCCCAACAGAAACCAAATTCAAGTTGATTTCACCATTTTGCTCATAACTTCTTCATACGAACTCGGAATGACCTCATTATTTTTGCGTTGGTTTCGTCTTTCAATTATCTAAAATATGGTGAGAAGATATCATGGATCTAAATTTTCTATTATTTAATTGGTAGTCATTCTTATGTTTTTCGATGTTGTTTGCTCCTTTTCGTCACATTTCTTCCACTTCTCTTGGCTCTAGACATTTGGATACTTGGAGTACTTCACCTCTTAGCTCTTTTGTAGTAATTTTTACCTTTATTGGGATGATTCACCTAATATAAATAAATAAAAGAAAACAAGAGTAATAACAAGTAATATGCAAGAATGATGGCAAATATTAGTATAGATTTGACACTTATCAAAGGGTAATTATGCACTTATCATATTTTAAAATATAAGATATGATGGCAAATATAAGAGTAAATATGCACTTATCAAAGGGTGATTGGATATGGATGATCTCCTTGAATTTTAAAATAAAAAGTTTGATCTTTAATGTGTGCTTAGTAGATCAATTAACATGAGGTAGGTTTTTAATAGCATGTTCATTTTGCAGCCACACGTAGAGTCGATCCTTCAACGTTAAGAAAAGAATGAAAAGTGATATTCTATATACTGGCTTGAAATGGAAAAGAGTGATCAATGGTTTCAAGATTTTGTGTTACTTTTACGCATGTAATTATGCAATATTAATTCATTGGTTCATTGAACATTAAGTTCTTGTTTTATGTTTTCTATTGGTGAAGCGCTTTTTCTAGTGATAGTGTATGTGTACAATACTGAAAAATATTACGAATGAAGACTTTTATTTTACCTGCATCCACGTGGCCATTTCCTCAAAAATAAAGCCAAAACCATCCCAACTTTGCTCCAAGGGACAAAAAATCCATCACTAATCGAGATCCATTTTGATGTGTTCAACATTTAAAAACAACATGTGCATTTAAATTATTTGTTTTTCCTTATAAAATTAATACCAAATCTTTTACCAATAAAGTAACAACCGAAAAATACCTCAATTGTTGTAGTTTTAACATACTCAGTTATAAAAATTTCAAACAAGGTTGTGAACCTGAAAATAATATCGCAACTGAACACATATTTAACATATCATTACATAAAAATAAAATTAAAAAGTAGATACCTAGCAACTCAGTCGAAGGTTGGAACACTTACTTTTAAAGATCAAGGTTTATCACTAAAACCAGTTTGAGACCTAATATTATTTGGTTTTTTACGGTTAACTAGTTTTGGAAATATTATCCTTGCAAGCTGGATTTTAAGGTCATGGACTTAAATACGGTATTAAAGGATGATTAAGTAATCCAATTTTAATTAATGAAACTCTATTATGTAGCTTCTGAAGTAAACAAAAATCTTCATTCTGAATGTTATCAAAGACAAAAAGGTTTATCTGTTTTAACGATGATCCGAGAAAAAAATGAAATGAACCTAGGTTTTACAAAAATACTAATAACACCACCAAGATGGTGTTTATCCTCTTCAATGTGAAATATATTTAGGATTATTAGGATCAAATTTTCTTCACAAAACTAGTGTCAAATATATTGAGTGATTCCAATCTCTTCCTCATAGTTTGTAGAGCTTCGTGGAATCCTTTCGCTGGATAGTAAAATTATATCGCACGCAAAACTTCTTTCACCTCAAAAAATATTACCGTACCTAATCTTTAGTTTTAAGGTTACCCTTAGTTACAATACAAAATTTTAAAATTTTGACCTCTTCCATATTTCAAGTTACATTTGATCGTGTAAGAAGAAAAATAAAAATGGAGATTTGTTTTGTAGTGGAGTAAAATGAAATATATTTTTTAGGGTTTCTAGAATGGATCAGTGACATAATTCACCCTGTGGGATTTTGTCCGTGGATGCAAATCAAGTTGGTCGAACCACATTAGGCATGTCTTCCCTTTGATTTTGGCATGTATGTTTATTTGTTTGATCATGACTAATCTTAATGCTCATTGTTATCAATGATTCCCATCTTAATTTTGATCTACATATCAAAATTTATTTTAGATTTTTATCTAATTAAGATCAGATTACTCACATCTTGTTTTAGTCGTTATGAACATATTCTTCAATATTGATCATTTTACTATCAACACGACATATCATGCATTTGCATTGCCAATAATGTTTATGGCATGTCATAATTCGAGTTTAATTACCTAAATTGGTATATACATTCACCCATCTTCATTATTCATCAATGGTGTGATCTTTAATTCCAAATTTTGGTTTTTTTTGTCAACAGTATTCGATTCCATTGCCAAAATACTTCTCGTTTTTGTAAAATTAATAAAACTCTGACGTTAAGTAATTTGTCATTTTGATAATTGATTTCATTTCTAAAAAAAATTGTATTCCAAAAATACTTTGGAGTATCCAGTAATATTCCTTCCCAAAATATTTTGCTTCAAATATCAGGTGAATATATATTATAGTATATTTTCATTACTAGAATATTTGGTCAAATAAAAAAAATCCACCACTTTAAAAAAAATATATAATTGATGATTTTTTTTTTGTATTTACGTTGGTGGGTCGTGTAAAAGAGAAATACGAGCAACATTAATAACGCTAAATGCAATGTTATTTTGTGTTAAGATCAAAATGTACTCGTGAAGAGTTTGTTTATACATTAGTGATACTATGGTTACAATCGAAGTTTAGTTAAACACTTCAACTCACTCTATTGCCAACTTGGGGGAGAGTATTAAAATAATACATGTATGGTGGATATTGAGGTGATCGTACTTACCCATGGACATGTACAAAATAACCTAATTCAAATATCTCAAAAATATTATGTAATCTTTTGTATTTCTAGATAAGTATATTCTAATTAAATCTGGGATACATATTTTATCATTTGTATTTTACAAATAAGAGGTCTGAGTAAACATAATTCATCAAATCATCTCCAGTATGAATTAATAATATAATTCATCTTACGGCGTTTCATTCTTAGATATAGGTTGAGTTGGTTGAACCACGTAATATCTTTCTCTCTTCTTTTGTCTTATGTTTCCATTATGATTTGGATATGTAGTTGTTTTTTATCCGAATAAATCACCGTTATTAATGATACATATATTAGTTTGGATCTGTATTTTTAAGAAATAGAATGGTGAAAACAATATATATTAATATCTAATATTGACATTCAAAAGTTGTTAAAATCTCACTTCATGTGATGATCAAGAAAAAAAACTTGGTGACTTGTTGTTGTACCGAAAGTTCCGACAAAGTATTTACTTATTTTTATTTCTTTACTAATAAGCATGAGTAGTGAGATCCAAAAAATCAATCCAAATCAATTATGGATGAGATCCCCATGTAAAATGGTAGATAATTCACCATCTTTCAATATAAAAATCATCATTGTTAATACGAGGGAAGAAATGGATGTTTAAGAAAAAGTACATGGGGTGAAATTAAATTTGAATATTTTGTACCATTAAAAGTATTAACTTAGTGATTTGAATTCAGTTTTTTATAGCAAATATGAATCTGTGTGAGACAATTAAAGATTGTGTCACAGTCAATACCTTTGATTATCAAAATAAAATTGTATGTCGTTTATCGTTATATTGTGGAAGGACCAAACTCTCAAATTTTAATAACCAAGGAAACTCAATTTAAGGATTTGAGTATCAACATCAAGATTTAAAATTTTTGGTAGGTTTCTATGTATTGGGGAGGAATTAGTTTTATGACATTCTAACTTTTAAATCAAGTTTTTTCTCTTTGGTTCTTGTTATTCAATTATTTAATGACCGCAGTCTTTTCAAGGAAAATAAAGAAGAGGTATTTAATTTTAAGGTCAAGTAGGTATAATTTAGAAATGTAGTTAGGCGAATCGCTTAGTTAATCTTTTTGTTTGTTGATTATTTTAAAATTTAACTTCACCCCATTACTTTCACTTTTCACATTTATTTTTTTCTTCCTATTAACAATACTCTTCAAAATTTAAGAGTTCGATTGTCTTCCTTTTTCCTATAGATTGTGTTAGAGCATTGCTCGGTTGAACTCACCAAGCGTTGGTATCTCAACTTTTTAGTTCCAAAACTCAGAGTCACCTGAGTAGATTACTAAAGTCAACCTCGTTAGGTTAGACTAGGAACATATAAATTTTGAGACTAGCTCTGGTTACTCATGAAGACCTGAAGACGCATGGAAGACAAGACGAAGACATCATCCTTCAGTTTGGGGTTAGTAGTTTTAGACTTGACTTATTCCACTTTTTCCTATTATTCATGCAAAACTTTATTCATTAAAAACATAACATGCGAAGTTACGTTTATTACATTGACTTTAATATTGATGACTTGTTTACTACGGTCATCAAAGTATCAAAAAGAAATATATACAATAGTTATTTCGATAACTTGAAGTATATGGAGTTACGAAGTATAGTTTATCTACGGGCTTCTTGTTTATGACATTGCACTAATTGGTAACTTGTTATTATTTGGTGTGTTGAACTTTCGGATGAATCCAAACCTTAATAAAAATATTTGAAAACAATTTTAGAAACATAGTTTAAGGAAGTAGACTTGCGAAACTTTTTTCAAAGTCAAAATAGGGATTCAAGACCGATCTCTAGTGGGAAGGATCGATCCTGGGAACGATCTCATATAGGAACCGATCCTGACTGAACCTAACTTTATTTTTACAGTTTCGATCGGTCTATTAATATTCAGGGTTTTGTGCCGGTATAGAGATTTATATGAGTTGGATTGGAAAGTTCATTAAAATATCGAAAGTTCTTAATGTTATATACCTTTGATACCCAAGGCAAGATCTAAATATATTGATTTTTCTATATCATACTTGGTACCAAACTATATGCTTTCAATTCCCATATGTTGCATATCTCTATTATATTATATTAGTAAAGTACATGCTATGTGCTAGCTAATATCTTAGTTGTCATACTATGAGAGAAATTGATTATGAAGTGGATAACACTAGGTATTTGCTAATTTCATAAATATAGTATTATTGCATACCTTGAGAATTTTTGAAATTGGTAAATGAGTATTTCCAATCAATGCCTTGGTCATAATACTATAAATAGTGAGCTTTGTATTCTTACAAACTCATCCCAGAATACACCTTCTGTAGAGTGAGGAAAAGCAAACTTGTTAAAGAATTATGAGTAATCTAATTAGGTAAAATATCTTGTGTTGCCTTATGTTAAAGTGTTATTTGGGATAAAAAATCCTATAGTTTTACCGTTTGAGGAAGACTAGGTTGTTATAGTTTTTGTTGATACTTGTGTTTGAACTAATAGTGAAGTTATCTTCGACCGATCAAACTTGTTTGTTTTAAGGTCCTTCTTTTTGGTTATAAAGCCACTCAAGTTTGTTCGAAGATTTAACTAGTACATATTAAGTGATTATGGATTTGTAGGATAAAACTTTTGATCAGTCAATGTTAACAAACTTTGTTATGTGCGGTTGATCAATAGTGGAATCAAGTTGTTTTGCAGTGGTTACTTTTGAAAATTGAAGATTAGAGATTGAAGAATTGAAGACTTTTATTTTGGTTCTTGTGTGCCTTTATGTGAACTTGATTATTTGTGATTACATGAAGAGTTTATTTCGATAGACATCAGACTTATAGACGATCAAACAATTGTTTAGTTGCAGTAAGTTACTTTATTGGATTGGTTTGGTATTTTGACCAAAGAAGTTTATTGATTAAATAGAAGATCATTTGACTCTATATTATCAATGATATAAAGATTGATTACGGGTAATTAACAAGTGAGATGGTTACTGAAGAAGTTTAGTTCTTTACTGTTTAGGGTTATGATCCAAGTGATTCGAGTGCAGAAGTCTTCACAGTGGTGAAGTGACTCAAGATAGTGTTTCATGTCTTGGGATTCACGTGCGTCTGTCAAATTAGTAGTAGACGCAGGGATACTGAAGGAACTAGGTAACTTAGGGTATTTTACTTGGTCTCATTTATACGAAGTTGCGGTAGTCAATTTGTATAACGACTTAATTTTGATAGTATTCAAAACTGGACTAGGTCTCGAAGTTTTCCTGTCAAGCAGTTTCCATCGTCAACAAGATTTTTGTTTGTCGTGTGATTTATTTATTTTCCAAAATATAATAATTATTATTATTAAGTAATTGTATGTGTATGTTAATATGTTTTTGGTAACAATCACATAGTTAGTTCAAATAGAACTTTGACTATTACCAAGAATTATCTTGTTGAAATAATCGTTTAGTCGTCATTGTTTCGATAAGATTATACAAGGTGAGTCTGCATAGATTGATATCGAAAATATTATGGTGTACTTGATACCCTCATCATTTCATATAGGGTTAGAGGAAGGTTAGATTAAGCTTTGACAATATCAGGCAAACTACAATAACTGGATCTCACCAGTGAACACATTAAAAATAAACTAATATTTCAAAATATAATCGATTGATTTACCATCATTTGATTTAGTTTTGATAGTTTTATAATGAATGATGAGATCCTTGACACGATAGATCAGTAGTGGAACAAACTATTAAATCAATCCAATGAAAATGCCAAAACTCAAAAAGAATGTGTATTACACATAACTTTCATATGCTTAATTGAGAAAGGGAGATACCAATCCAGATAACCAATGCTTATGATTATTTTGTTTTATATGGATTGATATCCCCCCTCAAAGTATTGGTATCCCCCTTTAATAGTTTTAACAGTTATTTTAAATCTGATTTTTTTTTTCATCTCTTTAAGTTAAGATCCATCAAAAAACTATCACCACCCTGACCAATTCAACAATGTTTTTCTTCCGAAAAACTTCCCAAAATCACAACATTCCCGCATATGTGTGCTCAAAATCCTTATATGTATCACCTGTTAGGAAGATTAATTGAAAAGAAAACGAGGATATCAACTTAAAGGGAAAGGTAAAGTAAAATTTTCCTTATTTGATTTAATTTCTTAATTTGTATGATTTTATTCCTAATAAGGTTTATCTGATTATAGGTTTACAGTAGAGAGGACAGAGTCAGAGACTTTATGCCTCAAAGATGAAATCAATTGGTAGAGATAGTAAATAGAGTCTATCCAAAGCTTTTATATTAAAGTCTTGTTAATATTATCATATTACATAATGAATTAGGCCAATCAGACGTTAAGCCAAACAACATGCTAGAGTAACCAGGTACTATCGATCTGTTTTATGTGGGCTAATAGAAGTCCAAATATCATGATAAGTATTGTGATCCACTTAGTGTATAATAGGACCACATAAGTGCCACCATAAATCTTTGTTCTTTAGTATTTCAACAAGGATCAATTTGGTAAAAGTTATTTGCATCTACAGATAATTCTATTTATTGTGTCAAGGATTTCGTCATTCATTGTACAACTATTAAAATTAAATCAAAGGATGATATGTCAATCAACTCTATTTTGAAATGTTAGTTAGTTTTTTATTTTTATGTGTTCACTGGTGAGATCTAGTTATTGTAGTTTGCCTGATATTGTCAAAGTTTGCATATCGAAAAGGTTATGGTATACTTGGTACCCTCATTATTTTATATAGGGTTAAAAGAAGATTAGATTAGACTACTAATCCTCCTGTAATCCAACCATGTTATTAGGAATGATTAAAAGATCGTTGAAAAATTGTGGTTGTACAATACGACTATTTACAGGGAATAGGTTTTCCACTGCATTATAATATTAAATCACAAATTCAAGGTTTTTGCCTCGGGATGTTTGATAATAACCTTCCGGAGTCACACAAAAATGTCTTTGAGAAAAGGAAAAAAAGCATTATTTAATTTAAACTGTAAAAATAACAAAACATGCCATTTAAATAAAAAGTGTAGAAATAATACCTGGAAATCTTTGCGGGCTCTTGCACTATAAAGATGGTTATTTCTTACGAAGCGTAGGAAATCTACCGAAGAATTATATTCATAATTTCCATCAAGAATGCGCATAATATCTTCTGGCAAACCGTTATGCCAACTTGATACGTTAATTTGCAGGATAGCATCATACAACAGATAATCCCTATGGTGTTTAAGCCTTGATTTATTTTCAGTTAGTAGGCATCCATCCAATCCACCAGCCTACATATGAAAGTTAGACCAGTTTTAACATCCCACCATACAAGATGTCGTTCAATTCTGGAAGGATCCAATTTGAATGCCAAATCCATCTTTGTGTTCCTTTAGATTAAAAAAAAATTAATATAATTAAACAAATACTAACAATATATTTATATATTCATTTTAACTCGACATAATATATTCATCGTGATCAGAATATACATTAGGAAACAAAATGATTATTTAAAAAAAAGAAAGATATATTCATTTTAATCTGAGTTAATTTCAAAAAGACTACCTATAGGCTCCACTAAACCTTGCAACAAAATTGAGTGCCTCGGGATAGTTATGATAATCTCCAAGAATGTTTCTCATTATCTCTCCAAAATTTAAAAATATAAAAAATAAAAATTATTTATCAATTAGGATAATTATAAATTATTTCTTAATTTTAATAATTATGATAGTTATGAATTACTAATTATAATAATTTCCTGCTTCCATAATGTATAACTTTTATTGATGACACCCTTTAGCTTTACATAAGTAATTTCATTAAGATGATTTCTTTGGATTTTCTTCAAAACATCATCTCGAATTCTAATTGACCTAAATGATGCACCAATAAGAAACCAAAATATCTCACTTATAGTTTTTAACTTGGCAATCAAGCTTTGTAACAAGTTTAGCTATATTTTTATCGAATCCTAACCTTATTGAACAACTATTTTGAAAGTTTATTTAACAAATTAATTCATTTACTCTCCACTCAATTAATAATTAATACGGTAGTAATAAGTTTGTTCCCATGAAACACAATGATTTTTTAGTTGTCAAGAAGTAACCACATGTGGTTTAGTTGTTGAAGGTATAAAAACAAACTAATATTTCAAAATAGAGTTGATTGACATATCATCCTTTAATTTAATTTTAATAGTTGTACAATGAACGACGAGATCCTTGACACGGTATATCAGGAGTGGAACAAACTATTAAATCAATCCAATGAAAATATCAAAACTCAAAAACAATAAAAATGTATTGCACATAACTTTCATATGCATAATTGATAAAGGGAAACATCAATACTTTGAAGGGGATACCAATCCAGAAACAATGTTATTTGTCCCAACTCACAATCGAGTTATCTAAAACCCAACTGAGGTGGAGTCCATATTGCATAATTTAAAACTAAATATTTATATTTATTTTTTTCTCTTTTAATATTTTTATATATCCAATATTAAAAGATTGGAAATATCCTGTGAGAATATAGTTTCACTATCGTAAAACCTTATGTGATTATCAATTTTTTTCGCTTACGCAAATCCAATCCTAGTAGAACTCTACTGTTTAGTTGTGATGAATAAGAGATTTATGTGGTAAAATTCTAACATAAAAACATAACTTTTTTTTTGTTAAATCCACGATTTGAAGCGGTACAATTTCTTTTTCCTTAAAAATTCTAGGATTCTAGGATAATAATAGTAGAAGAATGAAGAATATTACTAACTTATCCAACTCTGATTATATTATAAATTCTTTCATCAAACTATAACATCAAATATTATTGTATGCTTAGGATTGTATGGGCTATTGATTACAAAACTCAAAACATATAACAAAAAAATTTCTTGAGCAGTAATAAAAATATAAATAGAGTTGAGATTAATTCAGATCAAAAAAGTTGAAATCTTGGATTTTTATATATGTACAAAAAAGAAAAAGATATTTAAGGTATTACTCCACCTAGGATACACGTAGGTTAGGTTCAAAAAAACTCGGATTTTCATTGGCACAAAGAATATTATTGATCCAGAAATCCAATACTTATGATTGTTTTGTTTTATATGAATTTGTATCATCACCGCTAATTCTTGTATCCCATTTTACCAATCTTGAAAACTTTAGTTCATCTTTGGCTCCCCTTTAGGTTTCAATCCAGGTTAGTCTTTAACCAACAGATTCTTCGTATCTGCATATTCACCGGAACTGTCCCTGTCTCCATCTTTTGAGGGCCGCTTATTGACATGATGTCCAAATCAATACCCAACAGACCGACACATGTAATTCATAGGGCATGATATCTAGATAGCTAGACAGACAAACCCGGCATTTACTGACCAGAATCCTAACTGAACACTTTCTTGCCTAAGAAGAATCCATCTTTTTCGCCAAATCATCATTCTAGTAGTCTTCTCTTCTTCTTCTCGCTGACCCAAAAATTTGAATCTCAACAAAACCTAGAAATGTCAATTTCTCAGTAAAATCTAGATCAGAAGGAGGAAATTATGACCTGGTTTAGAAATCTTCTTACAACATCAACAATCAGATCATCAATCAAATCAAAAACCTTAATAAACCCGTATCCGAAATTCATTTTTACATCACTGACTCATTTCAGTTCTGAATCGGCGGCAACTATAAAAATAGAAATTATTTATCAATTAGGATAATTATAAATTATTTTTTAATTTAAATAATTATGATAGTAATGAATTATTAATTAAAATAATTTCCTTGCTTCCATAATGTACAACTTCTATGGATGACACCATTTAGATTTACATAAGTAATTTTATTAAGATGATTTCTTTGGATTTTCTTTAAAACATCATCTCGAATCCTAATTTACCTAATTGATGCACCAATAAGAAACCAACATATCTCACTTATAGTTTTTAACTCTGCAATCAATTTTGAAACAAGTTTAGCTATATTTTTATCGAATCCTAACCTTATTGAACAACTATTTTGGAAGTTTATGATTGAGCGTCATTTGTTTACCAAATTAATTCATTTACTCTCCACTCAATTAACAAGTAATACGGTAGTAATAAGTTTGTTCCCACGAAATGCAATGATTTTTTAGTTGTCAAGAAGTAACCACATGTGGTTTAGTTGTTGAAGGTATAAAAACAAACTAATATTTCAAAATAGAGTTGATTGACATATCATCCTTTGATTTAATTTTAATAGTTGTACACTGAACGACGAGATCCTTGACACGGTATATCAGGAGTGGAACAAACTATTAAATCAATCCAATGAAAATATCAAAACTCAAAAAAAAAATGTATTGCACACAACTTTCATATGCATAATTGATAAAGGGAAACACCAATACTTCGAGGGGGATACCAATCCAGAAACAATTTATTTGTCCAACTCACAATCGAGTTATTTAAAACCCGACTAAGGTGGAGTCCATATGGCATAATATTAAAACTAAATATTTATATTCATTTTTTCCTCTTTCAATATTTTTATATATCCAAAATCTTAAAAGATTGGAAATATCATGTGAGAATATGGTTTTACTATCATAAAACCTTATATGATTATCAATTTTTTTCGCTTACGCAAATCCAATCCTAGTAGAACTCTATTGTTTAGTTGTGACGAATAAGAGATTTAGGTGGTAAAATTCTAACATAAAAACATAACTTCTTTTTTTGTTGAATCCACGATTTGAAGCGGTACAATTTATTTTTCCTTAAAAGTTCTAGGATTCTAGGATAATAATAGTAGAAGAATGAAGAATATTGTTAAGTTATCCAACTCTGATTATATTGTAAGTTCTTTCATCAAACTATAACATCAAATCTTATTGTATGCTTAGGATTGTATGAGCTATTGATTACAAAACTCAGAACATATAACAAAAACATTTCTTGAGCGGTAATAAAAATATAAATATAGTTGAGATTAATTCAGATCAAAATGTTGGAATGTTGAATTTTTATATACGTTTAAAAAAGAAAAAAATATTTAAATGTTATAAACTAAATCAAAAGATGAACTATTGCACAAAAGAAATATAGAGAAAAGAAGAGAGAATTTCTCATTACTAGATATTGGTATACATTACAAAGGAATGAGCCTCAATTTATAGGCTAATACAAGAGAGGATGATAAAGATAGCATTAACATTAGGAAGTAATGGAATGCATTTTCATAACTAAGGTATTAAACCTAAGTTATTACACTAAATGTGGGGGTTACCAAGAAGTGAAAGATGTGAAGAGGTGGAAGGGGAGATGATAAGGTGGTGGTGTAAGAGGGGTGTAAGAGTGGTGGAATCCACCAAAGAATTAATTTACAACACTCCCCCTTGGATGACACCACTCTATTATGATATTGTCTCGTTAAAACCTTGCCAGGAAAACCCAAAAGTGATAAAACCTAGACGAAGGAAAAAGAGTACAAATCATATCATGGTGTTGGACGCGTCAAATATTGCCTCATTTAAACCCTGCTAGGAAAACCCATTGGGACAAAACCAAGCGAAAAAAGAGTACAACACGCATAAATTTCCATCACACAATACTGATGTTCTCCCCCTGATGATGTGCACCCAAGAAAGTATAGAAAGACTGATTACATAATGTTGATCTTCAAGTAGAATCACTGACCGTCTTTGTTCAAAACAAGATATAAGTTTGTCTTCAATAATGTCTTCGAATATCTCTTTAAGCAAATTTCTTCAAGTTCGTTGCCTCATCAAAACCTTGTCGGGAAAACCCAGAAGGAAAAAACCTTGACTAAGGAAAAAGAGTAAAACTGTATATATATTGCCTCGTTAAAACCTTGAGAAGGAAAACCCAGTTGGACAAAAACCTTGACTAAGGAAAAAGAGTACAACTCGTAAAGTCCAATATATCCTCCAGCAGAAAGAAGATATCTCAGTTGATTTACCACAAGTAGCTAATCAGCAACCATCTTCAGCTCAATTTTTTTTTATTGGTAATGGAGACCTTTATGTTGCCATAACTTAATTTCAAATCTCAAGATGAATTGTCTTTGTCAAATTCCCAATGGTTGATTTGTATGATCTGATATATCTTTTATTCTTCGTAAATTCCTTTCAAACAATAATAGATGATCATCGTTGTTGCTGCAAAAAGGATGTTGTATCGTCTAACAATTTGGCAAATGGAAACTGATTATCTGTAGTTCATTACTTACGAGACTTTGGATAAACAGTCAAAGCAAAGATCAAATGTTAGAGGTACTACAAAAACCAATATACACAATGCCTCCATATTAGTGCTAATTAAGTTTGGCAAACAAATTCACTACCGAACAATTTCAAGTATAACATATAAAGTTATACATAAAATCAAGCACAAAAATAACTTGTAATTAGTACGTAATACGAACCAGAGAGAGTGTTACATACCCGTTACCAAGATGAAGGTAGATTGCTATTACACAAGTTTTATTAGGAGGTTACGTACTTATCCATGTAAACATGTCAAAACTTTCTAAAGTTGACAAAATCATGGACCATTATAATGCTTAATAAGTTTGATACATGATTCCAAGATCTTTTATCTTGAATTCTTTCAATAAGGAAGTATAACCTGTGATAATCTTTTAGAAGTTTACACGAACGTTATCTTCGATAACAAACAATTATGTCAGACAATGACATGTAAAACTGATAAATAATAGTTTCCCTTAAAATTCATCTATCAACGGGGTGCACAATACTTACCAGAGTATTGGGTATTTTCAAATCATTTAAGAGTAGATGATGTAATTTCACAGATCTCAAGTGTCTGTAGAAACTAGATGCCACGAGTGGCGCTGTGCAATTAGCGTCCTTGTTCCTCTCGTCTCACTTTCATGCAAACTAATTAAACATCAAACGTGTAACCTTCCGGGTTCATAATTTTTATTTATGTCCAAAAATGTTTATTAGTGAGAGGACAACCAAATATGGATGCCTTTCACCCATATTAGTCAACCATACATATTGTCGATACTTCACGGCAGTTTCTCTGCGAAAAAGGATTTTGTCTATAATACATGTATGGTTGTCGCTACTCTGAATACATGTTCGACAATAACTACGATTATGTACGCGTATAAAAATCTTTCTTTAATAGCGACACCACTTTTCCACTTAGGAATGAATTCCTCTTTAGGAGATAAATATGGCTCGGTAATTAAAGATCGTAGTTAAATAGTCTCATTGAGAACATTATCAATAGCCTCCACAGGAGCACTATTTTGATCCAGCGTGATTGGCTTCCTCTATCAAGGAATATATATTATTTTATTTTTTTCATCAACAATTCAGATGAGTTGTAGACGACTCAATTATTGTTAACTCATGGCATGCCATGCAGGGACATAAACTAATGCCAAAATATGTGCAACAACAAATGAGTTTTAATTATTCTTCTTGTAAGAATAAAATACTTCAAGCATATCATAATGAATGAATAACTTCTCCACCTTATACCGAATTGGTGCAAGAATTATGATGAGACCAATTCATGCCGTTCTTATAACGACTGCTTTCCTCCCTCTAACGACGGGAAGTCTCATCACATCTAGTATTATTCATGCAAAATATATTATGGGTGAGTGACCTTGGATCCAAGTAGGTCATCCGAAAAACTTTTTTTTTTCTTCGGATTGTTCATCATAATATTAAATTAATAATTTTAAATCACCCATGCTCATATATATAATTAAAATTTGACAACGTATACTCTATCAGTGTGCACCCTGATTAGCATTTATTATAAACGATAGTCATATGCTCTTGTATTGGTACGTCTACCAAAATTTGAGCGGGAAATTCCGATTGATTGGTATTAATTAATCAATATGTCGGAAACGTTTAATGCTGTAAAAATTGTGCTCTTGTAGCAAAGAATATGACATATATTTTGAGTTTTGATAATAAAACCATTAACAAAAGTATAGATTGACGAGAGAAAAATAATAAAACCATTAACAAAAGTATTTAGTAACTATGGGCTACTTCGGGAACCCAGAATTTTATGGATACCTGAAATCCAAAAAAATTCATAGACCACTTCTGGAGTCTATATTTATGGATTACTGCGGGAACCCACAATAATTGTGTAAGATTCATAACAATAGAAATTTGATCATCATCGTGGTCAATTGACGACCCTTGAAAAAAAAATATAGGCAAAATTTCGATCTTATTAGATTATTCGAAAAAATAAATAAATAAATTAGCTCATTAACAGAGCGTGCTGATAACGTGTTATAAACTAAATCAAAAGATGAACTATTGCACAAAAGAAATATAAAGAGAAGAAGAGAGAATTTCTCATTACTAGATATTGGTATACATTACAAAGGAATGAGCCTCAATTTATAGGCTAATACAAGAGAGGATGATAAAGATAGCATTAACATTAGGAAGTAATGTAATGCATTCTCATAACTAAGGTATTAAACCTAAGTTATTACACTAAATATGGGGGTTACCAATAAATGAAAGATGTGAAGAGATGGAAGGGGAGATGATAAGGTGGTGGTGTAAGAGGGGTGTAAGAGTGGTGGAATCCACCAAAGAATTAATTTACAACATTAAAATATTACTCCATCTAGGATACACGTAAGTTGGGTTAAAAAACCCGGATTTTTATCGGCACAAAGAACATTATTGATCTAGAAATCCAGTGCTTATAATTGTATTGTTTTACATGAATTCGTATCATCACTGCTAATACTCGTATTCCATTTTACCGATCTTGAAAACTTTAGTTCATCTTTGGCTCCTCTTTAGGTTTCAATCCAGGTTAGCCTTTAACCAACAGATTCTCCGTATCTGCATATTCACCGTCCGCAACTGTCGCTGTCTACATCTTCTGAGGGCGGCTTATTGACTTGCTGTCCAAATCAATACCCAACAGACCGACACATGTAATTCATAGGGCATGATATCCAGATAGCTAGCTAGATAGACAAACCCGGCATGACCAGAATCCTAACTGAACACTTTCTTGCCTAAGAAGAATCCATCTTTTTCGCCAAATCATCATTCTAGTAGTCTTCTCTTCTTTCTCAGTAAAATCTAGATCAGAAGGAGGAAATTATGACTTGGTTTAGAAATCTTCTTACAACATCAACAATCAGATCATCAATCAAATCAAAAACCTTAATAAACCCGTATCCGAAATTCATTTTCACATCACTGACTCATTTCAGTTCTGAATCGGTGGCAACTACAACAGAAACCAAATCTCCATATACGCCAACATATTCAGGACTTGAACCTACGAAACCAAATGAGAAACCTAGGGTTGTTGTGTTGGGAACAGGATGGGCAGCATCGAGACTTATGAAAGGAATAAATACAGATATATATGACGTTGTTTGTGTATCACCAAGGAATCATATGGTTTTTACACCATTATTAGCTTCTACTTGTGTTGGTACACTTGAGTTTCGTTCTGTTGCTGAACCAATTGGAAGGATACAACCTGCAATTTCGAAAGCTCCTGGTTCTTACTTCTTTCTTGCTAATTGTAAAGGAGTTGATGCTGAGAATCATATGGTTCGTTACTTTTGTTTATTCAATTTTGTTTTGTATGATTTTGAATTCTGGGTATTCGTTTAATTGTGAGTATTAGAAGTGCTAATTGTTTGAGATTGTGCAACAATTGTTTAATTAGAGTGTTATTCTTGATTGAAATAGTCATCTATCTACAATATTGAACATATGAAAATGTGAATTAAAAATTTCCAGAGGTAGGTTGCAAATGCCAATGTTCAAGAAATGTTTTAAATTGAATTCGTTTTCTAAACAAGAAATTGCGATAGAATTCAGTTGATTGTATTTGTAGTATTTAGCTAGAATGTTGAATTTGCATAAAAGGTTTTGACTAGAAGATATGCTTTTTCTGGGTTGAACATATGCCATATGGTTTTTGACCACATGTTAACTATATGTTTTAGGTAGTAAATAGTAATGGTAGAAGGTTTGGTCATCTCAGTTGCATAGAGTGTCAATGATCTAAAACAGAGTACAGGCGTGCTTAGAAGGAAGGCGAAACCGAAGTTTTAGTTTTGGGTAAAGTTGAATGCCGCATACTGATACTTCTGAAATCTGTGCACGCTGTACTCAGTTTTATTATATTGGAAGACTCTATGGTTCTGTTTTGATAATTATTCTTCTGTTTTTAGATTCACTGTGAGACTGTCACGGAATCATTAGACACACTGAACCCATGGAAATTTAAGGTCTCATATGACAAGTTAGTCATAGCGTCAGGAGCAGAAGCCTCAACTTTTGGAATCCATGGCGTGAAAGACCACGCCATTTTTCTTCGTGAAGTTGCTCATGCTCAAGAGATCCGTAGGAAACTGCTCCTAAATTTAATGCTCTCGGATGTGCCCGGTATGCCATTACAAATACATTGGATGAGTTTTTGAGAATTGCAGTTTATGTATGTCATTAAGTATCTCATTGGAAAAATCCACTGATTTAGTCATTTCACTACTTTTTTGGTGCAGGTATTACCGAGGATGAAAAGAAAAGGCTCTTACATTGTGTTGTTATTGGAGGTGGCCCGACAGGTGTTGAGTTCAGTGGTGAGCTTAGTGATTTCATCCTTAAAGATGTTCATGAAAGATACGCCCATGTGAAGGATTATATCCATGTAACCTTGATTGAGGTTTGTCCATATTGAACGTCAAAATGTTTACTTGATTCATGTTGCATTTTCTTGTTTATTTTATGTAATTTCATGTGTTTTAGAATCTTAATAAACCCTTTCCAATTCGGTTTCAAGGTCGTGAGTTTTACCTTGAAAGACTATTAGTACAAATCGCCTGAAGTAATAGTAAGACAATAATTGCTAAGCATTGTCCTTGTCTTCATGGACAGGCAAATGAGATACTATCGTCATTTGATGTTCGCCTGCGGGACTATGCAACTAAGCAACTGACCAAGGTGAGAGATGTCATTTATTTACAATGAGAAGAGATGAATTGATCTGTTGTGTTCTTTTCTTCTTCTTCTTCATATAATCTATATAATACATTTCTCGTTTTTCATTTTTACTGGACCTTGCTTAAATGCCTTCTTCTTCTTAATGATACTACCTATACAAGTCTTTGGACATGCAGATTCCTCTTATCTGAGTGATACAATTTTCTCGACCCAGATCTGTATAGAATAAGATGATAGTATCCTAACACTTCAATTTAGAGTTCTGGGTTCTATAATGCTTTTCACATTGATCACTATAGCTGTATACATATGATGGGGTCAGTTGTATTTTCTGTTACATAGACATACATTTAACTTAAAATGTATTGCCGTGCTCTTAAAAGCATTTATATTTTCTTTCAGTCGGGAGTTCGTCTTGTACGTGGAATCGTCAAGGATGTTCAACCTCAAAAAATTATTCTTAACGATGGCACAGAGGTCCCATATGGTTTGTTGGTATGGTCTACAGGTGTTGGTCCTTCATCATTTGTACGAGCTACGGAATTTCCAAAATCACCAGGTGGAAGGTACATCTGATTGTATGTTTCTGTCTTTATAGTTGACAGTACAGCACCCACTTGTTCACTACCTTTATCTGCCTGCTCAAGGTTTAAAATTTTCTGTTTATGCTACAGGGTAGGAGTGGATGAGTGGCTACGGGTTCCATCTGCGCAGGATGTGTATTCGATTGGGGATTGTTGTGGTTTTCTTGAAAGTACCGGTAAACCTGTACTTCCAGCTTTAGCTCAGGTTAGTTGTAAATGATTTATCCATTTTCAGTTATCTCTCGTTGATTAGATGCAAAATGCAAGAGTTTGTTCGGTGAAATTTCCTCCCAGCTCTAGTTGTCTGTGACTCTGGCTATGGAAGTACTTCTGTATCTTAAAACTTACCTTTTTTAGTTTCGTGAATGGTGTTTTTTTCCTTCATATGGTTGTAAGGTGGGTGGGACCCTGTTGGATTGTGTTGATTTCTAGCTCACATTACAAGTTGCCAAACGAAACTGTCCTGGTTTCTGACTTACCAATTTTGAGTGATTGCAGCCAATCTGTGCTTTGATTCACCTTTTGTGGATGTTCTTACAACAGGTGGCAGAGAGGCAGGGAAAATATCTAGCACACTTGCTGAACAAAGTCGGTAAGAATGGTAGAGGGCGTGCAAACAGTGCTAAAGACATGGAACTCGGGGGACCATTTGTTTATAGACATTTGGGGAGCATGGCTACTGTTGGGAGATACAAAGCTCTTGTAGACCTAAGGCAAAGCAAGGTCGGTATCTGAGCTCTTCAAAACTAAATGAATTATTCAGCTTGATGATTATAATGCATGTATTCAAATATTTTTGTTTCTCTCAGGATGCAAAAGGTGTATCAATTGCAGGATTTAGTAGTTGGTTCATTTGGCGGTCAGCGTATCTTACCCGTGTGGTAAGTTGGAGGAATAGATTCTATGTGGCAGTCAACTGGGCCACAACATTTGTTTTTGGCCGTGATATAAGTCGTATCTAAATGAAATATTGGAATATCAACAGGTAACACGGAATCTCATGTTCACCTCGTAAAAGTGTTTCTTTGCTTTAAATTATTCTCCCTGAAATTGATGCCCGGCATTGCTTTGCAGAATTCTTTGAACTGTGAATTGAACCCCACGTTATAAGCTGCAAGAACTCACCTCGGTTATAACCGAAAACTAGATTGGCTAACACAGGATGCAATTGCTCACTTGATTAGTTTTGGTATCCACAGTTCTTTATTCTATTCTTGAAGGAAAAGAGAATTACGAAATGTCTGGAGTTTAAAGAGTTAATTCAAGTTTGTAAATGTAACAATAACCACTTATGAGGTCCATTGTCTTTTTTATTTTCATTTTCGAACAAACCAGACAAAATAAACTAGAAGGCAAAGAATTATTTCATATCTGCTAGACTATCGTCTTGAAAACAATATTCTGCCAACATGTGAAAGTGACATCGCCTGGATAAATCAGTTATCTCTGATCTTCTTGGTGGTTCTTGAAATGGGAATGCTCTGCTTATTAAGGATTTACCTCTTTTATCTCAAAGATTTTTGGCAAGCTTGCTGTTGTAAATCTGTCCCAGCAACATGCACAAAGTAAAGTGGAGTAGGGACACACGTCTAACTTGTCTATCGAAAATGCTAGCCTTTTCCCACTCCTAACCCCCAATATCTTCCCCTATTAGATGGCGAACAAGTAAAGGTCCAATGTCACACAAATGGCGAGGTCCAATGTCACACAAATGGCCCCCTGCTAGCCTCATCAAGGGCTAAAAATGTGCCACCTAATAGGGAAAGGGAGTGGGGATTAGGAGTGGGGAAACTGTAGTACTGTCGCTCATCTATTATCTTGTTTCTGGTAGTCCTCCTCCTCCTTTGCAGTTTAGTCATTGTCATTGTCAATGCAAATGCATGATCTATCGTGTTTGAGTCAGTTGACAGGTGACAATTGACACTAAAACGACCAATATTGAAGTATATACTGATAAAACATGAGTATCATGAGTAATTTGATCCTAATTAGATAAAAGTCTAAGATAATTTTTGATATATATATCAAAATTAAAATGTATATTATTGATAATAAAGAATATTAAAATTAGTCAGTGATAAAATAGATAAACATATATGTCAAAATCAAAGGGAATGCACGTCTAACGTGGTTATGTCTATGGATAAAACTCTAGAAAATATATTTTATTTTCCTCAACTACAAAACAAATCTTTATTTTCATTTTTCTTCTTACACGATCAAAACAAACTTGAAAATATGGAAGATGTCAAGTATTTAAATTTCGTATATTATGTATGGGGTAACATTAAAAACTAAAAATTCGATACAGTAATATTTTTCGAGGTAAAAGGAGTCTTGGGTACCACCGAAGTTTACTATCCAACGAAGGATTCCAAGAAGCTCTAGAAACTGCGAGGAAGAGATTGGAATCACTCGATTTATTCGACACATGTTCTTTGAAGATAGATGCATCTAAACCTAATGATCCTAAATTGACATTTCATGTTGAAGAAGCTAAACACCCTCTTATTGTTAGTATTTTGTAAGACCTAGGTTTATGTCATTTTTTTTTTATTATTGTTGAAGCTGTAAACTCTTTTCAAGAAATTTTGTAAAGAGAATTAAAAGAAACTTGTAAACTATGATCACCCAACCACTTGTCTTTCCAAAAAAGTATCTTATTACTCTATGAACTTAATAGATAGTTAATATGATCTTTAGCCTTCAGAATCCCAATCCACAATCTATGTCCAACTTGCATACATAAGAATTAGGTAGAAAAAAAAATTAGGAGTACTTCTAAACTTTTGCTAGATGATTTCTCTCTACTAGGCCTTACTTTTAATACCATATCTCCAAACCCACTTACAGTAAGGAATTTTATTAACTAGCCTATAATTTTTGATACTAATGCCCATCTCTATCTCTAGGCAAACATGTTTTTACCCAAGCCACCCAACTTCTTTTCTTAGAAGTACTAGAAAAGCCTCATAAAAGTCCATCATGATTTTTTCAAAACTCTTTTAAAACAGACAAAGGCATCTGAAACATGGAGAAGTAACATTGTTGGCAAGTTAGACACACTGTTAATAATTAACGGTCTCTGACCTTTGGACAAATATTTTTTCTTCCAAGTAGATATTTTTGTTGAGTTCTTCGAATGATATTATCCCAAACATGCTTATTTTTAAACTTACTTCTTAATGGAATTCCTAAATAGTCAATAGGCGGTTGAGCTATTTTACACCCAAAAGTTGCAGCACAAAGAAGAACACTATGGCCATAGCCAATTCCAATAATAACACTTTTTATATGACTAACTTTTAATCCTGCCAAAAGTTCAAAAGGAAAAAGTATACACTTTAAAGTTGTTGTCCCGCTCCACCGAGTTATGTAGGAATATCATTTAAATCATCAGAAAATTGTAGGCGATGACTGTCACATTTAGAGAAATTTTAAATCCATTAATTAGAACATTTAAAGTAGCTCTCTTAATCAACAATGAAATAACTTCAACAACCACTAAAAGAAAAATGGAGAGATGGGTCCCCATGTCTAATTCCCTTCGCAGACTTGAACATACTAATAGCTCAATCATTTATGTGATATAGAAAATATAGCATATGAAATGCACCATTTGATCCAATAGTTCTCCATACATGCCCAAATCCAAACCTTTCCAAAACAATATCAACAAAACCCCAATTTATGTTATCAAAAGCCTTTTTAAAGTCCACTTTGCACATAATACTTGATTTTTATTCTCCCTCTTCCTTGCATCAATAAGCTCAGTTGCTATTAGAATACCATCATTGATTTTTCTATCATGGACAAATACACCCTGGAAATCAGAGATAATTGAAGGAGATACTACTTTTATTCTGTCTGCTAGTATTTTTGAAATTATCTTATACACTCTTCCAATTAAGCTGATAGGTTTGAAATTGTGAAGTGAGACAACTCTACTGTATTTGGAATAAACTGACGAAACTTTAAAATACATATGAATGACTTTACAACACAAACGATAGTTCTTGATTTCCTAAATCTTCAATGTTCTTCTACGGTTCTGCATATGCAACATACCTTTTCAAACATAAAGTAATACTACTTTGAATTGTGATATGAACTCCCCCTTAGTCTTTGAATGTCCTTTTTTGCTAGATTTGACGTGTAACATACAATTTATATGAAAGACCATATGTGAGGCTTTAAGGCTTAAGTCATGTGAATACAAAAAAATTCTATGCATAGAAAGAGGATCTAAGATATTCATGTTTACTACATAAGCAAATATGTAGAACTTTGATTAAGATAAAGTTAAGCTTCATACCTTGAGGCATAGCTATATACTCTTGGCTCCTTATTGCTTATTGTTACTTGACAATATCAATCCAAGGTTACTACTAACTAGAGAGGATATATGCATTTACCCTAACAACTCTAAGATGCTATCCTTAAGTGATGGAACAACTTTTCTTATGGGCAAGAAATAAGAGTTCATCTCAACAAGTACTTATAGTAAAGTTAGCTCATAATCATGTGTCACCAAAATATACCAACACATAGAAAATTCAATTGACTCATGAATATTTAAGTCCATAGTAGGTTGACACATCAATACATGAGTTTCTACTACTTGACACATCATTACATAAGTGTTAAGTACTTGACACATCAATACTTAGTTTCTAGCATCTTGACACATCATACTTTGACCAAGTCCAAGTTTTCCATAAATTAGCCAAAAAGGCTTCATAAAGCCATATGTCATTAATAAAGGACTATTAATATTTCTCCCCCTTTTTGTCACAAAGTTGACAAAGGTGATGAGAATCGGGTCCTTCATGAATTAAGCCAATAAGAAAAAATTATGACTAAAAAATCAATTATACCAACAATGACGATTGCACCAAGTTTTACAAGAAAACTTAATTCTTTCACCATAGAGAGATTAAATATTTTTTTCACCATCGAATGGTTTGCCATAATCCAATTTCCGCAACAACAAAGAACAATCTGACTGCTGATTTGATGCTTCGTAGAGTCCTCCAATTTAAAGAGCAATATCAAAGTCAAGATTCGTCGCATGTACCAAGTGAAACAAGTAAGCTTACTCTTTTAAGGATACTTTTGGAGTAGCAGATAGTTAAAAAGCTATTGCAAGCTTTAGTCTTACTAATTAACAAACTCCACACTTTTATAAACTTTGGTATCTCTTATTAAGGAACTAATTGTTATATCTCAAACTTATGTAGCAATGAAGCGTCCTCTCACAAATCAAATGCAATGTCAGAATCAAACGGTTGCTAAACTGATGTCCACCTTAACGTCCGCTTTTTGCCGGCAAGTTCAGCGTCGAGATGAGCAAGTCACTGTTGTAGACATATCTCTTCCCCGTTGAAGTCCTAGGGTTGTCGAACAGGTTCAATGTCGAGAGGAGCACGCCACATAGGTTAGAAAATAAAAGATTAGTGGAGGATGTTATGGAATTCATAACTTCAGTTGATCCAGCATATAACTTACGAGTCAACCCGTTAAAAAAAAGACTTTTTCTTTGGATGATTAAAAATTAAATTAATGGTAACTGTTGTATCTTTTTATTTTTTTGCAAAACTTTTGAAAACAAAGAATAACTTTTTGAGTCGATGACCAGAAATCAAAAAATAATTTTTTGAGTCGATGTGTAGAAATCAAAAAATAAGTTTTTGATTCGAGAAAAGAAAGGAAAGTGAGAGAGATTTGAGTCGCTGGATAGAAACTGCTCAAGAAGAAAAATAAAATAAAAGATAAAATGTTTTATGAGTTAATGAAGGCTGGATTTGAACTTCTATAGATAATAATTTTGTGTTTCCAATGAGATTTTTAGTTAAACTCTCTTATTAGAATCATGATTTCTGAGTTTTTTATTTTTTTTATTTTGTTTATGAGATTGATTCTTGTTTCTCAATTAGTTTCATAGAACTTCAAAATATTCTATTTTTTTTCAAGATTCGTGCGGCTTCTGGTGTTCTTTTCTTTACCATCATTCTGGAGAAAGAAGAATAAGTTAGAGAGTTGGTAAAGCCCATTTACTTTAGGGAAAGTGTTATAACTTTGATAGGAATTGAGTTCGTCGTATACGGGGATCAAGAATCTAAGGTTAATCGTTTAACTACTCGAATGAGTTCTTTATCCGATGATGTTCATGCTTACCGTTTTCATGAGTTTTACACATTTCCTCATGTTGTTCCCTACACTCCAATTCCACCTTTTATATGGAATAGGCCTCGATAAGACTTTCAATTCGTTTATTTTTAAGTATTGTTTTAATAGCATGTACACGTCGGAGCCTTACATGGAGCTAATCGTTAGAAGACTTCGTCAAATAAACAAGGAAAAGTGATAGCTTGGGTATGCTAGCATTTATCTAGGTTATTCTAGATTACCACCTGAAACATGAACTCTAATAAGATAAGATAATAACTTACCTTATAACCATGCAAAAGATTGTTTGGATGAGTTCTTCATTTAATTCACATACGTGCATGTTTTGGAAAATTGAAACGTAGTTATATATCCTTGTCTTTATGTTTCTTTGATTCATTTTGTTCATGAGATTTAACAAAAATACCACCTTTAATCATAAGAATACTATCCTTTAGTAATAACCTCTCTTATCGGCAAGAAATAAGTTCTCTCTACAAGTATTTATAGTAGTTCTAGCTTCCCATCAAAGCTATCTCATAAATGTGTTACCAACATATACTAATACATAGAAAATACAACTGACTCATCAATACTTAAGTGCATAGTAGACTGACGCATCAATACATGAGTTTCTAAGACTTGACATATCATCTCGTGAGATCTCAAAAGTTTTTGTGGAGTTATCCTAACTATTATAAGGAGCTAATATACTTCGATGCATCTAATTACTAGCTTCATTAAGGAATAAAGTGGCAACCCTTTCAATAATGGATTCAATAATAATATTTATACTCCAACATAACTCGTTGTTCCTGAAAACTTTTTCTAACAATAAGAAATTATGTATATAAGTACTTACTTACGTACTTACCGTTTTCTAAAGAAATATTATATTACGCACACTAAATTATCAACTACTTGACTATAATTTCGACATTCACCAAGTCTTGAGATGAAACTGCACAACCATAAAAATCATGACATCATTATAAGCCACAAATTCAGATTCCTTATGGTGGATAAAACCGATATGGTTCACTTACTACCTGTCACAATACAACCCCTTATATTGCATGAAGCTATTAACTCCACAACATACGAATAAGAGTCTGAATAGTCTACCAAATTCTGGATATTTAATCCTATAAAGGTAAAGTCATAAAATTTTCATTCGTCCTGGATACCAAGATCTTTGCGTTAATATGGGTCATATTAACACAAGAATAAGAGTCTGAATAGTCTACCAAATTCTGGATATTTAATCCTATAAAGGTAAAGTGATAAAATTTACATTCCTCACAAATACTAAGATCCTTGTGTTAATATGGGTCATATTTGAGTTACTTTGGTAACAAACAAACATACGCCATTACAAAGTTGGTATCCAATCTTGTACATATAGACTCAAGATTGCACAAGCTTACAACAGAGATGTAGGTTTATGTATATGTGAACAACTTGCCAACTCTTATTGGAACTATTTGATATTGCTTTTTCGGGACAACACTAATGTTCCCTGTTTTCCTTTTCGAGTGACCTGGACTCCGGTTTGAATAACCCATATCTTCCTTTTTAAAATTCTAATGAGATACTATTGGTTTCATAAAAACTTTGGCAACCAACATGTTATGAACTTTCATGATCAAAATACGAACTTATTCCCACTGACCTTTAGATATATTTAATAATCTAAAATTAGTTTTTCTTAAATATTAATATGGTATTAAACTTAACATACTGTATTTTGATCCATCATGGTGATATATCATACATTCACATCTCTTTTACAACAACCTTCTGGTTATTTCTTATAGACCCATTACTTCGATTTCCAATTTTTAAAAGTTATATTTAATCCCTCTTGAAGTTTGAATTTACAAGATACTTCAAAATAGTAATGATTCCAAAAGAGTCTTTATATATACAAGTAAAAAGGTCTCACCTGTAATCAATATATTCTTCAACGGTTAAAACCTTTTACCATAAGTATGGGCATGGCCTTATATCGCCCGAATTTGCCTCTAACATCGAGATTGTTTATAAAAACGACTTACCCACGATTTCTGGCAATTTTACGAGGTCCCATACTTCAATTATGGTTGATAGACTTTACCGCTTTCGTGATATTTATTTGAATCATTACCTATCAAGGACTGTAAAACAAAACTAGTCCATTACTAGATTCATCACCAACAATTGAATTTAAGGATGCACTGCCTGAATATAAAAAATATCAAATCTCGTTGCATTATGAGATTTGTGCATCTTAACTAATCTTGGTTCCTTAAGATTATAGATTAGCATTCGATACCAATTTACTTGATTAACAAAATAACAATTCTTTATGAAGTCGCGGTCATATGAAATACAAATGTATACCTTCACTAACTACATTTCATAGTTCATTATTCCCACTAATCAACCATTTAGACTCACATAGTCAATTGAGTGTCAACAATAGCGGTCACATGCTTCGGTCACATAGGAACGTCTTCCAAAAAACATCACGTTCGGCTTTTACTCATGCTTGAATTAAAGCACACAAGTTTTAATTTTTCATATATCGAGTTCATCATGTATGTTTGAAGGACTTCCATCGGTAGACACACCTTAAAAGAATACTTCGAAGGGTAAGATTTTTCGAGAGCCTGAAATCAGAACATACCATCAAGGTCAGCGTAATGAGTCACGCGTACAATTTAAGATGTACCTTATGTGCTCCAATACTTCTAAAATTGAACCACTTTCTTACCTTAAAATTAAATAAGAAGAAAGATTTTTACCCTACTCTCTATACTCTGGTTGTTGAGAGAACCTCAGAGGGACACAAAAAAACTTGGAATCAAAGCCTGACTTAATTTGGGGTTTCTAAAATTAATAGGGGCTTTAGGAAAAGACAAAATAGGGTAATCGAATAGTTATAACCCTACCCTTTAGCTATATATTTTCATAAATGGCTAAACTACCCCCGTTTAATTAGTCATAATATATAATTAACTTTGATTATTAATTAGATTAGATTAATTATATAGATTATGGTTAGAATTAAAGTTAGATATTTTTTATTTTTTATTTTTGAGTGGAGAAGAAGATGGTCTTTTGGAGGGAAAATTTTGAAAACTAGGGTTTGAGAAATGAGTGATTCCAATGCTCAAAATGAAGAACCCTTAGCTTAAAATCGATTGGTAAACTAATAATATGTACGAATGGTCAAATTTTTGGTTAAAACCGTCGAATCATTGTGGGAAAGGAAATACACAGGGAAAGGGTCGTCATGTTCGTGAGGTTACTATCATGACGATTCTTCAAAGGTCGTCATGGTATTAACATCCGACAATGACGACCCTTACCTGCAACTTTACCATGCTATGAAAAATAGTCATGGTCAGAAATAAAACCATGACGACTCTAAATAAAACCATGACGACCTTAGATATTACCATGACGAACCTAACTATATCCTTCGTCTTCAATGAAAATAACCATTCAGGGTTATTATGGTTTAAGGTGAAAACCGATGCGACCCTAGCAGACTCTTCATCTTCAGTGAAAATTAAAAATAAGGGTCGTCATGGTCTTAACATCTAACAATAACGACCCTTACCTGTAACTTTACCATGCTATGAAAAATCATCATGACCCTAAATAGAACCATAGCGACCCTAAATATTACCATGACAACCCTCACTATACTCTTCGTCTTCGCTGAAAATAACCCTTCAGGGTCGTCATGGTTTAAGGTGAAAACCGATACGACCTTAACAGACTCTTCGTCTTCAATAAAAATTCATTATAACCATCGTCATGGGCGAAACTCAAAGACCATGACGACTTTTCATACTTTTAACATTCATAACGAAAAATCGTCATGGTCCAAAGTTTACGACCATGACGACTATTAATTTATTTCGATTTTTTTTTATAGAAAATTAGATCGTTAGGTTTTAGAATAGAAAAGAGGATGAGTGATTAATTATAAGGAAAAAGTAAACTAATATTTACACCACCTTTTAACACTTCTTTATAATTTATAAAGTGTGTTAGAGATTTCAATAGCCCCCTATTAATTCCAGAAGCCTGATTAAGCCAGGAATCAAAGGTGGCCCAAAAGGCATTTCATTCTCATATTATGTACCGTACATCGCGTTCAACTTTATCTCTGTACAACACAATCTAATCTTAGCCAATTTCATCACACAAATCTCTAGAATACTAACATCGTTTCAAACAAATACTCCAGTAGAAAATGAAATCTTTGTAGTAAAAAGTCTCCGTTTATCGATTACATACGCTATGTTTGCAATTCGTCTCCTACAGAAAGCAAAGAATCATCATCAGAAAAACAATCAGGTAATCAAAACCATAATCAATCTTTCAAATATGTATCAAATGAAATGGAATTGGTCATATCTTTTTTCCAACAAATTTCTGATTTCTCAGCTGAATACTTGTTATTTTGGGTCTATTTTGTTTTTGATGTAACATGACAAAAATGGATAAATGAATTGCTCTCTATTAGATTCAGTTTCTTGTTTTGATCATTTTGTTGTTGTTATTAAAATCTAATATTCATTTGTGTTAAATTGAAGCAGCAAAATGTACAAGGAAGTGTGGCACCAGCAGACTTGGATCCTCACATTGCTCATCATTATGGTATCCCGTCAACTTCATCGATACTTGCTTTTGATCCCATTCAACGTCTAATGGCAATTGGGACACTGTGAGTTCATTCTTCTTCATCATGTTTTATGTTGATGCCTCTAGTAGCTAACTTAATTATACAATGAAGTCATACATAGGTCATACCTTAGTGAGATTTCGATAATGCTTGCATTCTTATTTTTTGTTATGTGCAAATTAAATGACAATCCCTTATATTTCTGGTTGATTGACCTTGTGAAGTTTCTTGAACTGAAAATTACGATGTGAGAAATCTATCTAGTTCAAACCCCAATGTAAGAAGAAAATGTTGCTGAGGGAGAAATTTTAGTCTAGACATAACATTTTATATACAACCACGACCCAAGATGCAGAGAAAACGTTGTTGCAGTTTTCCATTTTTCTCTTTCTTTATTTGATACATAATCATGTGGATATCTGCAGGGATGGAAGAATAAAAGTGGTTGGCGGTGACAATGTGGAAGGCCTTCTCATATCTCCAAAGCAGTTTCCCTACAAAAATTTGGAGGTTCGTAAAATTTATACATTCTGAGGTGCATTGTTCTTTGCCTTTCGTTTGGTTTATTTATTTGTGTAGATGTTATCATGTTAACTTCATACGAGTCTACTTGTTGAAATGTCCAATTGCATCTGGAACTCTCAATGCAGTCAGCTACTCAGCTATGAAGCATATACACATACGTATCATCTGTGTGACCTTGTTTTCTGATGCATCTCATGTGAATGTGTGGTTCTTGAACCTAGAAAAAACTCTGATGATTTATCTCAAGTACACCTGCTATACATTTGTCATTTAGATGGACCACCAAGAGTCTTGCTGGTGTATCTGCTGCATTTTCTGCATAACCAAGAAAGATGTAGAATGCCTATAAATCTGCAAAGTTATGATCAGCCTGTGTTATGGTTGCTTGGTGGCAGACAAGAAGCCTCTGATTTTTTTTTGGTTTTCTAGTATTAATTACTCAAAATCTATTCTTTAGTGCGCAAAAGTTTTGCAGTATACTAAACACAAGACTTAGCAATCCATATGGATAAAGGTGTGACATGGCAAATATTAAATGAAATTGGTATGCGATTGTTCAATTGATGCATCATACACCTGATTATCTGAAAACAAGGGAGAACTTAGTTAGAAATGCTTATGTTATTTCAGGCTCTAAACAATAATGTCCACTTCTCTATCAGTAAATTTGTCATTGTAACTAAATCATTGATTTTGGCAGTTCCTACACAACCAGGGTTTTCTAGTGAGCGTCTCAAATGAAAATGATATTCAGGTATTACTGCTTTGAATCTTTGTACACTTTATTATTTCTGCATCTCTATGAATCATTGTTTCTCAACGTAACACTTTTCTTTGCATTTGGATCTATTTATCTTTATGTATTCATCCCTTTACATACCACTGCTGCTTATCTCAACACCAGTTTGTGTTTCCTGAAGTCTGACTTCCAAAATCGACTACAAGAGTTGATATTCATTCTAGGTACATGTGACACATTGTTGTCTCTCTCATTATTTTGTTGCATCTGCATTTGTATTCACCATGCGTGAAGGATGTTTCCTTGTTTCGACTTGCAATGTACATGTACTGTAAAGATTGTTCTCAAACCATTTCTACAACGTGTCCATCCTGAGGAATGCTATAACTTTAAAATTGCTGCAATCCCATTTATGAGGTTTTGTCTCTTTTTCGTGATCTTTTACCTATTGTATGATGAAACCTTCAAATTTCACAGGTTTGGGATCTGGAACACAGGCAGATAGCTAGCTCTTTAAAGTGGCAATGCAACATAACTGCTTTCTCTGTGATACCAGGCACCCATTTCATGTACTGCGTTGCTGTCCTCGGATGTATTGTGTGTTTAACACATCAAATACATGTCTCATGACATTGCTGCTCTGATATTTTGTATAGGTATATTGGAGATGAATATGGGATGGTGTCTGTCTTGAAGTACGATGCTGAAGAAGTAGCAATTTTACAGTTGCCATATCATATTCCAGCAAATTCTTTAGCTGGTACATGGATGTTGTCTTTATATGCTTAAGCATACATAAGTTTATCACGTCTTTCTCCATTTTCTCTTTCAGAAAAGCTTGCATATCTGTTACTCTTCAAATATTTCTAATATCATAATTTGTGCTTATTTCACAGATGCAGCTGGGGTTTCATTACCTGATCATATATCTGTTGTTGGAGTTCTCCCTCAACCCTGCACTTCTGGGAATAGGCAAGTTATATTGAAAGTAATTCAAGTTTCTAAATCTGGTTTATTTTTTTGCATTATGAAATTATAAACTAGGTTGTAAGGTCGTTCTGTAAGAACTCAACATGTAATCTGGATCCTAGGTTATTGATATGGAAGAAAATATAATTAATACCATACCTTCATCCGTTAGATATCTAGAAATTATATCTGGCTTTTTAAATTTTAAAATAGGTGATTATGTTGCATATCTATAATCAAAAGAGCTTGAGATATCAAATTCCTATATATCCTTGGTTGATTGAAAGTACAAAATATGATCACCTTTTGGTCGTAACCTTTGAATGCGCAGTGGGAAATATGGTTGTTTTGGGCATAGTCTGAGGGTCAAACTGAAATTTCGCTAGCACAAAAATGCTTTATATTTCATCTTACATTTGCATTCTAACAACTATGGTACTTCTGCAGACTGATGATAGCATACGAGAATGGGTTGATCGTCCTCTGGGATGTTTCTGAAAGTTGCATTGTCCTTTTTAGAGGCCACAAGGATCTCCAATTGAAGGATAATCAGGTGGTTGATGAAAATACATCTGAGCTAGAGCAAGAGGAGAAAGAAATAAGCTCTCTATGTTGGGCATCTCCTGATGGATCCATTCTTGCTGTTGGATATGTTGATGGAGATATTTTTCTATGGAACATGTTAAGTGCTTCCTCTATCAAAGGTCCACAAGCTGGGGGATCATCTAATGATGCTGTTAAGCTACAATTATCTTCTGGCAAAAGAAAGATTCCGGTCATTGTCTTACATTGGTCTGCAAACAGTAGATCGAACAATGAGCGTGGAGGACAATTATTTATATATGGAGGTGATGACATAGGATCTGAAGAAGTCCTTACTGTACGTTTCGGCTCTAAATCTGGTTTCCACTCCTGAATTGCTTACATATGATTTCACCATATGTGTTAGTATTAGTTACTACATAGTAGCATAAGAAAAATATCCTAATGCTTCCAACAAATATAAACACTATAAAAGGACACTGATGCTTCTTTGGTTTGATAATCTTCACAGAGGTCCTATGAGCTGTGCTAACTTTTTTTTTTCTGCTGTTTCAGGCCTTGAGTCTTAAATGCTCCTCCGGTAAAGAAGCTATACGATGCGTCAACCGCGTGGATCTCTCTCTTAATGGATCCTTTGCGGATATGATTTTAGTACAAAATGCCGGGGCAACTAACAATAATACAACTGGCATGTCCCTCTTTTTATTGACTAACCCTGGTCAATTGCACGTATATGATGATGCTATGCTGGCCTCACTTTTAACTCAGCAAGAAAAAACTCCTTCTGTCCGCGCAATACCGTTTCCTGTGGTGGTACCTATGGTTGATCCACACATGACCGTGGCTAAGCTATGTTCAGTAACCATGGAAGGACATTCATCAAAGACTCTCTTAGAGGTGAGTTGATGCTTGGTTACTCCCTTTGTTTGTTAACCCTTAAAGGTGAATTATGTGTCCTATATCTGTTAACCCTTAAATAGTGTATTATGGGCCATTTCTTATATGCAAGAAAAGAAGCTCGGTAATCAATTTCCGTGCTCATGATCAATTGATTTTCAAATGAGGCTCGGGTCTTTATTTCTTTACGTACATTGATATACGTTTGCTTTTCTTCCTAGCAGACATCTGTAAATCTGAAAGCTACACCTTCTACGGGTACAAAGTGGCCATTGACAGGTGGGATTTCCAAACAATTGCCCTTCTCTGAAGATGATGGCGTGGAAAGAGTATACATTGCAGGCTATAAAGACGGATCTGTTCAATTATGGAATGCAACATATTCAGTCCTTTCACCTATTGCAGCATTAGAAGGCGAGGTTAGATTAGCAGCACAGATGATCCAGAAATTTCGTTTATTTACTACTAGCACAGGGTGTTCTTCTTTTTTACTTCGATAATGCTAATCAGCAAAGTGATGTTTAGTACTTAGTATCAGAAAATGGTATCTTACTGCTGTATCGGCAGGTACAAAAGATTGAAGTGTCTGGAGCCAGTGCCCCTGTATCAGCATTGGATTTTTGCTTCCTCAGTACAAGTTTGGCTGTTGGCAGTGAAAGCGGTCTGGTTAGAATGATTATTTAGGTTTTTTTTCAGGCTAAAATGAAGCTTATGTCACCATTCTAATTATCATTTCTTCTATAGGTTCGTATATATAGACTTGGTAATTCTGAAGAGATGAGTTTTTACTTCGTGTCGGAAAATAATCAAGAAGGTGATTTGATAGATTTATGTGGCTTTGTTCCTTTTGTAGTTAGTTGTACCTGTATGCATCCTGTCTTTCAACAGGTATAAAACTATGTTAGTCATGTTTGCAACTTGTCTCCAGTTCACAGTTTGCACCAAGCAAAAGGACTTCATTGTATAGCTGCCTTTTGCATCCTGAATTCTCCAATTCGAACTCTGCAGTATGCAGATTCTGGAGCCAAACTTGCCGTAGGGTTTGAATGTGGTCAGGTTAGTACCGCAAGTTTCTAACTACTTATTATTTTGACGTGTGAGTGTATTAATTGGCGCTATTGGTTATTTTCGTATGAGGTTTCTCTTTGCTGCTTTCTTTTTCAGGTTGCAATGCTTGATATGAGTTCGCTATCAGTTTTATTTCTTAAAGACTGTGTATCAGGCTCAAGCTCCCCAGTTATTTCAACAGATGTTCTGGCATGTACAGACATTTGTAGCTTGCTACACAGTTCAAAGCAAAAGAGTCCTAAAAGCCCAAAGGGCACTGCTGATGTAGAACAGATGGAAAATAAAGACCCTGTTGATGGACTAGTTTTTATTTTGACAAGAGATTCACAGGTATTGGTTCTTGACAGTGTTACTGGAAATTCAATTAGCTCTTGGGGGACACAACAAAAGAAGGGTTCAACCGCTATTTCCATGTACATAATAGGCAAGTTCATTTTCTTGAGTAATCAACAGGTTTTCCTTTATGTATTTGACTTCTTCATTTGGTTTCCTCTTTTTTCCTTCCCCTTTCAGTAGGATTAGTATTATGAGTTTGTGTTGACCGAAGGCTGCTGTCAATCCAATAATATTTTAATGTTCTTTTACTATTTGTTTATACATTGCACCATTGTGTGTTGCTTTCTGAGTGCTGTCAGTCCACTTCAGATAACAGCTCTTTGGCTTCAGAAGCATCCACCACGGAGCACTCAGAGCCACTATCCAAGGATAGTACTAGTCAAACTGAGCAGCTGTCCGAGGATAGTAATACCCTTGTTGGAGTTAACCCTCGAATTGAGATTCGGAACTCTAGGGAAAGCAGAAGTTCTGGGAAGAGGTCATTGGATTCACTTGTAGTACTTTGTTGCGAGGATGCATTGCATGTATACCCTTTAAGATCTGTGATACAGGTCTGTTTTTTTTCTTCTCTTTTTTTTTTTGCCTTTTTTGTGTTGTGGTAGTTTCTTTTGCAAACTAATGTGACCTACTTTTTACTTTAGGGGGATAATAACTCCATTTGCAAAGTGAGTCTTTCGAAACCCTGTTGTTGGACAACAACTTTCAAAACGACAAATGAGAAAGCTTCTGGGATAATTTTACTCTATCAGACTGGAATGATTGAAATAAGGTAAAGTGTTAACTTTGCAGTTGTTCATCTTGTAATCCTTTTACGATTTTCTTCTTTTGGCTAGATCAACATTTCCAAAGTGATGATTTTGTTTTCTTTTAAAGAACTTTTCAAACTGGCGATGACCTGAACAAAGATTAAGTGCTTTGGTGACAGAGATGTACACATGGTTCTCCGTGTAGTAACTTTTTTGGCTATGGGAATTATTTGACTAATTGAATGGTGTATACTGTTGATATCTCTTTGGTTAGGTCCTTTCCGGATTTAAAAGTCGTGGGAGAAAGCTCATTAATGTCAATTCTTAGGTGGAGCTTCAAAACTAACATGGAAAGAACCGTATGTTCTTCTGATAGGGGGCAGATAGCTGTGGTAAATATCATCCTTGCTTTCTGTTAAGGAACACTTAATAAAGGGTTTCTTTCTGATACAGACATATACTAGTTTCATCTTTAATAGTTCTTTCACATTATTTATATTTCTTATTTTTCCTTGTGGCACTCTTTAAAATGGTGTTCCTCGATTAATTAAAAGGTTATGATTAGCAGTTACAAGTAATTTGCTGTCCAGGAGTTTCTATTTTCTTTGTCAATGTCCTCCAGATGCTAGAAGATTTTTTAACCTCATATTCTTTGGTGGATAGTCACGTTTGTATATGCATACCAATCAGAATAGAACTTAAGAAACACATAGTTGACATTTGCATATAGAATTTTTTATGAATAAATTCTTCAGTGTTCGCTCTTCTTGTCCCAAAAGTTCATTTGGTTTTACTGGCCAAATTTGGATTGAAGTAATGATTTTGGCAAGTTCTGTAGGCAAATGGGTCGGAGTTGGCTTTCATCTCCTTCTTGGCCTCTGAAAGTGACTCCAGGTAACTGTGATCCATGTTGTCTAGCCATCATGTCTATTTGCATCCTCGAATTCTATAACATTTAAATGGATTCCCTTAGGATTTCGGATTCTTTGCCTTGTCTTCATGACAAAGTTCTCGCTGCTGCTGCTAACGCCGCTATCAGGTTCTCCTCAAGTCAGAAGAAAAAACAGGTTCGAGGATTTCTGATATTTTCATTGATAGCCTTTGTTTCGCGTAGTAATTTAATCCAGTATATTTTATGTTACAGGGTAGCCCCGGAATTCTTGATATCATCAAGGGTTTCAAAGGGGAAAAGGGACAAACAATGGATTCTGCAACTGGCCCATCATCTGATTTTCGTCTACATTTAGAAAGCATATTTTCAAGCGTCCCATTTTCATATACAGCTCTAGATATCCCAGATTTTGAAGATATAGAGGAGCTTAATATAGGTACCAAATATTTCTCTTGTTTCCATCCTTTCTGTTTTCCTTCATTCTCTTACACATTTTTCTCTGTTTCATAGATGATATTGAAATTGACGAGCCAGTACCTGTTGCTTCTACATCATCTTATAAAAGCAAAAATGACAAAGGAGGTACTTCAGATATTGAATATTGTTCTTTGAGTTTCTACTGTTTTCTATGAGCAACGTTAGATTAGATAAATGCATATGCGTGTTTTGTTTCTTTACCATAGGTAAGGATAAAGATAGAGAAAAGTTGTTCGATGGCGCGCCACCTGAGAAGCCAAAACTAAGGACGCCAGCAGAAATCATGATTAAATATAAATATGCTGGGGTAATTTCACATGTCCAGTTACTTTAGGTTGTTAGTTATTTTTTTGGATAGTGTGTTCTAACCTGGGAACTTTTCCAGGATGCTTCTGCTGCAGCAGCAGAGGCAAAAGACAAGCTCTTGGAACGCCAGGAAAAACTTGAGGTAGGGTTTTTCTTTGCTGGCAATTGATCATTTTTGGTAGATCTCGATAGAATACCTGATAATATCTTCACTTTTTTTGCTTATAAATCTTCTTAAATATTATGCTTGTGATCTAATTGTTTCATTAAGATCCATTTGACTAGCAACCACAATATTTTTGTTTTCTAAAAGCACACTTCAGTTAATTACCTGCGGCCATTATTAGGTTATAATAGACTTCATTGAAGTTGGTTAATCGCTTTAAGCACACTCCAAATAAGCTTTCCTTTTTTATTTTCTTTTTGAATCCCAGAGAATTCGAAAAAACACTGAAGAACTAAGTAATGGAGCTGAGAACTTTGCATCAATGGCTAATGAACTTGTCAAGACGATGGAAGGCCGTCGTAAATGGTGGAAAATATAACAAAAACATGGCATCATTTGAGGTTGTTTATCCATTTGGTGTGAGCTAAGTTGGAGCCAGCCTGTGATGTCCGAGAAAGCATTTGGCAGGTTCGTCACAGTAGCTACCGACCCAGGTGTATTTGCCATAGAATGTTGAGCTGGGATTTTACGTACATCAAGATTCAGCAGAAATTGTAAATTAAATCACCAATCCGCTCAAAAACTGAGAGATGCTTTCTCAATCTGGTACTATTCGATTCAGTCAAAACCAGATGATTCCCTCCCCACAAAAGAAATGGGATCATTATTGTAAACTGACTTCATACCAAGTCATATAGAAGTGCGTGCAGGTCTGCCGTTGTACTTGTATATATATTTGTTGAGACTTGAGAGTTCCAGTTGTGCATGTCATTCTGATTTTGTTTGGTTGATTTTTTTTTTGTGCTGGTGTATTCTGAACACAATGATCTTAAAAGGCTATAAGCTGTTCAGAGTCTCAGATGTGGTGAAATGTATCACCTGAGAGAGTTCTCTGGACCCCCAGTTAAATTCTTTCCTTTTTCCTCAGGGTGTGTTAATTGTGAACGTGTTACATACAATCGCTGTCACAGGACTGTTAGCAGCTTTTTGTGTGGAATCATCTAGAAAATACAATGGTACAATATTCTGAGTTATTACATAAATTGGAAATGCTGTAAGATTCAAAAGCTTTGACTCGAGAAGCAGGTCTGTAGAAGATTTTCGTCGCGATAACCTGGGAATAGTTGAAACAGCTCCATCATCCATTGGCAATCTCTCGAGTATGATTCTAAACCAAGCAAGCTAATCTCTGTTGTATGGACAACGATATGATGTGCAATGTAAATATTCCTATAATTCCACTATGCAGTATACGGCAAATAAACCTTTCCTTCCGCGATCACGGAGCCAAAGGAGCCACTTATCCAAGCACAGCAAACTTCATCCCCAAAATTCTGGGCCGTTTGGAGTTATTGGACATTCTTGAATTAGCCAGTTTTACACCCACATCCGCAAGCTCTTGCTACACAAACTCACCTGGGAATTTGATAATGTTTTACACTATGTAGCTAGAGAAGGCATGTGAAACACAAACGCCAGTTAGTATAGTTAACGTATGTTGTTAATAATTGCTTACATTCGGGTTCAATTTGCTGGTGAGTTTGTCGATCTCTTTTGGAAACTCAATTGTCCTCCCACAAACTTTAAGAAAAATGCCTCTACCGAATATTCATAGCACTGATTTCAATGAATTCTGTGGTCCTTGAACCTATTTATGCGACTACCTTTCTCAGAGCGGAGCCCAGTTGAAAGCGAAAGCATAGGCGTACAGTTGTACACCCAGTCTTACTGTCTTTCAAGTCTAAAATTTATAAGATATTGAACTTCCAAGTCCATTTTGACTTACTTGCACCCTAGAAAACTTTTGCTTCCCCTAAGTCAGATGTCTAGGTGCTCCCCAGGACTCCTTTCCAACTTCTAAGTAATGAAAAGGGTCCATGGTGGGTCTGGCTTATTTATGTCCTTCTTCTATACTCTGTACTATTTCTCAACTCAAAAGTCAAAGAAAGAGGACTTAGAGAAGTAGAGAGAGTCCAATCTGCCGTCTGCAGCTACTTGGGAGTTTGGTAATGCTGTTGAAAGCTGGCTTGTGTAGGGTAGAGGTGTAGCACAAATTGACTAAAACCAGTTTTTGAGTCAAGCAGTGGTCCCTGGAATGGAAAATGATCCAAGAATGGACGGGTCCTCGCTAAACCAGACCTGTTTAGTACTCAATATCTGTGGACGACCGATAACGCTAAATATCCGATCTAGTCAAAAGTGGCGCCCAACTGGCCGACTATCTACGCCAAAGAACTAGTTTCATTTTGGGTGTTGATTATTGTGCAGGGAATAACACAGAATTTTCATTTTCTTAGGGTTTGAAGCCAACTTACTTTCAACCATACCGATTTTTGTAACCTGCTTGTTCAACTGGATTGAATTTCATTGTTCCCTAAAAATTACATGGGAATGGGGATCAATTACATAAAATTTTCACTGGTTATCGAGCTCTATGATAAACACAAACACATCCCCCGAGATTCGCATACGGAGGAGGGCGGCTTCCTTCCCATGCTGAGGGGCTGCTTGCCTGCTTCCTTTCCTTGCACTTTTTCATAGGATGATATCATGAAGGATAATTCTATAATGGTTATTCTTAGTTCCAATATTTTCTTTTTCAGAACGTGCATATTGTAGATATTGAACGACCAATCTAATTCTCATAGAAAATGCGGGTAATTTTGGGAGAGCAAAAGCACAACCAGAAGAAACCAAAATATTAGGACTGTTGCAAGGAGCACGACGGCTAAGGAGAAAAAGATAAACAATTTTTCGGCAACGAAAGTGACTGCAGAAACTTGATAGAATTTTTAAAAGGATAAAATATATCTATATCCGACAAAATAAGGTCATTTTGAAGGAGACAATGAAAATTGTAGACTTTTTTTAAAATTTTCTAGGTTTTTCTTTTGTTCAGATATTTTAGCTAAATAAGTCCTCCTCTTTGTAACAGACAGATTTTCAAGTAGATAAATCTAACATCAATAGTGGAAATCAGCTAAATTTCATGTTAGATATGGACTCAGGTCGCTGGTATCATCGTCCAACAACTTTACCATTGTACTACAGTGACATCTGCTTAAATTATTGCTCAAACTCCATATAAATAGCTCTATTAATTTTGTAACCGATGTTGCTCACTACCTAAAGTCAGTCTTTTTAGTAAAATTCTTAATTTACAAAAAATAAAAAATTGTCAATATATATAACCAGTCAATCGAGTATCAGACATTACACCGGAAATATCAAATACCTAAAATTTATTCAAATATAAATCGAGTTACAACGAGAAATTCTAAGTTATGATGCAAATTTTGGGTTATAAGACAAATTTGGTTGAAATTTTTTTTGTGAAGGATATAATCCCACATTGCTAATATCTCCATAATAAACTTAAAATATAATATGGAAGGGCCACTCCACTCATTGCCAATTGGTTTTGAGTTGGATGCCCGCAGACTTTAACATGGTATAAGAGCCAGACTCGTACGAGAGTAAGCCCAACGGCTACCTTATATACAATTGTCCACGTGTTAGAGGCCCACAGAGAATGCCCTACACGTGAGGGGGCGTGTGAAGGATAATAGTCCCACATTGCTAATATCCCCATAATGAACTTAAAATATAATATGGAAGGACTCATAGCCAATTGGTTTTGAGTTGGATGCCCGCAGAATTTAACATGATATCAGAGTCAGACCCGTACGAGAGTAAGCCCAACGGCTATCCGTACATACAATGGTCCACGTGTTAGAGGCCCACAGAGAGTGCCCTACACGTAAGGGGGCGTGTGAAGGATAATAGTCGCACATTGCTAATATCCCCATAATAAACTTAAAATATAATATGGAAGGGCCACTCCACTTATTGCCAATTGGTTTTGAGTTGGATGTCCGCAGACTTTAATAAATTTTGTATTACATGTAAGGCTATTTTGGGCGGTCATAAATAAGGTTGTTATTGGTAACTTAGCAATTTTCCAAGTCCACCGCGTAGATTAATGATCTTCGTAATTTCGTGTGCTGAATGGCTCGGTGATCGCTGATCACGTACCTAGCATTTCCAAAATTTAAAATTAAACTAGAGAGGTAAGCCGTTTCCGTTGTTGATGCCCCAAAGAGTGAAAGATACTTGAGAGTTTATAAAGGATGAATTGCTTGAGAGTTTACAAAAGGTATAAGCACCGAGAAGAATATAACCACCACAAAGAAGAAATAAGTACTAAGCTTCTTCGTTTTATCTCTTGTCTTGGAGTTTTTCGATGGTTTAGTGATGAAATATCTCAGGTGGTAATTGCATTTCTTCACAAGGTGATCTTCAAATTTTTAGTACATATGTCAATAAGAAATCAACGCCGAAGAAAGGACAGAAGAAAAATATTTCTATAAAATGATAAAAATTAACCTAGCGTTTTTGAGGGGGACCCAAAAAAGAATTTAGGGTGACTAATAAAACAAAATAAGGTCACTAAGAAGTAATATCAGCACACCCATTATCCATATATTTTATTTAATAACTGATTTGTCCTTGTTTAATTAGTGTTAATATTGATTAGTTAGTTAATTAATTTTGGTTATAGTTAGTGTTAGAAAATTATTTGAGTTATAGTTTTAGAAAATAAATAGAGAGTGTGTTAGAGAAGAAGAAGAAGTTTGAGAAAACTAGGTTCTACCTAAAATCAATAACAAACATGGATGAGTATGAGCAAGAAGGTGAGAAACATCATGCACATAATATTGAAGGTTCAATAACGTTTAGAGATGACGATTTGTGATATTTGTTGGATGATCCAAATTTTGGTGTGGAAGAAAACCTAGACGACGATTTAGCGAGAGAAAACGATGAATCACATCAAAATGAAGATAATAATGCATCAAAAAATCAGGTATTGTGTTAAGAATCTCAAAAACCTAATTTGTATGCGTTTGTATGTGATCGTTAACAAAAAAAATTTCATTTTTACATGCATTTAATACCATGGACGTCCCAGAATCAGTAAGTAATGTAGTACCATATCTACCGATTACATACTACTGTGCAAAAATTATGGTATAATCGGTAGTCTCGTGAAGAATAATTACTACCGATTAAACAAAATCCCCAAATTGAATTTTGTTCGGATTTTGATTTCATAATCGGTAGTTTAGGAATAATTACTATCTACCGATTATAGTTGTCGCCCCAAAATAAATTTTTTTATATCGATTTAGAATCGGTAGTTTGTAAAATCACATATCTACTGATTGTGATTATAGCCAGAATTGATTTAAACTTAAAAATTTTTGCACTTTGTAATCAGTAGTTTAAAGATCAAATTTATCTACCGATTCCATTGTAATCGGTTGTTCTTTAATAAACTAATCCTCCGAGTATACTTATTTTTGTGTACAGAACTTTTCTTGCTATAATCGGTAGTACATGAACATAATTAACTACCGATTGTTGTTAATCGGCAGTACGGAGAAATAAGTAACTACCGATTATCGTTAATCGGTAGTACGGAAACATAATTATCTATCGATTGTTTTTGTCTAACTCACTGTTATTTTATGTAGATTGTTGAATCGGTTAATCATGTTTCATATGAGGGTCCTGATACTTCCCTACACTATGCAAATGATTTGGTATGCTGCCTACCTACTCTTGTCTTGTTCTAAGAATGTATGTTACAAGGTTAGGCTTATGATATTTGTTTTGTTATGTACGTATTAAGACATTTGGAAGTAAGGCGTAGGGCAAAGGAATGACTTATCAACAAGGCAAAAGAGAATATGTGCGTTGTAGTTTAGAACAATTACGTGAGGGTTGATCGATTTGAAATTATTTATGAGAGAGGTGGCGAGCGAAAGAGTCACGTGGGAAAGGATCGTGAATACATAAAGAAGACGGATAGGATATACCGAGGTAATTCAAAGAAGATTGGATGCCCATTTAAGATTATATTCAATAAGCCCGACAGTAAGGAAGGTAAAGTATGGAAAATGTTTAGAGTTGCTAATGATCGTCACAACCACGAAGATCCGGAAAGTCTTGTTGGGCACGTAATGGTTGCCAAGTTAAAACCAAAGGAAATGGAGAAGTTGAAGTCTATGAGGAACGTAATGAAAGCGAGTGCAATCCTATCTAAGATAAAGACGGACGACCCCAACAACTTGTCTTCGTTGTCTACAATTAAGTCGGCGCTAGCAACGATCAAAATGACGGAATGGGATGGCCGCATGGTTATGCAACAATCAGAATGGTTAGCCGAGAAACACAATTACACGTTGAGAAAAGAAGAAAGGGATGGTAAGGTGATTCGTATTTTCTTGGCACATCCGAAGATGATCCAATTGGCTCAATGCTTTCATCAAATTTTGTTGATAGATGCTACTTACAAGAAAAACAGGTACAACATGCCGTTGTTGAACATTACTTGCCACACTTCGGACAAATGCATATTTACGGTGGCGTGGGGTTTAATGGATGTTGAGAACAATGTGAGTTTCATTTTGATGTTGCAAACATTAAGGTCGATTTATAATGGCGATCATTTTCCAAGGGTTATTGTAACGGATAACGATCAAGCCTTGATGAATGCAATAAAGGTAGTGTTTCCGGAAGCCCATAATTTGCTTTGTACGTGGCACATTCAATGCAACATCAAATCCAATTGCAGACATCATATCCAAGCTAAAAAAATAAAACAAAGGTACCAAGAGGTCGAAGGAAGAGGATGAATGTATTAGTAAACTAACCGTGGAAGAACGAGAAGAAGAGAAAAGGTTAGCTGATGAAAAGTGGGTCGAGGATGGAATAAAGTGATCTTTATTTCTAAAAGCATGGGATAATCTAGTTTGGTCGATGACGGAGGAAGTTTATGAATACAACATGAAGAACTTTGAGGATGAATGAGGCAAGAACTATCCCAAACCAGTTAAGTATTTCAAAACACAATGGTTGTGACCGCATAAGGATAAATTTGTGTTTGCATGGACATATGAATATCAGAACTTCAAGAACGAGGCGACAAGCATTGTATAGGGGTCCCATGGACGATTAAATAAAATACTAGTCGGTAGTCAAAATGGGGTTGTGTCGGTCCAAGAAGCAATCCATGAGTTCACCAATCGTGATCCTAAAGGACCTTGGCTCAACATCGCAAGCAACCTCACTAAGATTTACGGTTCAATGGAAAAAAGTCGACATAGATTCTCGTTGGCACATTTAAAACATAAAAATCTTATAAGGGGTATAGTTTACAAAGTTTCTTGGTGGTAAATAAATTTCATGATACAACAATTGGAGTTGTATAGAGATCATGATGATAAGACGACGATTTGCAATGGTAAGACGATGATAGGTATTGGACTCCCGTGTCATCACATGCTTGGTAGGTATGTTGAAGTGATTAACATTAATGATATTCATCCCTTTTGGAAGCAATTATCTTTCACCCCAAACACCCCGATGGTTGATGGTGCATCGTTCGTGGAGATGGAAATATTTGCACGAATACTCGAGCGTTACTCTACGTCAAATGAGACATAAAAGAAAATATTCATGCACTATATAGAGGAAGCCCTTCACCCCTGTCTAAAGGTTATTGAAGAGCCAATGAAATGAAAGACGATGAGTAGGCCGAATACCGAAAATCCAAGGTCAATTCAAAGAAAAGAGTTGAAGGAATGGTTATCTAGTCAACGAGAGCCTTTTAGGCATGAGCATACTGAAGCTGAGTATCAAGATACGCCAGCTCTAAGGAAAAGGGGTCGTCCAAGGAAGGATCAAGGTGGGACAAACTCACGACAAGTTGAACCTAAGGTCTCTACGATTCCTTCTCAAGTTAATCTAACTCAACCTATACACGGAAGACGAAATCGAGGTACGTATACAATATACGATGAGTATTTGGAACAACTCCCTCTACTCATTATACCATTTGTTTTGTCTACCGACGATGTCGATGGGGATGACAACTGTGGTTTTCACGTTGCTTCGAAATAAATATGAGACTTTAGTGAGGCGGTTACCGAGAATATCACCCAACGACAATATTTAAGCAATAAGATGGCCGCCCAACTATTGGAGGATAAGGAATTCTATATTGAAATGATGAGTGAAGGAGATAGACATGTTAGATAACAAGAGTTCAAAGAGTTATATACTCGTGTAAAATACCGAAAGGGATTAAAGACAATCGGGTCCAAGTATTGGATGGTAATGCCGAAATATGAGTATCTTTTAACGGATGTTTTGAACTGCGTGGTACATTATTTATGTCTTCCTTCCTTAGGAGTGAGTGTTACGTTTACACCCACAAGGACGGTTTGTAATGAGTCCGTCAAGGATATACGAATCATTATGGCATGGGTTAATAGCAATTATTTTATCGTTTTAAGGTTAACGGAAGATTGTCCATTACCTCCATTGAGTAGGTGGTCGGATTACTTCCCAACTAACCATTGCAAAGAGTGGTTGAAGCAATACGAGTCCAACATAGAGAGTTGTGATCGTTTAACAAACTTTGTCAAGGACCCAATTGATTTGATCGAGGATGGTGAGTAGTTTAGTTGATCGTGTGATTTTGAATATTGGGTATAGAAAAATATTAGTAAATATTTTGTGATCGTTAACAAAAATTTTGAATGTTTTGTGATCGTTTTACTACCGATTATAGATGTTGCCCCAAATTCGAAATTGAAATTTTTTCATAATCCATAATTGGCAGTCTAAGAAAATGTATTTACTACCGATTGTAATGTAAAATGTATCCAGAAACCAATCAGTTTCATCATCTTAATCAGTACATAATTTAACACCCGATGGTACTCAACAAGTATAATTGGTAGTCTATGAAACTTTATTTACTACCGATTATAGATCCTGCCCCAAATTCGAAATTGAAAAATTTATCAAATTTCTAAAATTTGCATCATCCATAATCGGTAGTCTAAGAAGACAACCACAATCTAATTTCTATATTTTTTGGTTTTAGTACGAGCACGACAAGCACCTGGGACATTTGCTTCAGCATCTGGGACATTGACTTCACCATCAGCACTCGATGAACCATGAAATCTTTTACTGGGCTTTGTTGTTGGCCTCTTAGGCTTATTCGAAGCTTTCTCCCCAAACTTACTTGTATAAGCTTCATTATCAATGTTATCTATTAGGTCTTTATGCTCTTTCATCTTCTCAATTGATAAACGCACTCCCGCCTTTATATACCCAACAATATTCTTGGAGAAAAACACAAACCTATTTTTATGTTTTTATGCAATAAAAATCAAACGATTATTATCGAAACTATTAAGCCGTAATATTAAAATCAAACGGAAAGAACATTACGTACCAGCCTTTCATAACCTGAAGGTTTGTCTTTAATGATACAAGTATAATCGGAAATCTTGGTGGTCTTTATTTTATCTTCACGGATCACATGGATGAGAATGCTCCCGGTACCATTCCATATAGCCTGGATCTACTTCATCACCTCGGTTGACAGGCGTCCCATCGTTGATCAAATATTGCATCATGTTATTCCAATCTTCAACGGATGGGTTACCAGAGTAAACTACTGTGATATAGTCCTTACCATATAGATAATTCTCGAAGTCCAATTGAACTTGCCACGCATGTGACTCAAAGGTTCTTCTTGTACATAACCGAGTTGACGCATCACCCTAGAGGCATTGTACATAACATATATTGTGGGATGCCATAAGGGTCCATAATAAATCGACAACTCATACCTTCCCGCTATATGTCCACTAGCACGGTCTTTCTTGTATGGATCAAAGCTTATATCTTTGAACGTTATCAAGTCTAATTTCCTCCTCAAAGAAATCAACTGATGTTCCTTAGACCTTGAATGGTTGTTGTCGAAGATGTATTTTGTTCCTCTGTATGTTCCTTTCTCCCATATCGGATTCTCTTTGGCCAACTCGAGGAACGGGAAGTGGTCATAGATCCATCTCTAGTGTACATATCAAACCAAGTATGAGAAAATTGATTCTTAAAAGAGAAAAAAATAAATAACAATCAAAAAATTAATAGAGTTACACAAAATAATGTAATAGGCTCACATTCCCGACAATTTGGCTAGTTGATTCCCTCGATTCCTTTCTTAAATCTCCTATCAAGAACGCATGGCATGCGGTGCCCCACGAGTAATCACGAACTTTATTGAGAGGATGCAATAGTTGTAGAAGGTTGGCGTCGACCCGGTTGCCACTACAATTGGGAAAAATGACACATTCCAAAACACATAGAAGATATGCATTGGATGCAGCATTCACTTCGTCGTCGCTAAACTCTGGATTCATTTCTTATTTATCCTTGGTGCCTTTGAACATATTCATCAAGTGGACCATGCTGAACTGTCTAGTTTTCTAACGAAAACACCGATTGAACTCAATATCGGATGTCGCTCGATCCCAACCAAGGCACTTCTGAGTGTAAAAATAAAGTTGTTCCCAGCTTAACTGCTTTATGTAATCAAACTTGACGGTTGTACCATGGTCATCAAGACTAAGAATCTGCACCACATCATCTGGGGTGATCGTCATCTCTCCAAACGACATGTGGAAGGTATCGGTCTCAGGATACATTCTCTCCAGGAAGGATGATATCGACACCCGGTCATGCTCTAACATTGAATTCGGCAGCAGTAGATAACCCCGAGTGATAAATAATTTGCTTGAACCTTTCACACTCACCATCTAACGGCCAATCTTTCATTTTTTTTTGGTGCAGCTGTAGGTTTGAGTAGACGAACAACATGAGAATGGTCCTAATATACACGACGAATAATAAAATAATTAGAATAACGGTTAACACTTCTACTAATAAAAAGACAATAGCTTAAGAATGGTATTTTATAATTATTACCTCAGTTGAATAAATTTCTTTGGCCCAAGAGTCTTTGTATCCAAATAACAGATCTCCTCCATCTCTTGGTAACCCAGGGATTTGGCCTGCTTCAATAACCTTCATCTTAAAAGAGGCGAGGACTTGGTGTCCTCCTTTCTTCTTAATTACCTTATTTGTACCTTGTCCTTCTCCTTGTGTAGAACTTGGTTTTTCTTCTTCTTGGTTTCTAACTCTTGGAACACTTGGTTGTAAACTTGGTTGAGTTCCTTCGATGATAGAGATTCCGCTAGCGCTCTTTTCTCTTCTTGCACCAGCTGTTACTTTCTTACACCCTTCACGAAGAGGCCCTGAAACAATTGTATCTTGGGCTTGCTTAGTTCGTCTTTCCCTAAAAAAACAAAATAAAGAACAATTATTTCCAAGAAGACACCGTTTAATCACTACATAATCGGTAGAAAAAGTACATAAAAATCAACTGATTGTTCATAATCGGTAGTTAAATAAACAAACTAACAACCAATTTTTCATAATCGGTAGATCGGTACCTAGCTTATCTCCTGATTATGCATAAAAATTGGAACATAAAAATCTAAGCTATGGACACACATATAATTGGTAGTCAAATAAACAAACTAACAACCGATTATTTATAATCGGTAGCTCGGGATCTAGATTATCTACTGATTATGTATAAAAATTGGAACCGAAAACTCTAAGCTATGGACACACATATAATCGGTAGTCAAATAAACACAATAACGAACGATTACAAAATAATAAAAAATCAAATACAAAACCTATCTACCGATTGAAACCATCTAATATAATCGGAAGTTAACAACTACAACATATCTACCGATTGAAACCATGTAATATAATCGTTAGTTAGATAAAATAAATTAACTACCAATTAAGCCTAAATTTTGGTACAGAAATACAATCGGTAGATAATAACTAATTCTAACTACCGATTATAGTTGATGAGCTTGAGGAATCCCGAACTTTCATAATCGGGAGTTTAAACCTATACGAAACTACCGATTAATTCAAAACTATATTCCTCTGCATGAAACCATCTAACATAATCGGTAGTTAGATAAAAAAAATAACTACTGATTAAGCCTAAATTTTGGTATAGGACGAAAATCGGTAGTTAATGACTAAAACTACCGATTATAGTCGATGTGCTAGAGGAATGAAGAACACGACCATAATCGATAGATAAATACAAACACGAAACTACCGATTATATCAAATAACCGAAAACCCTAGAAATTCTATTGACGATTTCATTTAATTAAAGCAAAATAAACACAAATAATGGTAAACCCTTACCTTATTGGAGCCATTAGATAGTTCTGAGAGGCTAACTTTCATAATCAATATCCGTATCTAGATCATCATCTCCGTGTTCTTCACCTTCTTCACTATGTTCTTCAACAATCTCTATGTTTCTTATTCTCTCGGCAAAATTTGGCCAATTACTATTATTAGATTGACAACTTGTTTGTTTCTGTCGAGCCATCTTTAGATTGAAATATCGACGATGATTTGGTACGGCGATTAACGACGATACAATGAATTGTTTTTGAAAATTTCACGAGGAAATTTTTTCGCACAATCGTAGAGAAGAAGAAGAGAAACTATTTCTCACGATCAGTAGTTAGAAATGAAATGAGTTTAGGCTTTATACTTTTATTAGTGAAAGAGTATATAGGTATTTTTACCTACCATTATGCTATCCCATAGCCACATCTATTACATGAGTATAAATAAGTCGCCCCAAATACTTTTTAAGTCGCCCTCAAAAACACGAGGAAAAGTGAAAATCAGAATATATGTTCATAAATGAATAGAGGTGACCTTTGGTTCCTTCTTTATTAAGAGAATCGCATCAGCATTTAGTAAATCTAATAAGTTTATGTCTCTTTAATTATATCCTTGAAATCTTTCAGTTCATGATTTATCTATCTCACTTTATTATGGTTTGTATCTTCGTGTGTTATCTATTTAACTAGTTTTGAAGCTTCTTCCCTTTTATTTAATCAACCTGAGTTTTCAATTTCTTACTATGTCTAGCTAACTCTTTTGTTTTTGCAGTCTCTTTTCTGTTGTTTGAAGTTGTGCGAACCAGTGTTGGGCTACCCAGTTGTGTAAAGATCACTAATAGTCACTATTGGTGCTCCATCCTTGCAGTTGTGCTCATTTCATGCAGTTTTGCAAAATCATTTCTTCCTCAGTATGGTTTATCAGTTGTTCAAGAAGTTTTTCAATCATTCATCTTATACAGGCATCAATCTCTTCTTCATCCCTTCAGTTCATCAAGTAAGCCACCCATTCGTAAGCCACCCATTCAAACTCATCAGAAACCGATTCAACCATTTCCCCACACAATTCAAATTCAAAATAGAGACAGCTGTCAAAACCGAAAAATGAGCCTTCAGTTTAACCCGACAATTTTGGTCTTTGAAATTCAAAACCCAGTCATAACTCAATTCCGGAAAAATACGAGGAATATATTCCATAACACTTATTTTAGAATATATTATATTCTGTATTATCATAATTATTTTGGTATCTTAAAGATAAACTCTGGAACACTAACTTACTCCCAAACCTTTACTCTCACACTGCTATCTTAAAGATAATATCAAGAATTTTAATGGCTTCATCCTCAACAAACCAACTAGATAGCATCATCACTAAAATGAAGTCTGCAAGCATCAACAACAATCTTCTAAGGCCCCTTAGAAGCATAGTCTCTTCTCATCTGCGGAAGAATGGACGAATAGCTTACTTGGCAAAAAAAAATCAACTGATCCTATGGATTCAAAGTTCTAAAAGATGAAATCAACATGTTATGGAATAAGTATAATAAGATTGAGATCCAAAAGATGAGGTTTAATACTTATGTCTTTAAACCTCAATATAAAGAATCCAAGAAGGAAATCCTTGGCAAATCTCCATGGTGTGTGGATGGTCACTTGTTGGATTTGCAGGAGTATGACACTAAAATTAAAATTGTGGATCACAAGTTTATCTCCCAAAGGTGATGTGTTAAGTTGAGGTTTCAACATCTTGAACATCTGAATGTTAAAATAGTAAATGATATATGTGAAGATATGGGAGTGAAAATTTCTATGGACCCTCCAAATTGCAGACCTAGATATGGCAAAATGGTTAAAGTGGTAGTGGAAGTGGACCTGAACAATCCTTCAAAAAGAGGAGGTTGGCTGCTCACATCGGCTAACGAGGAGGTGTGGATTCGTTATCACTTCGATCAACAACCTCATAAGATTTGCAAGGATTGCTTTGTAGTATATCATGATCAAGCCAAGTGTGAGGAGTATGCTAGAAAACTGAAACAAGTTGCCTTGAACCCAGATCAATTTTATATTTGGTTAACCCAAATACCAGAGGGTCGAGAGCTGTTAAAAGAGTCACCAGAAGGGCATGCCCTCTTAGTGGAGCTGGAAGTAAAAAGTATGGGTGTCAATAACATTTCCGATGTTATACCTAACACGAGGCTTAGCATAGTTGAAGATGGAGAATTAGGGCATAATGATAACATGAAGAAATACAACAGAGACAATGACAAAACCCCAATGAATCCGTCAAACCCAATTTCAATTCATGAAAATCCCATCTACACTGATGAAGATTTCGTCAAAGTTTCCTTTCCAAAAGAGAGAACTGATGACCTTAAGAAGATGAACGATACAACTGATAACCTAGAGGACGATGTGGAAATGTATGAGATGGAGAAAATGATGCCTACTAGTGATAATCACACTAAGAACAACTTGGGGGGGACTGCAAATCAGGTTAGTAAACTCATTTACTCCTTTAATTTCTTCAAATTTATTTTGATAATTCTTTCTTGCAACACTTCCTATTTCTCAATCTTTCCTATTAAAACCTCTAAAATCTTTTTTAAGTTTAGGGTAGGACCTGGGTTTATTGTTATTCACAAACCTCTCATTTATCTATCCATTAAGGGTTATTTCTTCTTACATACTTGTGAGCTTAGGTATTTAATTCTCTGGAACTGTGATATTTTTGGTTGCTTCTACTACCTGCTTAGTTACATCTGTTTGATCCACAACCATTGTTGTTGTATGTTTCATACATGGTTACTTGCCTTGTATACTTGTATTCCTTTACTGTTAGTCAATTATCCTAGAATGATTAATTGTTCCCAAAGCAATTTTGTGTGTAAAAAAGAGCAAACTCTAGCTCATTCTCATAAATTACTTATGAGAATTTTGTCGTGGAATTGTCAGGGTTTCAACAACCCATCCACAAGAACTGCTTTGGGAAATAGTATCAAATCCCAAAATCCTGATGTCATATTTTTATGTGAAACCAAAAAAAACTCCAACAAAATGAGTCAATACATGAGAAGGTTCAACTACCTTAATAATTGGGTATTTCCATCTGCTGGGCTCTCAGGGGGTATTGCTCTAATGTGGAAGAGTGGTTTCAATTTTGAAATCGTCCAGAATACTGATAATTAATGCAATCATTTCTTTTGATCCTTCAAAACCATAGTTCATCTGCACTTTTCTTTATGGTTCTACATACTATGATGGAAAAAATGGTGCAATGGAACTATGTCAAAGAAATAGGGCAAAGAGCTCTTCTATGGGTTATCATTGGTGATCTGAATATCACTATGGCTCCACATGAAAAATCAACTTTCACTAGCCCTACAACTTTGAAATTCCTGAAATAAAACATAAGGAGAATGCCTGTCCTGTGCCACCTTGGTAGCACAAACACGCTGATTTATTTGATCTAGGTTTTGTTGGTTGTCAATATATATGGTCTAATAGACAGACTGGTGATAATTTAATCAAGGTTAGACTTGATAGGGCTTTAATAAATGGTCTTTGGATGACTCACTATGGAAACTCAAAGGTTTTTCATATTGACTCAATAGGCTCAGACCATTTACCAATCCTTTTGGTTACTGATCCTCATAGGAATCAGGGGAAGAGACCTTATAGATATTATAAGTATTGGTTTAGAGATCATACTTCTCATGAGGTGATTAAAACATCTTATGATTTTGAAATAAGGGGCTCACCTGCTTATCAATTCACCAATAAATTGAGGAATTTTAAATATGGACTAAAACATTATAACGCTAATCAGTTTGGCAATATTGACCACAAGGTCAGAGATTTAGAGACACAACTTCACTCTCTTAATTGCCAACCTCTTAGTATTCTAAATAATGAAACCATCAGAAATGCTGAGTCATCTAGAATATTGGCTTAAAATTCAGGAGGATTTCTATGCCTAAAAGTCTAGACAGGAATATATTAAAAGTTATAATAAAAACACTAGCTATTATCATACCTATTTCAATCGGAGAAAACATTTTAATCATATTTCCTCTCTTAGACTTAGTAATGGGAAATGGTCTAATGATAGGAAAAACCTTGAAGACCTGTTTGTATCTCATTTTAAAGGTATAAGTTCCACTACTAATCCTTTTTCTAATAAAGACTTTCTTGATTGTTTGGATCCTTGTATAAGTGATGTGGACAATGATAAATTATTGAGTCTCATTACTATAGAGGAAGTCAGAAACACTATTTCTCAAATACATTCATGGAGTGCTCCAGGCCCAGATGGATTCTCACCTGGGTTCTATAAGAAAAATATGGAGTTGTTGATTAATGATGTTTGACCTATGGTTAAAAATTTCTTTGAGACTAAAAATATTCTTAAAGAAATGAATCACACCTTCCTCAGCCTTATCCCCAAAACTAATAATCCTTCTTCCCCAACTGATTTTAGATCGATATCTCTTTGTAACACTAGTTACAAAATTATCTCTAAAATAATTGTCAACAAGATGAAACCTCTTCTAGGCAAAATTATCTCACCCTTTCAAGTTGCATATCTTCCTAATAGGCATATACTGGATAATGTGGTAATAGCACATGAGCTGGTTCATACTGTGAAAAGGAAGAAGGATAATTGTGGGATTATGGGTCTCAAACTAGATATGTCTAAAGCCTTCGACAGGGTTGAATGGTCTTTCTTAATAGACATTCTCAAGAGATTTGTTTTTTATAATGAATGGTGTAATTTAATTTTCCAATGTATTAGTACAACCAATATTTTTATCTTGCTTAATGGGGTTCCTTGTAATTCTTATAATCCAACTAGGAGCTTAAGGCAAGGAGACCCTCTGTCTCCATACCTTTTCATTTTATGCATGGAGTCTTTTTTGAAGTATTTACTTAAGGCAGAATCTTCTCATCTTATTCATGGCATCAAGGTTACTAAGGATGCTCCTAGTATCTCTCATCTGTTTTTCGCAGATGATTGCCTTATCTTTTGTAAGGCATCTCATACTGAAGCATATAATATTATGATTTTAGTGCTTGTTCGGGTCTGGTCATTAACTTACAAAAGTCAGTATGTTTTTTTTAGTAAAACTTGTAATCATGATATTTGTGTTTCTCTTATTAGAAATCTTAAACTCAAGAAAATTGACCTCAAAGAAAAATACCTTTGGTATTCCTCTCTTTATTGGTAGATCCAAAAATGAGGCCTTTGATCATCTAGCTGATCATTTTGACAAGATTTGCTAAATGGAAAGGGAAACGAATGACACAATCTGGCAGATCCATTATGGTCAATAATGTTTTAAAAACTTATCCCATCTATCATATGAATACTTTCCTTATCCCAGATAAAGTCATTTATAAGATTTAGAAGTCTCAAAGAGACTTCTGGTGGGGGAAAAACCAACCAGGTGGTCACTACTCTAAAGTCTGGGATAACATTTTGCAAACACAAACTCCAAGGTGGACTTGGATTTAAAAAACTTAAACAGTTAAATGTGGCTTTCCTAGCCAAAACAACTCGGTCTCTCATTCACAGCTCAAATGAACTTTGGGTTGTTATTCTGAAGTGTAAATACTTTAGACATGTGCATCCCTTGTATCACCCTAAAACTAAAGACTCTTCTTGGGTCTGGAAAAACATTTGTAGAAGCCTGAATTTTGTATATGAGCATGCTTTTTGGGAAGTTAGAAAAGGAAATAATATTCTTGCATTTAGAGATAACTGGATTGAAAATGCCACTAGTCCTTTATGTCTATCCTACCCAAACCCTAATTATAATGTTTCTGATTTCATAAATGCCAATACCAGGCAATGGAATGTTGATCTAATTGAGTCTTTCTTTACTCATGAAAATTGTCAGAAAATATTGGGGGCTAGGATCCCAATCTCAGGTGAGGATAGGATAATACGATCTTTCAATAAGGCTGGTAATTTTTCAGTTAAATTTGCATATAATGTTCTTAGTGGCAATATTCCATCTAGGATACACTCTGGTAACCAAAGCATGCAATTATACAAAGATCTATGGAAAACTCATGTTTTACCTAAAATTCAGCTTTATCTTTGGAAATGCATTGAAAATATTCTTCCCACTAGATCTAGTGTTGCTAGATACTCTGCTAATCAGGATATGAATTGTTGCCTTTGTAATGAAAGCATAATCGAAACATCCGAACATCTTATCTTGCACTGCACTTACTCTAAATATGTTTGGAACTTAATACCTAATAGTCACCTAGTTTTACAAGAGTCCTCTTCTGACACGTCCATTCATTCTTGTATTAGAAAATGGGTCTCTGCTTACAAAGATTCTTATATGTTGTGTCATGTCATTACTGCTTCTTGGATGATTTGGAGAAACCGATGCTTTAAAGTTTTTCAAGAAAAAGATGTTAATGCTCAGACCACTGCTTACCATGCTAGGAAGCTAGCAGATGACAATATCATGTCCTGGTGTGCTAATAGTGCTACCCATGCTTCAGTGATTGTTCCTCAACCAATCAACTATACAACACAACTACTGTGAATCCACCAAGTACTTGTGCTATGTTTTACTGTGATGCTTCCTATATTAAAGAGTCTAACAATATTGATATTGATATCTACTTGACTGACATTGTAGGAAACTTTAAGGGCTGCAAAACAATCACATCAGTAGATAGAAGTCCAGAGGAAGCTGAATGCTATGCTATTCTAGCTGCTGTGGAATGGGCAAGAGATTTGAACTTAAGATATATTAGCATCAACAGTGATGCAAGGAATCCAGTGTCTTATTTGAAGAATAAAAATAGCCAGACTAGCTGGTTTAGTAATACAATTTTAGAAGATTGTATTTCCATTTTGAACAATTTTATTTTCCATGAAGTTAAGTATGTTAATAGGAACTCTGAATATCTAGCTCTAGCTGATACTGTAGCTAAGCATTGTAGGAGATGCAATAGCTCTGGCGAATGGTGGAATTTACCTCCTCTATTCGTTTATCATGTATAACTTATATTCTAATGAAACCTCATTTTCCTAGCTAAAAAAATAATAAAAAAAATATAAAGGAGGATTCGTTTGATCATATAGGTGCATGCATGTTACATAACTATAGGACTTGGCGAACAACGAATGCATAAATATAGTAGTAGCCGACTAGCATACTTAGCTATGCGGTATCGGACTTCAAAAGTTCACATCTTTACCATTTTAATCAACGAGATAGGCACTAGATCTTTTATCAAACTCTAGCTAAGACAAGTTTTGGTATAGCAAAGTGATTTGGGTCAATGTAGTATAATATTTTTAGGTGTAGTATCGATTTTGGATTATTAAGCAAATTTGGTTATTCGAATAGTTTTTAGTTTTTTTTTAAATGTAGTGTATGGTTTTATTAACCATAACCATTTGATTTTGGTCAATTAGTTTTGACTAAAATTTAAATTTTAACCATTTCCTATTATTATTCACAATCCATAAACTAGGCTAGTGATTTAATGAATACGTAAAACACACACTGAGTCGGTAACTCAATAAAAATTGTTCTAAATTTATTTTTATTTTATTATATTAATTCTTTTAATCAAATTTATATGTCAGAGAAAAAATAATAATTAACCCTAGAATCTTAATTCTTTAATGCTCTCTCTACACCGATACCGTACAAAAATCAATTGGGGGGTTTCTGGAAGATCATGTTGATCACTTTCACACATAGACGATAGCGATGCATAGGCTATGGAGTGCACTAAGTATTCGTATCTAAGAATTCTGCCATTACGTTTAATTTTCGGAGTAATTAGATTGTTTCTTTGGGTAATAAGATTATGGTACGTTATTAAACACACTTACAGATAAGTAATCATTTCACAGGTAATCTTATAAGTTATAAGGATGTCCTGGAAGATGATGTAGTGTGGAATGCTTGACATCTTTTGATATTGCGGTACTATTTGCGCACACTAGAGTTTCAAAGACTAAGAAGAGCTTTTCTAGAAATCAAAAGCAAGGGACAAAGAGGGTACTTATAGATAGTATGTTGTGATGTAGGATTAGAAACAACTTACTTTTCTTTTTAAAGAAAACAACTTGTTTATTAAGAAGATCACAACTTCTATAAAACCAACACTCTTAGTTTCTAGGTTTCATACGGTCCACGATGATTCTCTTGAATTATTTTCTTAAAATTTTGAAAAAAGATCTTTAGGGTTCATACAGTTTTATAGAAGAAGAAATGGAGAAATAAGTTTTGATTAAAGTGCAATTTTTGTTTTTACACCATGATGATTCGCGTGATTGATTTTCTTATAAATCAAAAAAAAATTCCTATGAATCAAAAACATAATAATCTAGGGTTCATACGGTTTTATAGAGGAAGAAAGTGGAAAATGAGTTTTGGTTAAAACACGATTTGTGTTTTTACGATTAGTTAAAATATGAATTAATTCAGTGACAGTTTGGATCGGTTACATTTCAACTCGGCTAAGATAACTACCTATGAATCCTCTCTAACTCAATAACTATATTTTGGGTTATGATTTGGACTATTGTTAATAAATTAATTTTTTTTTTATAGATTATAAATAATATGAGTTATGATTAATAAAAGCATGAGTTATTATTTAAGAGAAACCTAGATTTTGAGACTCAATTAAATAAAATTTTGGTCGAGGAAACAATTTTTGATCATGAAAAAGTTTTTAGATAAGTGGGTAAATTTTAGCTCATCGGGCAAATATGTGACCATGAGACAATTCAGATCAATATATAACCTTTCACATAACCAACAATTGGTAGTCAGATTCTTAGAATTGTTCGAGAATTTGAACTAGAGAGTTGAGTTGTTACCCCTTATTAATGCCCTAGAGAATGAAACATGAACTAAGAGTTTATCTATAAAGATTTGGTCGACTGGATTGGTTGGTGCATGAATATTTTGTTAGAGGTTGGGTTCCTTTTATCGAGCAAGAACTGGAGAATATCCAATCGGTTCCAGTGTGGATGACGATTAGGAAACTTCATGTTCATATGTTCAACCATGTTGGTTTAAGTTTCATAGCATCAGTGGTTGGTAAGTCGTTGCTGTTGGATGGTCCTACGACATCTAGAACCAGAATGTCTTTTGCTCGGGTGTGCGTAGAGGTGAGTCCTAAATCAGAATTGAAGAATGATGTAACTGTAGTTTTTGATGATAGATCAAAATGTTTAGTGGATGTTGAATATGCCTGGTAGCCTGCACAATGCGGTACATGCTCGACCTTTTGCCACAGTGAAGCTAAGTGCCAAAGAAATTTAGGGAGAAGGTTGTCACCCCTCATTCAACCATGTATGTCCTTAAGGTACAGATGAATTTTACCCATTCCAATGAGGTGACTATCAACAATCATATTGATCAAGTGATGGCGATAGATGAGAGAGAGTGGAAGCCGGTTACCAATAAGAGGAAGGTTATAAAAGCTGGTATTATGAGAAGTCATCAAGTGTTGGGTTGGAGCCTATATCCTCTCCTGAGGTTCCTCCAGGGTTTGAAACAAATAGAGTGCAGCTGAACATGAATCATAATGGCTCCACAACTGTTGTTAATAACGCTTTTTCCATTCTTGAAGATGGTGGAGAATCTGAGGTGATGGAGAATATGGATGATACTAGCAACATTGCTTCCCGTGGTAACATCTTAACTCCTCATATTATGTCTGTCATTGAAACAAATAATGGGAATGGTGATAAGTCTTTTGGGAGCTTACAGGGGGACCCTAAGATCAATATTGCTAAATCTAGTAACCTTCATCTAGGAATAAAGAGTTTTGACCTCAAAAAGGCGGGTAGGATTAGACAAGCTCCTTACAGACTTGTCAATAATGAATAATATAGGATGCTGGAACACCAGAGGGCTCAATGACCCTATGGAGCATGTAGAGGTTAGAAACTACATTAATAATAATAGTTTAAAGATTTGTGGTTTAGTTGAGACTAGATTTCAAGCTTTGAATAAAGATAGAATTAGGAATAACATTTTCCCTAGCTGGTCCTATTTGGACAATTACAATCATCATGACCTGGGTAGGATTTGGTTGATGTGGGATCCCAACTTTGTGAAGGTTAACCTTCTTCTCTGCACTGATCAAGTTATCTTTTCTAAAGATTCTTATCAGAATGGCCCTTGGTTTGTTCTTATTGTTGTGTATGGCTTCAATACTGAGGAACAAAGAGTATCTCTATGGTCTAGCATCAGTAGGTTTGCTGAGTCGAATAACATGCCTTGGTAGTTGTTGGGTGATTTCAACACCTATCTATATTCTCATGAGAAGGAAGAGGGTGGTCCGGTGGCGCCGAATTATCTAGCCAATCTTCAAGGTTGTCTACAAGAATCGCAATTGTTCGGATGCCCTTTAATTGGCTGTTTTTTTACTTGGTCGAATAAGCAAGATGCTCCCACTACAATTATTGGCAAGTTGGATAGAGTGCTTATTAATATGGCTTGGCTTGATTGCTTCACTGATTCTCTTTCTGAATTCTTCTCCAGTGGCATCTCATACCACTCCTCCATGATGCTCAGTGTTTTTGCTGGAAGAGGGGCTGGACCTAAAGCGTATAGATTTTACAACACATGGGTCGAAGAGACTGATTTTCTTGATGTTGGTTAATCTGCTTGGAGTATTCCTATTCATGTCACGCCAATGTACAGGTTTTTCACCAAGCTTAAGAATGTGAAAACTCAACTATCTATTTGGAAGAAAAGAAAATTCTCAAATTTCGATTCCCAAGTGGCAGATGCTAAGACAAACATGAAAGTTCAGAAAGCTCTCCAAGTCACCCCCTTGTGTCCCATCACTATCAATTCTGAAAGGGTATCAGTAAAGGAGTATTCTAGGAAGGTCAGATAACAAGAGTCTATGAAGAAGCAACAATCGAGGGTTCAGTGGCTAAAGCTAGGGGACAACAATACTCTGTTTTTCCATAACTTCGTTGTAAAGAGAAAAGCTAGAAACAGAATCTTGGTTCTCTATGATTCGCTTGGAAACAGACTTACTTCTGATGAGGAAATCGTTAAGGAATGTGTGACTTACTACTCAGATCTATTTGGTCAACATTTAGTTACCCTATTGATTTCAATGCTTGGAATCAGATGGAGCTTCTTCATACTGTCTCTGAGGAAGATGCCACTGCTTAGGTGCATCCAATCACTAATGATGAAATCATCCATGCCCTTTCTACTATAGACTCGGACAAGGCTCCGTGGCCGGATGGTTTTCCTCCTACTTCTTCAAGTGTTGTAGGAGGATTATTAGGAATGACTTTATTAGAGCTGTCAAGAGATGTTTTTCTAGTGCCAAACTACTGGGTGAGGTAAATGCTACTCTCATTACTCTTATTCCAAAATTATCTAATGCCTTATTTTTAAATAATTTCATACCTATTTCCTGTTGCAATGTCATGTATAAGTGTATTGCTAAAATCTTGACTATTAGACTCAAGCATGGTGTGAAGAAGATGGTTAGTCCTTGCCAGTCTGCATTCGTCTCCGGGAGATCCATTCAAGATAATATCATGCTTTCTCATGAGCTTCTAAGGAATTACCATAGAAATAATAATACCCAGATGTGCTATGAAGATAGACTTAAGAAGGCTTATGATTGCATCATGTGGGATGCTCTGCTCATAACCTTGAAAAAGTTCAATGTCCCTAAAAAGTTCATTGAATGGATTAGTATGTGCATCACCTCCCCTAAGTTTTCAATCATGGTGAATGGGTCTGCCTTTGGCTACATAGAAGGGAAAAGAGGTATTCGTCAAGGTTTCCCTCTATCTCCATATTTATTTGTTTTGCTTATCGAAGTCTTTAACTCTCTTATGCTCAATCAGTTAGCCTTGGGTTTGTTTACTTTTCACCCTAAGTGTAAGGATCTCATTGTTACGTATTTATGCTTTGCGGATGACCTTTTGGTTTTGATGAATGGAATATGCAGTCATCTATCTCCCTAGCTACTGCCCTTGCCACCTTCTCTGCTAGGACTGGGTTAGTAGTGAATAACAACAAGAGCAACATTTTCTTATCTTCTGTGGATAGTATTGCTGCTTTTAGCATAAAGTCTGTGCTTGGATTTGAAGTGGGCTCCCTTCTTGTAAGATACCTAGGCCTTCCCTTTCCATCTACTTGATTGACTCATTCTGATTGCTTGTCGCTTGTTGACCATGTTCTCACCAGGATTAAAACTTGGAAAGATCGTGCCCTTTCTTTTGCTGGTAGAGCACTGCTCATAAAGATAATTCTGAGTAGTATGTTGGTTTTCTGGACTTCATGTTTTGTTCTCCCTAAAAAATCGATCATTTTCCTTAACGCTATCTTCAGGAAGTTTCTTTGGGAAGGTATTGATCTTATTTCCTAACAACCAGCTATCAAGTATACACTTTTCCATCCCTATAAGGAAGGTGGTCTGGCTATCAGGTGCATTGAGACTACCAACATAGCAGCAAACCTACGTCACATCTGGGACATCATGAGCAACAAGGATACATTATGGGTTAAGTGGGTCTACAAAAATCTCATCAAGAATAAAGACTTTTGGCATTTTAAGGCGCCTGCAGATTGCTCGTGGTGTTGGAGACGTATTCTGGACCACAGAGATATGGCTTCCAAGTTCATTCTTCATCTGATTGGAAATGGGGATATCACTACTCTTGGGAAAGACAAATGGCTCCCTCAAGGTAACCTTCTCAGCCTTTTTCCGCCCCAAATGACTTATGACACCTTCCACCATGTTGACGCTAAGGTTAGTAGTTGTTTAGTGAATCATGAATGGATGCTTTCTCCCAATCTGTCTGATGCTCTTGGTAACTCTACTTTGGACATCATGAATTTGAGAACTGACCCTCTTATAGAAGACAAAATTGTTTGGACTGCGGGTACTTCCGGTGAGTATACCCTCAATGATACTTATAATGCCCTTAGGAATCATAGAAACTGCACTGATTGGCATCAACTGGTCTGGTTCCTTAACTGCATTCCTAGACATTCTTTCGTTATTTGGCTTGCTCTTCATAGAGGTCTAAAGACCAGATACAAGCTTCTTTCTTGGGGTATTTCTGTGGATCATATATGTGTGATGTGTAATCTTATGTTGGAGGATGATTTCCACCTGCTCTTCAACTGATGTTACACTACTACTATTTGGAATAGGTTGTTGAGTCTCATGGGGTTAAGAGGTATTGGCCATACAGATTGGGATGAGAAGATAAAGTGGTGTGTTCATCGTTTGAAAGGCGCTAAGGATGTGGGCACCACCAGAAAACTTTGCTTTAATGCTTTTTTCTACCATGTATGATGCGAGAGAAACAGAATAATTTTTAACCAAAAGTCTCTTTCTACTGAGTTGATCTTTTACAAAATTGTGGAGGATGTAAAGCTCAATATGGCTTCTTGTTCTATCACTATGCCTGACAGCAACGAGAATAGAGCCTTGTCTTCTATGTGGAGCTTTGACTCAAGCTTCACTGTCACTAGTCATCTTACTTGTTCCTAGATAAAGCCTGAGACTGGGGAGGTAGCTATCAACACTGATGGCTCACTTACAACTGTGAATGCTGGTTTTGGGGATATAATCAGAAATGAGAATGGAGACCCTCTGGATGCAGTTGCTGGGAGCTCGAGACCTTTGTCTATTAATCTCCACAAGTTTCAAGGTGTGGAAGCTGGGCTCAAGCTTGTTGTAATCAAGCATTATCCCAGAGTTTTAATCAGAACTGACTCAATGAGTATCTGTTGAATGATACTGCCAAACCCCCTTGGTACTGTCACCACATATGGGAGTCGATTAAGCGTCTTAGGACAAAATTCTTAACTTGTTCTGTTCAGCATACTTATAGAGAAGCTAATAGAGCAGCTGACCTGCTTGCTAGTCTGCAACCAAATGGAGAATTCGTGGGAATCGCACCAACTCATTTTCCGAAAACTTAAAGAAGATAGTTTTTGAAGATGTTGTAGGAAAAGTTTATTTTCGAAGTAAGGCAAATAGCTCAGTGTCTTCTGTTTGATCCTTGTAGTTGAGTTCCTACTCCTTTTCTGTTTTTCTTTTTCCCTTTTCGTTTGTTTCTTGCTGGTTGGGGTCTCCTTAACCCCTTCTCCTTTCCAACAAAAAAACAACAACCGAGATGCATGAATATAGTACTCGCTGTATCACAGGCACGCGATATGCGAACTCTACAAATCAACAGCTGATTTAAATTTTTAGTTAATACATCGCACTAGGTGGGAGGTTACACTTCTTAGGTCCTTAAATTCCATCGATTATTCAATGTTACAAGATACGGATACAGACCAAAAGAATCCAACCATCAGATTTTTCTCTATGCAGTGATTTTATGTTGGAGAAATTGATTTTAATTAATGTTTTGTTTTTTGGTTTTGGTGTGAATAAATCTTAGGATCAATAGGTTAACAAGGAAACTAACTCATTTTCACTATTTATGAATGAAACCTTTAGTCGCAATTCCCACATAGGAGAAACTAAAGATTTTGCCTCTTCAGAATATTAATAAAATTGCATCTTAAAGTGGCCCTTGGGTCAACAAACTTTTGTGTGAGGGAAAGGACTTAGGCAATGGACTAGTTGGTGCAACCACATATGTCGCCGTCTTTCCGATTCGGCAGACGAGCCTGCTCGGGTGTGGGTATGGGTCAACCAAGACTTATTTTTTTGGAAAAAATTCTTTTAAAATATTTTCTAAATGAATTAATATCAAAAATAAATCTTGTCTTGATTTTATATGTTGTCAATTTATTCATTCCAACTCGTACCAGAAGCAACTACTATGCTGCCTTCTTTTCCCTCTTTTTGTTTTGTTTTGCGCTAAGTGTTTATTTCATTCTTAATCTTGCTGTCGAGTTCATATGAATGGGTAACTTGTCTTGGAAATTGATTCTATTGATCATTTTCCCATATAAAGATCGTGTAGATGATCAGTTATATAAATAGATAACAAAGAAGACTCCAGAACGGTAATTACTTGGTTTACAAGTCTATAGCTTAACTAATTTAGTAAACAGGAAAACATACTTAAATTACTTTAAAACCTTGATATTCAAGAATGGGTTGTTTGTTACTCAAGTAACATTGGTTTCCTTAATAACTTGTATTGTGGTTATACAAGTTATAATGAGCAGTTCTATCCTGGACATATCTCCGCATTTGGGCTATACCATCTCTCATTCTTGAGGAGTACCTGCGGACTATTGTGTTAAGGACAATTTGTTGTGCAGGTGGCTCTATCGTTTGTGTGCAAATTGGTGTTTCAATTCATAAATTTTATTTAACGTTAACATTACTTGTTTCAGTATTTTATTGTTGCAGACACAACAATCATAACACAATATTTCTTCTGTAACAATAAGGAAAAAACGATGTTGACAGACCAGAAAAATTTAATGAGAAGGATTTTAAAAGTTGGCAATCAAAGATGTTGTTTTTTCGGAGTTTTCATATGCTAGATGAACTTGTTCCGAAACCTTTTAATGAGGATTTAAATGATGATATAAATGAAAAGGATTTGGATAATTGGGTTAGGAAGAATTATGGCTAAAAACCATATTCTGAATTGTTTAGAAGATGCACTGTATGACTTTTACAATGGAAAATAGAATTTTACTGCATTTGATTTATGGGTTGTTTTAGGAGCAAAATACAAAGCTGAAACTGCTGGAAGTAAGAAATTCTTGGTAGCTAGGTTTTTGGAATATAAAATGTTGAATGAAAAATCTATAGTTGGTCAATTCCTTGAACTTCAGCATATTATCAATAAAATTATTGTTGAATGCATGGTGATTGATGAAACTTTTCAAGTGTCTACTATGATTGAGAAATTACCGTCTTCCTGGTCAGAATACAAACGAAGATTGATACATGAAACTGGTGAAGTATGGTTGATTTGGGTAAGAAGATTCAAGTGGAAGACTTATTGTGCTCCAAGGACAAGAATGTATCTTATGCAAGATACATGTCAAACAAGGCTCATGTAATTGAACCAAATATTCAAATGCTGAAAAAGGTGAGAGCAACAAACACAATCCTAAGCATGGTCCACACAGGAAAGGTATGTTTCCGAAACCTAAATCTGGCATTGATAAAATTAAGGGTGCTTGTTATGTTTGTAAAATTCCTGACCATATGGCAATTCGTTGTAGAAAACGTAAGGAGCTTAATAAGAAGAAAAATAATACTAATTTGGTTGAGAACAACAAGAACGAGTTTTCTGGTACGGTGTCTGAAGTAAATTTGGTAACCAATGTGAGAGACTAGTGGGTAGACTCTGGTGGTACCAAGCATGTTTATGGTAACAAAGATATGTTCACTTCCTATCAGTATCTAGGGGAAGGGGATAAACTCTACATGGTTAACTCGTCTGTAGCACATATTGCAAGAAAAGGCAAAGTAGGGTTGAGCTCATTTTTGAGAAGACTCTCACATAGATTGAAGTTCTTCGTGTTTCGTACATCGTAAAAATGTTTTTTCTTTTGGTTATTAGATGATAAGGGTTTCAGAATTGTGATTGAATCTGAAAAAGTTGTTGTCACTAAAGGTAAAGATTATGTGCGTAAGAGTTATAATACTAAGGGTCTTTATAAACTTAAAAAAACCTCTGATGAAATGAATAAAATTGATTCTTCTGCTTATGTATGTGTGTCATTAAATGTTTGGCATGGTAGACCTGGACATGTAAATTATAAGTCAATTGCATAAACTGGCTAGCATAGGCTGCATAGTTTGGATAATGAACATAAATGTGAAATTTGTGTAGAATCAAAACATGCTAAAAAACCTTTTAGAAAAAATGTCCAGAGAAGTTCTAAACCCTTAGAATTAATTCATTCAGACCTAGTTGACATGAAATTAACTCAAACTAGAGGTGGTAAAAAACGGTTTATAACTAGATGATTGTACAAGGTACTGTCAGGTATACTTGCTTAGGGGTAAGGATGATGCCTTAGAAGCCTTTAAGATGTATAAACTTGAAGTTGAAAATCAATTAGATGTTACCATTAAAAGATTTAGGTCTGACCGTGGTGGTGAGTATGAAATTCGTATAGGAGAATTTTGCTCGCAAAATGGCATTATTCATTAAACCACCCCTCCTTATTCACCACAATATAATGGTGTGGCTGAACGAAAGAACCGAATCCTTGAGGAAATGATGGATGCATATTGATTAGTTCAGGATTACCAACGAACTTGTGTGGGGAGGTCGTTCCCTCAGCGTTATATCCTGAATATAGTACCCTTTAAAGGATCAGGTAAAACTCCATATGATTTATGGAAAGGTGGACAACCTTCTTATGCATACTTCAAAGTTTGGGGGTGTTTGGATAAGGTTGTCATTCCTCCTCCTAAGAGAACTAAGATATGACCCAAAACTGTTGACTGTGTCTTCATAGGGTATCCAGAGCATACAACTACATATAGGTTTATGGTTGTAAGTTCTTAAATATCTGAAATTGGTGCCAATACTACTATGGAATCTAGGGATATTGTGCTCTTTGAAAATGATTTTCCTTTGAAAGTTGTTTCTCGCATGAGTTGTGTTGATCCCCTAGATGTCCCTTCGACCAATCATACATTACCTTTAGATGAAGATGTAGTAGAATGTGATCCTAGAAGAAGTAAAAGAGTTAGAACTGAAAAATCTTATGGCTTTAACTACATAACATGCCTAGCTGAGTCTGATCCACAAAATTATTGAGAATCCATGACTTCCTCTGAAGTTCCAAGGTGGAAATAATCTGTCATTAGTGAAATGGGTTCCATCATACAGAACGGTACGTGGGAGATTGTAGATTTACCTCCAGGGTGTAAGTCCATAGGTTGTAAACGGATCTTCAAAAGGAAACATAAGGTAGATGGAACTTTGGAAAATACAAACCTAGGTTAGTAGTAAAAGGCTACAAACAGAAAGAAGGTGTAGATTTCTTTGATACCTACTCAACTGTTACGAGAATTACTTCCATTATGATATTAATTGTTATTGCTAATATTCATAACCTAGAGATACATCAAATGGATGTAAACACAACTTTTATAAATAGTGAATTAGATGAAAAAAATTTACATGGACCAACCTGGGGGCTTTATAGTGAAAAGTTGTGAAAACAAAGTTTGTAAACTGAAAAAATATTTATATAGTTTGAAACAAGCACCTAACCAGTGACATGAAAAATTTGATCATGTAATGATTTCTAATGGTTTTAAAATCAATGAATTTGACAAGTGTGTTTATACTAAACTTGTGAATGATACTTATGTGATTGTATGCTTGTATGTTGATGATGCTTATACTTGGTACAAACATGGAAGTAATTAATTCCACTAAGAATATTCTAAATGAGAAATTTGACATGAAAGACTTAGGCCCCGCTTATGTGATCCTGGGGATGAAGATTAGAAGAAATTCTAAGATATAGTCTTAGTCAATCTCATTATGTTGAATTTGTGCTAACAAAATATAATCAGTTTGATTACAAACCTGCTTATACTCCGTATGATCCTTGTTGTAGACTCAAAAAGAATAATGGCAATGGATTTGTTGGAAAACAATGGCTAAATAAATGAGTTTTAAGTCTTTTATTAAAATATAAAATATTATGCTATTTAATTTCAGCTCCTGACCTATTGGTCACTTTATATGTTTTGGTTATTTCTTTGTTTTCTTTTGTGAATGAAACACTTTAGTCCCACATCGGGGAGTTTTCACTTCTTAAGTTGTATTAAGAGATTATATAAACAAACTTTTCTCAACCTATTTTGACATCCAAGGAAAAAGGGTTTCTCCATATTTTTGTAGAAACCAATAGAATAATAATTATTATTATCTTTCTTAAGTTTTTTGAGATTTTCCTTGAAGGGTTTTTCTGAGTTTCCAAGCTCAAGTTCAGCATCTATTATGAGTGCTAGTAGTAGGTGTAGTAGGGTGTTTTATCCTGGAGGCATCCTCCCTGTGGAGGCTATAACATTACTCTTGAGTGTAGCTGGGCGCTAATGTCTTAAGGACATCGTGTTGAACACGTGACTCACTTTGTTTTCTTTTCAAAGTTTTGTTATATACCATCTTGATGTTGCGGAGATACGAGGAGTTCATCCGTTTTGACGAATCACTTGTGTTAAGAGCTAAGTATCAACAACCTTTGTTTAATTGGTTTTCTTCATTTTTGATTATTGAACCCAACAATCTTAAGACATTATTATTTAGTAATAGTTATAAATGAATGATCGATTTGTGAATCGTTGATGTTGATATTATATTAGAAAATTAAGGGTGTTAACTTTAAAGTGAAAAAACAAAATTGAGTTTTCTGGGCAGATGTAGAGTTTCGAGTATATCTCTTAACTTAGAAGGAATTTCTATGAATCGTTTTAACAAAGTATAATAGACATCTTGATAGTTATCCGCACCCAGATTCAGAATTTTTGGAGTTGTAAAAGTATTTTTTAGATATTTTACAAAACTGAGAAACGTTCCTGAAAAATTTTGACGGGTAGAAAAATATTGTTGACTAAATTAGTTTTTCTGGCATAACAATGAGTTTTTTGAAATGGTGATTCAAAATGAAGTTTGTATATCTAGATGTTATCTTCAAAAATCATATTTAATTTTTTGATTCGGACTTGTAGTTTGTGAGATATGGTATTTGCAAAGATGTTGTGCATGTTTGTCCAGAATATCAATAATTGTATCTAAGCTCTAGATTAGTATGAGATCTTGCAACCATTTAAAGTGGTACTTTGTCACCTTGGATATAATATACAAACCGGTACTAGTGAGTGCTTTTATCCATAATAAACTTGAGATTTCAATTTAGTTGAAATATTTTTCATAAACAAATTAGAGCAAGTAACGAATTGATTTTTTTGACTTAAAGTGGTAATCTCTTATGTGTTAGATTAGTATCACATTGCTAATGAATAATGAGATGTTGAATCAGTTGTGTATGAACTGTACATTATGTTATAAATCACTTTGATTATATATGCTTTGTGTAGTATCAATTGGCGTGAATCACATGATTGGTTAATAATTGTGCATTCGTAATTTCAATGGTGATTTCTAAATCATTTCGAATATGTTACCTTTTGTTGAAAATATAAGAATCATAATATACTAGTGTACCATAGTCATATGGATAGTGAGGTATAAAGTATCTTTTAGTAACTAGTGCAACAAAAAAGTTAAGCGAACACATGTGTTTTAATTGATATGTATGTACACAAAAGTGTTTGGGTGTTTTATTATCAAATTTTGTTACTTATTGATGATTGTGTTAGTCTAATATGGAGAGAGACTTAAGTAACTTGATAACTATATTTTGGTAACAAACATTTTGATAAGATGAACACTTATTATCTATTGATAATTTGATATTACCTATGTCAAACGAGAGTATCAACCAATTTTTTGAATCCTAGTTAGGCAGAAGTTTTATCATCTTAAATTGAATGATATATTAAGTGCTAATCTGTGATAACTTCTGTTTTTAGTTGTGTGCTTATTTCCTTGGAATAAAGAATTGTTTATTCAAATTTGAATGGAGCAATTGACATTCTTACTGTTTTAAGTAATTTTACTTTTCAGTGGAGATGATAAAAAGAATTGGTTGGTAAATGCCGGAAGTGCTGGAATGTGTGCTCCAGAAAAGACATGTTTTGTCTTCTACCAAGAATGGGAAAGATACAAAAGCATTTTCATAAAAAACTCAACTATCAAAACAGTTGAAGAAATAGGTAATGATGTGTAAGGCTTGTCAGGTATGGACATTAATCAAATTATGATATCATTCTCAATATGTGCATTGTGATTTAAAACTAGTGTCAAATGCTATCTACCTAAGTTACTATAAAATGTTATACTTAGAAATATGGTTTTGTGATGCTTTGAGTGTTAGCTTAATAGAACAAAACAATAGTAGATAAAAGGGAAAGTCGTCAATAAATTGAGAATGAATATACATGAACACGTTATATCATAATGTTGGTATAGAGTACCATTATATGGTGTCTTAGTTAGATGCAACCTAAAGGACACATAATTGTAGTTTCTTATGTTGAGAAATCTTGATAACGGAGGGGCCCCTTATGCCTCAAATGTGGGGCTATAATATGGAAACAAATGTTTGTTTGATTTCTCAAGCATATTTATAGAATACCCTAAACTTATATGTGCCCTACCCTGTAGACCTCAATTGTGGGGGTCTAAGGTGAGAATGAATAGTCGATTTTCTTTAGCAAATCATTGCATATGATCACCAAAATTGTACTACAATAACTTGTAAGTTCTGAAGTTAACAATATTTGAATAAAATAAATTTTATTGTTGAGGATGTTGAGTTTTCGAAAGCAGTCTTCTGAGGTCGGGTTCTCACACGAGATAGAATAGGTTAGACAGATGCTTGACTTTGTGAAATTGTTGTTATAGAATAAAGTAGTGATCACTTGGCACATACTCACATGACACTGAAATTAATACTCCAGGCATTGTTTGTCATTATTGTCAGTATGCTACATTAGATGGATATTGAGGCATTATACTTAAATGGTTAGTCAAAGGTGGACAAACCTTAAGGGTTTGGTTAGCGCTAAGGGGTAAAGATACAAACTGACTACACTTACATATACTTAACTTGAACTAAGCAATAAGTCATCGACCTAACAATATTATTATGTGATGATGATGATTTCTAGTGATGTGACACTAATGAATTTTGATAAGTGTATTTACAATAAATCTGTCGAAGGTGCATATGTTTAGCATGCCTGTATTATGTGTTTTACAACCATTAACAAATTTGTGTTGTTTAAAGTTTGACAGGAAACAAATATGTTGTTGACATGGTCTAAAGGACCAGAAGGAACCAAAATCAAAATATGATTATATAGTTTCTGTCAAATATGTTTAATGTGTGTTGTAAAATAGGTGTGCATGTTTCTCATTTTAATCCTGGAGAATCACAGGGATGCTCTGATCAAAGGACAAGAGAATTGGGATGCTTGAGGTACATATTTAATTTCAAATATGTGATATATATGGCACTAACCTTTTGAGGAAAATGTAATGAACGTACTAGTATTTAGTACATGTATCTTGTATATGCCTTTATATGCTTTACAACCACCTAGAAAACATGTGACTTTTACGATTTGGTTGAAAGACTAAGTTGTTGTAGACAAGCATGACCTAAAAGATCATTGGAACGAGAAGAAATTCTGACGTTTAATATGTGTTTTAAATGTGTAGTGAATTCGTTGTACAAATACATTTGTGCCCCCAGAAGAATTAGTGGGATGATCTGATCAGAAATTTGTAGTACTTGAGGTACATTTGAAATTGTGTATGTGCATGATACATATTGGACTGACCTTAAGAGATGTTGTGATTTCAGGCTTTGGAGAGTCTTAGACTATGTGTGTGCCCTCTTAAGTTGTATCATTAGTTGGAAATGTTTCAACAAACATGAGGAACTCGACTGAGATGAAATAAGAGTTCGCTCGCTTAATTTTAAAGCATGAGAGGAAGTTGAATGGATAAATCCTTTTTTTGGAAGGCATTCCTCTGTGACCGAAGCCTGTGGCCACTATTGCTGAAACTCAATTGACTATGTAATTCTAAAGTAAATGAGAAATTGTAAAGTCTAGACAAACTCGGAGATGGCTAATTCGGTAAAACAACTACTCTCTAATGAAGTGATTTTTGTAGACTTAGTGAATTCAAGAGAAAAATTAGTGGATCCTTTGACGAAAGGATAATCTAGAGAGATAGTTTGTTATTGCATCAAGGGGGATGGGGCTTAAGCTCATTAAACAAACTTTCCATGAAGGATACTCAACCTTATTAACTGGAGATCCAAGATCAAGGTTTTGAAGGAGACAAGTTATTTGTGGTGGGTTAAAAGAAACACGATAAAAAAAATTTATTCTCTGTCCCTTCCATATGGTATAGACGTGATAGTGTGACTGCATGTGAAGGATGACTTTTAATAAGTCTTAATGAGTTCTATAGTTTAAATTTAAGATTGAAGTGGGGTGTAGCAGTAAACACTCTTGATAGAACTCACTTATCTGAATGTGGAAGTGGGTCGCTTTCTATGAGAATAGAGCTGATTCTCTAGAGCATTCTGAGAAATGGGATATTTGCTCAGGGCCAAAATGAGCACAACCGCACAATCTTGACAGCAACCTTGGAGATGCATGGAGGTTATCGTGAATTACACCAAACGCTAGCAGTTTAAGACATCGGTTAACTGTCTCTAGCAAGTAGTTTCGGTAGTCTCTCACTAAGCAAAGGTTCAAGACCTCATGGACACCTTTGCCTATATGGTATTTCCTGTTTTCTATGTGATTTTCAATTTTTCATCAAGATTTAATTCATTTTGATAAAATAATTTTTATGTTGTTTTCTATGGTCTTGGTATTACTGATACTTAGGACCTAAGGGTCTCTAAGGGATCACTGGCTCATTTTCACTTTGGTGAACAAAACCTTTAGTCCCACTATGGGAAACTAAAGATGAAAACTTTCTATACTATTAAGATTTATGCAATTAATAGTATGACCCTGGAGTCATCACACTTTTATGTGAAGAAGAGGACATTGGAATGGCTAGTATGATTTAAACACACGCACGGTCCATCTGTCTGTTCATTCAAGTCGGGTCATGGTATTTAGGGTGTTGGTTTACCAAGATCTATTTGTGATTTCATGTTTTACTGAGGTTTTCATTCATGTGGGGGATTGTTGGAAAACAATGGCTAAACAAATGAGTTTTAAAATAAAATATAAAATATTGTGCTATTTGGGTTCGAGCTCCTGGCCTATTGGTCACTTTACATTTTTTTAGTTTTTTCTTTGTTTTCTTTTGTGAAATGAAACACTTTAGTCCCACATCGGGGAGTTTTCACTTCTTAAGTTGTATTAAGAGATTATATAAACAAACTTTTCTCAACCTATTTTGACATCCAAGGAAAAAGGGTTTCTCCATATTTTTGTAGAAACCAATAGAATAATAATTTATTATTATCTTTCTTAAGTTTTTTGAGATTTTCCTTGAAGGGTTTTTCTCAGTTTCATAGCTCAAGTTCAGCATCTATTATGAGTGTTAGTAGTAGGTGTAGTAGGGTGTTTTATCCTGGAGGCATCCTCCCTGTGGAGGCTATAACATTACTCTTGAGTGTAGCCGGGCGCTAATGTCTTAAGGACATCGTGTTGAACACGTGACTCACTTTGTTTTTTCTTTAAGTTTTATTACATACCATCTTGATGTTGCGGAGATACGAGGAGCTCATCTGTTTTGACGAATCACTTCCTTTAAGAGATAAGTATCAACAACCTTTGTTTATTTTATTTTCTTTATTTTTGATTATTGCATCCAACAAGATTTTCACAACTTGAATACTCACGTGTTATAGGAAGTTTGATGTATTTGATGAACTATACGAGATCAGACATTGCTTATGTTGTAAGTAGGTTAAGTAGGTATACTTGTAATCCATGGCAGAAGCATTGGGATGCACTTATTAGAGTGTTGAGGTACTTGAAGTACACTTTGACATTTTGTTTAAATTATGAAAGGTACCTTATCGTCCTTAAGGGGATTTTGTGATTCAAAATGGATATCAGACTCAAAGGAGTCTAAGTTTATGAGCGGATATGTCTTCACTCTAGCAGGTGGATCTGTTTCTTGGAAGAGTTCCAAACAGACATGTATAGCTCGTTCCACTATATATGGAACCAGAGTTTATTGCGTTAGATAAAGCAGGAGAAGAATCCGCATGACTAAGATGTTTTTTAGAAGATATTCCTCTCTGGCATAGGCCTGTGTCATCTATATTAGCTGCAATAGCTAATGCTAAAAACAACAACTATAATGGGAAGTCTATACACATTCGTAGAAGACATAATTTCCTGAACAAGTAGTCTCAACTGGCGTTATTTCCATTGACTTTGTGAAGTCTAAAGAGAATGTCGCGGACCCTTTGACGAAAGGTTTTCCCAAATAAATAGTTAGTAATACATCGAGGGGGATGGGGATAAAGCTCATTAAATAAAATTTCCATGAATGATACTCAACCTTGCTGACTGGAGATCCCAAGATCAAGGTTTTGAATGAGACAACTAATTTGTGGTGGGTTAAAGGAAACACGATAAAAGAATTTCATTTTCTGACCTAGACGTGATAGTGTGACTGCATGTGAAGGATTTAATAATTCTTAATGAGTTCTATAGTTTCAATTTCAGATTGAAGTGAGGTGTAGCAGTAAACACTCTTGATGGAATTCACCTATCTGAATGTAGAAGTGGGACGCTTTCTATTAGAATTGAGCTTATTCTCTAGAGCATTATGATAAACGGGATATGTCCAGGGCCATAATGGGCACAATAAAACGAACTTGACAGCACCTAAAGAGACATCACGTGTGGAAGTTATTGATGAACTACACCAAACAATGGTAGTTCAAGACATCACGTTCACTGTCCATCAAGTAGTTCTGGTATTTTATCACTAAGAAAGTTCAAGACCTTATAGACACCTCTTGCCTATAGTGGTATTTCTCCCTTTCTGATTTCTGATTTCTGATTTCTATCGGTTTCGTTCATGTGGGGGATTATAGGAGAAAATGATTTTAATTAATGTTTTGTTTTTTGGTCTTGGTGAGAATGAATTTTAGGACTAAGGGGTCACTAAGGAAACTGGCTCATTTTAGTTATTAATGAATGAAACCTTTAGTCTCACATATGAGAAACTAAGGATGTTGCCTCTCCATATTACTAGGAAAATTGCATCTTAGAGCAGCCCTTTGGGTCAACACACTTTTGTGTGAGGGAGAGGACTTAGGTAATGGGCTAGTTGATGAAACCACATATTTCACACACTTGCGGTGCTTCACGCCGCCGCCGTCTGGGCGGGCAGTTCGGCCTTGGGTGTGGGTGTGGGTCAACCAAGACTTATCTTTTTGGACAAAATTCTTTTGAAATATTTTCTAAATTAATTAATATCAAAAATAAATCTTGTCTTAATGTGGGGTGTCTGACCCATCAGAATATGTTTTTTTTACTAAATGTTTTCCTTGCAGTAATGGCTGATTTAAATCAATTTAACTTTTACCCGTTTTATTTCTGTTTTGCTTTTAATCCGCGCATCATGCAAGGAATTGATTTTGTCCGGTTTTTGAACCGATTGTGAATCAATTACCTTTACTACTCCTTTCTGATTTCTACCCATAAAAGAAAACTCAATTTTTCATTTCAATTCGTACCAGAAGCAACTATTATCCTACCTTCTTTTCCTCTCTTTCTGCTTTGTTTTGCGCTGAGTGTTTATTTCATTAATCTTGTTGTTTAGTTCGTATGAGTGGGTAATTTGTATTGTGGTTATACAAGTTATAAAAGACAATTCTATCCTGGAAATATCTCCGTAGTTGGGTATATCATCTCTCATTCTTGAAGAATACTGGGGACTATTGTGTTAAGGACAATTTGCTGAGCAGGTGACTCTGTCCTTTGTGTGCAAATCAGTGTTTTAATTCAGAAATTTTATTAAACTTTAACATTATTTTATTTCAGTATTTTATTGTTGCAGGCACAACACTTTATTCATGCATGAAACTTTGAAAGGCTTGTCCAAACAAATTGTCTAAATTCTAATGAGACGGCACTGCAGTTTCCCATACCACTATGAGAGTAATACTGGATGCATGGTTAAGGAGTAAAATTCATACTTCTTTTGTCTTAATAAAATAGATACTATTTTATTTATTTTTAGTGTATTTTTTTTGTTGGGACGGAGATGGTATGATAGTGAAATCACTGCACTATTATTTATCGATAAAAAAAGAAAAAAAATCCTTGTTGTATGTAAAATATTTAAAAGGATTTTTGCTACCCAAATCCTAGACAAACCCCTAACAATAGGTTGTTATTTTTAGTAGAACTGTGTCCAGTACTCCCTCAAATTTAACATCCTCGTTGGACCAATACAGGCTAATGTGGACCAGTAATCCCCACACTTGACAACATTCCATACTGAACTAGGTAGCATTTTCACTCTCATCTAGCTTCAACTTGGGTTTTGTGTTCCCTTTCTTGGCCTAAGGTGGGCATGTTGAAAATAAACAATCTCCATTGGGGTTTACTATCACTTTATTGGTTAAGAATAACAATCTCCCTGGAGAATGAAAAGGTGATTTTAGGTGACAATGATTTCATATGCTAGACTAGAGTTTCTTCGCTAACACTATCATCTCATCATTTCAATTTCAATGATGATAAATTACTCAAAATGTAGAAATTAAAAAAAGAAAGTAAATGGCCCGGACAATGGAGTCATACATAATATATTACCGAAATTCGTCCAAGTAAACATACTCTCAAATTCTTAAAAATTGGGCAAAAGGGTCGGTTTAAACGTTCGTCTTAGGATTAGAGTTCATAAATTAATAACTCTAGAACCTTATTTTAGTAACTTTATTAAGTTAAAAAATTAATAACTCTAGAACTTTATTTTAGTAACTTTATTAAGTTAAAAATTAAGTAACTTTTAAAACCTTATTTTAGTAATTTTATTTAAAATATTTAGCTTATACAAGTTCAGATGGATAATTTTTCTTATTATTTTAATAAAATTATTAATTTATCATGAATAATTACTATTAGTTCTACCGTAAATAACTTCAAACGATATTACCGTATCCGACCATACATATCCAGGCGTATCACGCCGTGTTTTGTTTCATGAGGCTTTTTATAAAATGCTCATGTACGAAAACCTCGTTTATAAAATAACCCCGTTTTTGGGAACATTAATAAAATTGTCACAGTTTGACCCTTTCTATCCAGTTTTAGGTTAACGGTCGTTAGAGCATATGTGGCATTAAATCAGCTATTGGAAAAGACGTTAAAGCCCTTGAATCGTTTTAAAGAGGCCTAGTTAGAACAGTGAGTCACTGTGTGCTCAATTCTTGACTCACAGCATATGCAGAGCACCTGCTACCATTAGTGGGTTTTTTTCATCATCTTCAACCTTCATCATCTTCAACCTAATTATACCAGTTATGAACCCTAGCATTAGCAACAAGGTTTGAGACAAAAAATTCCAATAAATTAGCCATATTAATAAATGTCATTCATATTTAGGCACTATTGTTTGAAATGATCAAAATGAGGTTTACTAAACCATTTAGGTACAACTCAATGCTAATACAACATGACAATTAATATACAATCTATGATAGTGAAGCTCTCTCTCAAGGTTTTGCTAAATGGAAACCCATGCATCAATCAACGTAAACTAACTTTGGCTTACTTGAGTATCTGATACTGCAAACAAAACTTTCTTCTTCTATGATCAAGGCCAAAAACAACACAGAAAATTTAAGATGAAGCTAAGCTTCACAAGTAAGCTCTAGAGAAGACTGTCGAGTTGAGTTTGCAAGTCTTGAATTGATTTCAAATTGATGATTTGTAGATCTTCAGCAGAGTACTCATACTTTACAAGGGCGTGTACTTGAGAATGAGCTTCCAGAATATTGGTTCTGCGTAAATAGAACAGTTAATTACACATGAATATATGCCTTAACAAAGTCAATAATGGACTCTTGGGAAATTTTCCATTTGACTGGATAATACAGTTGCAATTTGACCCAAATTTGGCCAGGACTTACAGACTACGACCTTAAGAGGGTTCAAAGTTTAAACAACAATATAACTACATAGAGGGAATCAGTGACATACTTGATTGGTTAAATATAATGGTTCTTGAATTCTTGTTGAAGGGTTCTGCAGATAAAGCTTCATTTTCGCCAAGACAACTGGTAACTCTTGTTGAATAGCAGCACCAACCTGTTCCATTGACATAAATAGATAGAATAAGATTCATTGACTATGATTTTGAATCCACATCATCTACATCACCACTTGTGCAACACAAGAACAGGGAAACTACATCATCTACATCAGTCAGGGTCATTGGGTTTCAAAAAATGAATTCCCAATAGATAGGCACGTCAGTTGAGTCATACATACCACCTGTACAACACAAGAACAGGGAATACTAAACATAAAATTCTAGACTCTTGATTGTCCAGCAAACAAATATTTTCGTCAAACTGTCTAAGAGAACTAATTATTAAGAGAAAGGAAACAGGAAAAGAAACAGTCTAACAAAATAGAAAGAGATAATACAAAATGATCAGCAGGAAAACCACAAACCTTCTTGGCATCTAGCTGACTTTCCAAAACCCGGGGGGATAAAGTTCTTGCTAACGAGGTTGATCTTGTCCAGTCGAATAGAGAAGCTTGACCTCTAAAATGCCGCCTTACATTCTCCTGGAAGAGAAATTAAATTTTATGAGCAATTATGCTACACTGTGAAACAATAGCAATGCCAAAAAATAGGAGCCTTAAACCAAAGAGAAGTTATTACACGGCACTTAGAGGTCAAGCTTTCAAAAAATTGAAGCCTGAAGCCTTAAACCAAAAAATTGAAACTGTGATTTCAAAAAAAAAAAACTAACTTCAGAAAAACAGAACAATTTTAACCTCCAATAGGGTTTCGAAATCAACAAACTAAAACCCTAATTTCAGAAAAACAGAACATTGAAACCCTAATTTAAAAAAAGAAAAAAAACTCTAATTTCAAAAAGAAAAAAAAAACCTAATCATACGAAATCATCAAATCTTAAAATTAAACAATAGGGTTAGGGTTAACTTTGATCTTACCTGGAAATCGACTTTTTTTGTTTCCCCTTTTTGTTTTTCATCTTCTCGGTTAGAAACTTCTATGGGTACTAATCAAATCAAACGAATAACCCAAACCCTATTGTTTTTTTAAGGTTTGGTCTTGATGATGTTGTTGGTGATTCTGCTTGATTTGTAGAGAAAATGGAAGAAGAGGAGGAGGTGAAAAAAAGCAGAGAAATGGAAAAGAGGAGGAGGCGGCGGAAAACGAAGAAGGCGTTTTCCTTTTGAGAGCGTATAATGACCAACAGACGGCACAGATTGTTTTTGAACACGTGTAACAATCTGGTGTATTTTATCCAACGTGTGGACGGTCTAAAGGGTAGATTTATAATTGCGCCCATTAAAATATCATCTCGTCATACGATATATTGACTAAGTAAACGAGATTTTACCAATTTGATGGACCCTGACGGAATTACTAACGGTTGAAATATTTTATTAAAGTTCAATAAAACATGAACATTTTATTATATCGGTTGTTAAATAATCTGTCATTTTATTAAAAATCCCTTGTTCGATCATTTACGACCCTAAACATCTCCATTGTTCATAAACTAAGAAATAAAATGTGTGTATTTCCCAAGAGCAGAACTTAAATATATAACCGAACAGTCCATGACTTCATTACCCTCATAACTGTTGGCATAATAAATTGAGTTCTTATCCAAGCACTCTTGGGATTACTTTTATTTGTCTAAGTTCATTGTGTTGTTGTCAAAGAGTCACATAGAGATTTGTAAAGTCCATCCTATCTTTATGATTTGTCAAAATGTTTGTATTTTGTGATCTCCTATCTATAAAAGGGAGTATCATGTAGTTCATTTTCATCAAGCAAAAAAAAAAAAAAAAACAAAACAAAGCAATACAGGAGAAGAGCAAAGCTCTCAAAGCTCAAGTTATCAAAATATCTTTTTCTTTCCAAATAGATCCTAGGCCTTCAAATTGGTATCAGAGCCTCGTTTAAAATGTCCAACAATCCAATTTCTCTTATGCCTCGTTTCAATGGAGAAAATTCGATTATTGGAGCAACTTAATGAAGCTATGTCTTGAATCTCAAGATCTTTGGAGTATCGTTCAAGATGGTGTTGAAACACCAAGAGATGAAGAAGATGATGTTGAAACACCAAGAGATGAAACTCAATTGACCGATGCACAAAAGAAGACTTTGAAAAAAGAGAGACAAAAAGATAGCAAAGCTCTCTTCCAAATCTATCAAGCAATCGAAGTTCCGATCTATGAAAGACTAACCAAGGCAAGTAGTTCGAAGGAAGCGTGAAAGATTCTTCAAACTACTTACTCCGGAAAAGATCAAGTGAAGAAGGTTCGTTTGCAATCCTTACGAGCCGAGTTCGAAAAATTGGAGATGACGGAAAGCGAGAAGATTGTCGAATATTTTACAAGAATCACTTCTCTTGTAAATCAAATGGCAATAAATGGCGAAATCATGGAAGATCAAAGAGTTGTCGAGAAAATCATGTGAAGTCTACCCGAGAAGTTCGATCATGTTGTTGTGGCTATTGAAGAGTTACAAGACTACTCTTCGATGACATTGGAGAATTTACAAGGAAGATTGGAAGCACACGAAGCAAGAATACTCAAAAGGAGTCCTAAAATTTCTTCTTCCGATCAAGCATTAAAATCCTCAACTTCGGGAGGCCGTGGTCGTGGACGAGGTAGAGGTCATGGACAAACGAGAGGCGGAAAAACTTGGTCCAACAATCATGGTCAAGCCAATTCAAATGAGGAGGCGAAGGAAGAGGAGAAATCCGTCCAAAATAATTTTCAAAGAGGGCGTGGTCGAGGTCATACTACTTACAAAGGTAAAAAACCTTACATTGAGTGTCACTATTGTCACAAACCGGGACACAAAGCCAATGACTGTTGGGAGAAGTACCCTGAAAAGAAACAAGAAGTCGGCTATGTGCATAAAGCCGAAAATTCAGAAACTTTACTAATTGCTTCCAATGGAGATTTTGGAAACACTTGGTACTTGGATAGTGGTGCTAGCAAACACATGACGGGAAACAAAAATTTATTTTCAAATCTTGTTGAAGCTAACCATGGGCAGGTTACAATTGGAGATGCGAAGTCTTACAAAATCGAAGGTGTTGGAGAAATTTCTTTCAAGACAAAAGCCGGAAAAGCCGAGAAAATATCCGATGTGTTCTACGTGCCGGGATTGAAAAGCAACTTGCTAAGTGTTGGTCACTTGTTGAAGAAAGGATTTGATATCCGTTTCGTGGACAACACTTGCATTATGAAGAAAAATAATCAACCCGTTGCAAATATCGGTTTGAGTTCTAATAATTTATTTCCACTCAAACTTGATATTTTGAATGTTTCTTGTTTCTTAACTGCAAAAGAGGATGTTTCAAAGTTGTGGCATGACAGATTTGGGCACCTCAATTTTCAAAGCCTAAAGGAGTTGGCAAACAAAGCAATTGTCCAAGGACTGCCGAATATCAATGCAATTGGCGAAGTTTGTGAAGAATGTCAATTGGGAAAGCAACACCGAGAGTCGTTTCCTTCCAAATCGAATTGGAAGACAAAGTCACCTCTGGAGCTCGTTCATACCGACCTTTGCGGACCTTTCCGAGTTCCATCTCTCGGAGGTAATCGATATTTCTTATTGTTTATCGATGATTTCACAAGAAAAGTTTGGGTGTATTTTGTGAAAGAAAAATCCGAAGCTTTCTCTTGCTTCAAAGATTTCAAGTCTCGTGTCGAGAAATTTTCTGATTCTCAAATCAAGAATTTGAGAAGTGATCGAGGTGGAGAATACTTATCTTCTTTATTTGAAGATTTTTGTCGAGTCCATGGGATTAGACACGAATTGACGGCGCGGTATACACCTCAACAAAATGGAATTGCCGAACGGAAAAATCGGACGATCATGGACATGGTTCGGTGCATGCTAAAGAAGAAAAATATGCCATCTGATTTTTGGGCCGAAGCAGTCTCTTGTGCCGTTTATTTGATCAACCGGTCACTGACAAAGAGCTTGGAGGGTATTACACCAAATGAGGCGTGGTATGGTAAGAAGCCAAATGTGGTACATCTTAAAAAACATTTGGTTGTCTTTCATACTCACATATTCCGGATGCTGCAAGAACCAAGCTTGATGATAAATCTGAAAAATGTGTTTTCATTGGCTATAGTGAGAGGACAAAAGCTTACAAGCTTTACAATCCTCGAACAAAGAAAATTGTGATAAGCAGAGATGTTGTTTTTGATGAAAAATCCTCTTATGATTTTTCGAAAATGTCAGATTCACTAACATGGCAGGTTCTACTTGATGATGAAGAAGATGAATCAAAATCAGAGGAGGCCAATGATGGTGAAAATGACGAATCCCCAGAAAATTCACCATCACCACCACCAACAAAGACAAGGAGCTTGACAGAACTTTATGATGTGACGGAAGAGATAGACGGGCCAAATCAAATCTTCTTTGCATTCTTTGCAGGAGAAGACCAAATTTCTTATGAGGAAGCCTCAAAAGAAGAAAAATGGAATCAAGCTATGAAAGAGGAGATCAATGCCATTGAGAAGAATGGTACGTGGGAGCTTACACTTTTGCCTTCACACAAATCTTCTATTGGTGTGAAATGGGTGTACAAAACAAAGACCAACCTTGATGGTTCCGTAAACAAATACAAGGCGAGGCTTGTTGCTAAAGGATACAAGCAAAAAGAAGGTGAAGACTTCAATTAAGTATTTGCTCCGGTTTCAAGACTTGAAACAATCCGCCTAATCATTTCTCTTGCTGCTCAAAGAGGATGGAAATTGTACCAAATGGACATCAAGTCGGCTTTCTTGAATGGTTTTCTTCAAGAAGAAATTTATCTTGAACAACCACCCGGATTCGTGAAGAAAGGCGAGGAAGAAAAGGTGTACAAACTCAAGAAAGCTCTCCACGGCTTGAAGCAATCACCCCGTGCATGGTATGATCGAATCAATAAATATTTTCTGAATTATGGTTTCGAGCGTTGTCCTTTTGAGCACACTCTTTATATCAAAAGAAATTCGAATGGAGGTTTTATGGTGGTGAGTCTTTATGTTGATGATCTTATCTTCACGGGTGATGATCTTAAGATGTTAGAACATTTCAAAGCTTCTATGAAGAAGGAGTTTGAAATGACTGATTTGGGAGAATTGCACCATTTCCTTGGCATAAATCTGCAAAAAACGAAAGGAGGAATTTTTATTTCTCAAGAAAAATATGCAGCCGAGATTCTTAAAAAATTCAGAATGGAGAACTCAAATCCTGTTACAACCCCTTGCATTACAGGATTAAAGTTGAGCAAAGAAGGAGAAGGAAAGTTGGTGAATAAAACTATGTTTCGAAGCTTGATTGGAAACTTGATGTATCTCACCGCCACTCGTCCGGACATCATGTTTGCTGTTAGTTTGATCAGCAGGTTTTTGGAAAAGCCATATTCAAATCATTTGGAGGCGGCAAAAAGAATCCTTCGATATATAAAAGGAACCATTGACTATGGTGTCTTTTATGAGAAAAATATTCCTGTCAAGCTTGTTGGTTTTACAGATAGTGATCATGGAGGAAGTGTTGATGATTCAAGAAGTACTTCCGGATATGTTTTTAATCTCGGAAGTGGAGCAATTTGTTGGAGTTCAAAGAAGCAACCAATCGTATCTCTTTCTACTGCTGAAGCAGAGTATATTGCAGGTTCCTTCGCCGGATGTCAAACGATTTGGTTGAGAGGAATTCTTGAAAGTATGAATTTCAAGCAAAGTGGTCCTACAACACTCTTTTGTGATAATAACTCGGCTATTTCAATCTCAAAAGATCCAGTTCTTCATGGGCGAACAAAGCACATTCGTCTTCGTTTCCATTTCTTAAGGGAGCTTGTTCATGAAAAAGAACTCAATCTTGAGTATTGCAAAAGTGAAGAGCAACTTGCGGATATCTTCACAAAGCCACTTGGAGGTCCCATATTTTCAAAGAATGTTGAAGCATTGGGAGTCAAGAGCAAACGCAATTTACGGGAGGCAATGTTGGCATAATAAATTGAGTTCTTATCCAAGCACTCTTGGGATTACTTTTATTTGTCTAAGTTCATTGTGTTGTTGTCAAAGAGTCACATAGAGATTTGTAAAGTCCATCCTATCTTTATGATTTGTCAAAATGTCTCTTTGTATTTTGTGATCTCCTATCTATAAAAGGGAGTATCATGTAGTTCATTTTCATCAAGCAAAAAAAAAAAAAAAAAAACAAAGCAATACAGGAGAAGAGCAAAGCTCTCAAAGCTCAAGTTATCAAAATATCTTTTTCTTTCCAAATAGATCCTAGGCCTTCAATAACAAACACTTTTTAAGGAAACTTCCACTCTCATCTTTGAAGCCCCTCTCTCAAATCAACTCTACAAACTTGCAAAGACTTCATTATTGACTGCATGCATCAGTCTTGAATTCTCAATTGACTTCATCAGTCTTCCTTTGTTTCTTTACTTTACTTGTCATATCAAAATCATAAGGAAAACAGAAGAAATGATCAACAAAATCTCATTAACAATACCTAATTCACCAGACCCACATTTCATATCATCTAACACACATGAAACTAAATCACCACCCTCACCACAACCACAAGCTCAAACACAACCCTACTATCCAATGAGTTCATCATCACCCTTAATAGCACTAGAATCAATCCATCATTATCTCTCAGAAATTTGCTCAATTCCTGATGAAAATTACTCTTGGGAGAATCCTAGACGTTTTTCTTCTTACATTAAACGCTTAGAATTGGTTTTAAATCAGTTTCTTAGATCAAATACTGATCAGAGTCTCTCAGCTTCTGGGTTAACAGCATTAAAAGGGATTTCAGGAGATTTGAGTAAGTCTAGTGAAACTTTGTTAAGTTACAGAGAAAGAAGTAAAATCTATGTTTTGATTAGCAGTGAATCGTTACGGTCTTCGCTTCAACAACGTACCGTAGCTATTGGTGGTTGGTTAGCATTACTTGATTCTTCTATTAATCTTGATAGAATCCTGATCTTCATAAGAAAACTATTGATCTTTCTAGAGATATGAAGCTTTCTCAATTCTCTGTAAGTACAACTTAACTTGTTTTGCTCTGTTTTTGCCCTGTTTTTTACTCTGTTTTTGCTCTGTTTTGCTTTGCATTGTAGGGCTTACCTTAAGGGTTTTGTGCGATGTTGGTGACAGAGAATGCAGAGAGGGTTTATTGTACGCTGCGGAAGGAAGCAGACGGTAGACACACAAGTAAAGCAGTTCAAAGTGCTATAATGATGGATTTAGCAAGAGCTTTAGGGACAGATAATGAGAATCTATCTGAATTACAAGAAGAAATCAAGTTGTTACGCAATGATGTAGCTAGTTCTAATTCGATTGCGGAGAGACGGATACTAAACTCTCTAGAGAGAATTTTCAATAGTTGGTCACTTGATCCAACAATTGCTGCTGAGACATTTGGTCTGGATTGTGAAGTGGATACACAAATTCAACCTTTTAAGAATTTTCTATGCCCACTAACAAAAGAAGGAATGAAAGATCCAGTTGTCTTAGAATCTTCTCAGACTTACGAGCGATCCGCAATTGAATACTGGTTTGAACGATGTATAGAGGACGGTCGTGATCCGACTTTTCCAGTTACTGGACAAGTTCTTAAATCACTGGAGCAGAAGCCTAATATTGGTCTTGCTGGAGCAATTGAGGAATGGGTGAATAGAAATGTTGACATTCAGATCAAATCTGCCGTGGAATGTCTCGACGTTGAGTACCCTACTGGGGGTTCTCCTCTTCCGGTTGAATATATTGAACGTGTTTGTGATCGAATTTTTAAAATCTCTGAGGATCATCCATCGAGCAGATACAAAATAAGGAACGAAGGTGTCGAAGTTCTCATTGTTAAGATGTTGAAGAAATGTTCAAAAAATATAAGGTCACACTTGCGAAGCAAAGCTCTTATGGCTTTGCTAAGCGTCGCCAAGAACGAAGAGTGCAAGGTAATGACGGCTCATTTATGGCTTTGGCTACTGAATTTTTCAAATCTCATTTGTAATCCTAGTTATGTATTGCAATACCAGTAATGGACTATCATACTAATAATCTGTTGGAAAATATTCCTGTAACAGTAAGCAAACCAAACAGAAACTTGAAAAGAGTTAAGGGTTAGAACAGATAACACACTTCACAATCACACTAGCACAGAGAGATGGAGTCGCCTGTTCAACAGACTGCCCTTAACTCGATATTTGTCAGATACACCTTTAGAAAAGTGTTACTATACCTTTAGATATGACAAATCGAATCCAGGATAAAACCACCTGATACCAACCCAGTTAGCAAGACTCGTTGGCCCGTTGTGAACTTAACAGTAGAAGAAAATGAAGAAATAAACTAGTGCGCATACAAAGCAAGAAGAGGGGAAAAATCATCAGGTCAGTGGCTGCGACTGGGGTAAGTAAAAGTCTGACTTTTGTTTTTCTTTTAAAGAAGAAGAAGACTGTTGAATTTTCAAACGGTCAAAATTCATTTAATTGAACATATTTAATTCGAGATATTTAATTAAAAGATTTTGTTTATTAAACCTGATTTAATTTTATAAATACAAAACGGTAAAATATTTAATGTATAGAATTGAAATATAAAACCGTTGGATCTTTGATGGGTACAAGTATGCACTCGCAGGCACACGCAAGGTACACGCAAAGCACACGCAAGGCTCACGCCAAGGCTCGCACCAAAGCTCACACCAAGGGTCGCACCAAGGCTCACGCAAAAGCACACGCAAGCTCTGCAAGCCCGCAGCCCGCGGTGCTTCGGTGCGAAGTACCGCACATGTGTGCATTTGCCCACTAGTCCATTTCCTAAGTCCATATCCAATCCACTAGTTCTTTTTCCTTATATAGAACGTTTGTGGTAATGAGGATAAACTTCCTCCTTGGTTTGCCCAATATGGGACAAACCAAAGGTTTCTCATTCACTAAGAAGTGAAAATGGATGGCTCTATTTTTCCACCCCAAGTTTGGACTAGTGACCCAAGGTCCCTTTAAGATATATTAAGTAACAAAATTAATTTTAAGTAAGAAATCCATTTTTAATTCTAACAATCCCCCACATGAATGAAGAACGCGATAAATCAGAAAACCGAAAAACGAGAAATACCTCTTAAGCAATAGGTATCCATAAGGAATTGAACCTCTGCTTAGTGAGAAGTACCAGAACTACTTGATGGACAGTGAACGCGATGTCTTGAACTGCCATGGTTTGGTGTAATTCATCAATAGCTCCTCACGCGAGATATCTCTCAAAAGTGCTGTTAAGTTCACGCCGTTGTGTCCGTTTTGGCCCTGGACATATCCCGTTTCTCAGAATGCTCTAGAGAATCATCTCAATTCTCATAGGAAGCGAGCCACTTCCTCATTCAGATAGGTGAGTTCTATCAAGAGTGTTAACTGCTGCACCCCATTTCAATCTTAAATTGAAACAATATAACTCATTAAGACTTTATTATAAGTCATCCTCACATGCAGTCATACTATCACGTCTACACCATAGGGAAGGGACAGAGAAAATAATTCCCTGATAGTGTAATTTTTACCCGCCACAAATTAGTTGTCTCATTCAAAACTTTGATCTTGGGATCTCCAATCAGCAAGGTTGAGTATCCTTCATGGCAAGTTTTAATTTGTGAGCTTAAGTCTCATCCCCCTCGATGCATTACTAACTATCTCCTTGGACAAGCCTTACGTCAAAGGATCCGTGATATTCTCCTTAGACCTCACAAAGTCAACAGAAATAACGCCAGTTGAGATTAGTTGTTTTAGAGAATTGTATCTTCTCCTAATATGAATAGATTTTCCGTTATAGTTGCTGTTTTTAGCATTAGCTATTGCAGCTTGACTATCACAATGTATAGATATAGCTGGCACAGGCCTATGCCATAGAGGAATGTCTTCTATAAAACATCTTAGCCAAGCGGCTTCCTTTCCTGCTTTATCTAACGCAATAAACTCGGATTCCATAGTGGATCGAGCGATACAGGTCTGTTTGGAACTCTTCCAAGACACTGATCCACAGCCTAGAGTGAATACATACCCACTCGTAGACTTAGACTCCTGTGAGTCTGCTATCCAGTTTGCATCACAGTATCCTTCAAGAACAGCAGGGTGTCTTTCATAACTCAAACGGTAGTTTAAAGTGTATTTAAGATACCTCAACACTCTGAAAAGTGCATCTCAATGTTCATGTCCTGGATTACAGGTATACCTACTTAGTCTACTCACAGCATAGGCAATGTCTGGTCTTGTGCATTTCATTAAATACATCAGACTTCCTATGACTCGTGAATATTCAAGTTGCGAGACTCCATTGCCTTTGTTTTTCTTGATTTTGCAAGAAGGGTCAAATGGAGTACTTGCAGGTTTACTGTCAAACTGGTTAAATTTCTTAAGAACTGATTCAACATAATGAGATTGACTAAGACTGAATCCATTAGACTCCTTTCTAATTTTCATCCCTAGGATTACATCAGCAGGACCTAAGACGTGCATTTGCCCACTAGTCCATATCCAATCCACTAGTTCTTTTTCCTTATATAGAACGTTTGTGGTAATGAGGATAAACTTCCTCCTTGGTTTGCCCAATATGGGACAAACCAAAGGTTTCTCATTCACTAAGAAGTGAAAATTGACTCTATTTTTCCACCCCAAGTTTGGACTAGTGACCCTAGGTCCCTTTATGATATACGGAGTATTAAGTAACAAAATTAATTTTAAGTAAGAAATTCATTTTTAATTCTAACATAATCTACAATGAATCCTGACATAATTCGTCTTCTCTTTTCCCCTAGCAAGTAATTCTTCAAGAAGGAGCGACTAGATTGGCGATACATAGTCTTATTGGAAGCTCCGAGAAGGAGAAAGAGTATGCTGTGAAGTTATGACTTGAATTTTCAAACCACGAATCTTATTGCACAAGCATTGCATCAGAAAAAGGAGCTTTAGTTCTTCTCTCAAGCATGACAGGGGATCTAGAACATCCTTCTTTATCCAATTTAGCTGAAGAGGTTTTAAAGAGACTTGAAAAGGTGGATGATAATGTTTACCCCTTGGCAGCTGCAGGACGACTTGAGCTTTTACTGTGTCGACTCCGTGAAGGTACGTCAGTAATTTCATCCCTACTTTGATATCAAGTTGTTTTAAGCTAGCCCATAACTTTTAATCGAACTGTGAAGTACTTTTAGAATCAGCATTACTCTCCGATAGAACAACCAAACTAACTGAATTGTGCTGCTCAAAATTATCAACTACGCATGACTAGATAGTAAAAATGTTATTAGACGTATCACTGAATGATCCTAGTTAGATGGCAGCTTATTTTTATTGCCTATACACAGTGTCGGTTTGTGTGTTTATGCATTATTGACGAACACAATTTTTCCTGAAGTGCAGGTGCTGAAGAGGTTCAGATTGAAATGGCATCAGTGGTTGGAAAGATGACACTGGCAAACAACAGTAAAGAGCAAATTGCTAGGCAAGGTTCTAAAATTCTTGTTGATATGTTATCAAAGCCAGAGGGTAAGGAACCTAGCTTACAAGCTTTGTATAACTTGTCTTCCTCCGAGGACAACGCTACAATTCTTGTGGATTCAGGTGTACTTTTAGCCACTGTCGGCATTCTATTCCAAGCCGAAGATGACAAACAGCACTTGAAGGATCTCGCAGCGTCTATAGTAGCAAATATAGTCTCAAAACCTGGTCACTGGGAGTTAGCATGTGTCAACGATGAGGGCGGCTCAATGCAGTCCGAATCCATCGTTCATAATCTTTTGAGAATTTTGCCTCTTTCATCTCCCAAAGGAGAAGTTGCAATTCTCCACATCCTTCATGGAATTGCTTCATCTCCTCAAGCATCCGGTACCACTATTGTCCCTTTCAGCTAATTAGCTTAAAAATGGGAGCTTATAGTCTTTATCTTGTTCGGTTTTACTTACAAAAAAATCTCTCGTGCAGAGTCAGTAGCAACACATATAGACTCCGGAGGTGGTGTAACCATCATTCTTCAATTTCTTGAACACGGAGAAGTTGAGCATAGAAATTATGCTTCCAGGCTCACAAGAATTATTTCTGATAGGTTGGGACAAGTTCTAGTTGACGAGCTTAGAGCTTCTAAAAGCATCTCGCTGTTGAAAGACAAGCTACTGGACAACGAAAGGTCCAATAGCGAGAGATCTGATTCTGCCTGCGTACTCTCCAACCTTCCCTTAACAGAAGATGAAGTACAAAAGGTCTTGGGAACCAGTCTTATAAAATGGATTGTTACGTCTCTAAAGTCTAGTGATAGAACATCACGTCTGACTTCATCCATGATCGAAGGGTTACTAGGTTTGTTACTGCATTTTGTTCGATTCCCTGACCCAAGTGTCCTCGACGCAATTCGAGAGCATCGCATTATGACCGTTTTCAAGGACCAGCTGTGCTCCCAGCAACCGAGATTGAGGCAACGAGCTGCTCTTGGTTTGAAATATTTATCTGAATGTGGAAGGATTCTGGTTGCATCCACAGACTTCGAACCTCAACCTTCAACTGGTTTCTTCTCTTCGATATTCTTTTGTGGGAGAGCATCTAAGGTCACTCAAAGCTGTCCAATTCATAGTTTCGCCTGCGAGGATGAAAATCAATTCTGCTTATCCAAGGGAAATTGCATCAGACCCTTACTTGATCTTCTTAATGACGAGGACACAAATGCTCAAATCACAGCTGTAGAGGTACTATCCACACTCGTCTATGATACTCCTAGTTGTTCAAGAAGGGCAGCTGATGAGCTTGAACGACTTGGTGTAAGCGATGCCGTAATTGATTTGCTTACAGAAGTTCGAACGGGGGAGCTACAAGAGAAAACGATTTGGATGTTGGAGAGAGTACTAAGAGTGGAAAGCCATGCTCAACGATACGCGATCAATCAGTCATTAGTGCGAGCATTGGTGGAAGCTTTTAAGCATGGCAATGCAAACACAAAGAGGCATGCTCAAGATGCTCTTACTAGCTTAAAACAGATATCCGGTGTCAGTGGGAAGAACTCAAGTCAAGGTAAAATGCGCAGAGAAGGTTTCATTAATCCAGCGCGCAACACCCCTTTCAAAACAAAACCCCAAAAGAAATCCTACTGTTAGTTCTCAGGTAACAATGTTAATACTTTGGTAGCGGTTTGAAATGTACTTATGGTTTTATTTTGTCGACGATGATAGTGTGATTAATGCATAATTAGAAAGATGCAAGTAGTAATAGTAGATAAATGTGATCTCCTCCATTTTGATTATATGCTTGGATCTAGCATTGCATTAGATAAGAACATATAAAATACCGTTTAATTTGTTCATCATACGTAATCACTTCAATCATAAATAAATAATCGTTTTAATTATACAAATCCTATCTTCAATATATTTAAATAATAAATTCATTTGGTTGTGTTATTAGATTTTTAGTAATCATAATTATATTACTAGATTTTTAGTAATCACAATTTGGCACTAGAAACAAGGATTGGATAAAGAATTTATTCTACATGATCCTAATTTGTTAATTCTCAAGTTTTTCATACGTAATTCAGATCTGATTTTCATGGAGAAGACCCTCTCATTTCTATTGATTAATACTTTACAATTTTATGCAATATGATCAATTTATATATTTAATTTGATCAACAAATTGTTGATTTGAAGTTTTCTTATCAATTTTATAATCTCAAGATTTTTGATACAGAAAACTAAACTTTTACTCTTGACGAAATATTAATTTGAATCAAATTCAATTTTTTAGAGCTACACATCGATTTCAAATGAATTTGCATTTAAATTGGATATCATATCATTCATATCATTTTATATGCACATATTGCAGACGCGATATTTCCTGAAATCATTGATCTTATTGCATTAGATTGACAAAAGAGATGAAAAATCGAAAGATGTAATCAATAATCAGAACATCAACAAGAAAATTCCTACAACATCAAGAGTGTCAATTCAGAATCAAACAGAAAAACTAAATTCAACAGCTAAAATGCTAAACAAAACATCAAATGGCGAGAGTGAACAAAATAACACCCAAAAGGAGATTGAAGAAATAGAGATAGCAGCAAATCACACAATTCAGGAACATGGAAGAATTAATAAAGAAGTATTTGTTATAGCAACAAACAATGTAAGAAATATGATCAATCAAACTGAAGAGTTTACAAGGAACATTGTTGCTCAAGAAGGTATAGAAATTGCAGAGGAAATTGTAGAAGAATCTCATAGACCGCAACCCATGTAGGAATATCACAGAATAAAAGTAAAGATACTGAAGTTGCAGTCGTTATTCCGATACAAACAAAAGAACAAAGGAATGAACATCCATTTCAAGGATCAAACAGGGAGAAAGAAGTACAAAGACCACTGGATAAAATAATAGAACCAACATCTATACTGATCAACCAATCAACAATAACAGAACAATACAACAATCACATGAGGAAGCACCTCATAATAGAATTGATCCATTCACCCAATTGTTTGAAGAATTGGATGAAATGCACAAAACTCAAAAAGCTTATGCATAAACAATCACTCTTCTAGTGCAAGAAAATCATATACTCAGGGATAAAGTTAGACATGATGTTGAAGTACCAATTCCAAAATTGCATGGAAAAGAAGTGAATTCTAAAAGACTCGCAAAAAGTAAATCAGGAACTAATAAAGATCAAAGAATAATGATAGTTGAACCAATTGATGATACATATGATCATCCGAGAAAGAATAGACGCAATCAGTTCTATGAACCAGATAAACCAGATTATTATGATTTTGAGCCAATAGCACCACAAGATAACAAGTGGAATAAATATTTGGAAGATCTAGAAGTAATAAGAGAAGAAATCAAGTCATTAAAAACCAAACAAGAAGGTGGGCGTCTAGATGATGTATTGAAAGAGGCTAGTAGAACACCATGTGAACCACATCTTGCGTTGCCAATCATCCCACCAAAGTGTACTCTCCCCAATTTTGAATGCTATGACGGCACTAAAGATCCCGTAGCTCATCTAAAATATTACAATCAAAATATGGCCCGTCGGGAGCAGAATGATATCATCATATGCAGATATTTTCCCTTTAGTTTAAAAGGATCTGCATTAACTTGGTTTGATAATTTACCATAAGGAACAATACATTCATATACCCAATTGGACCGTAAATTCTTGGAAATATACATGTACAACAAACCCGCAAATGCTAGAATGGATAAATTATTTGCTCTTGCATCTTGGACCGAAGAAACTATTCGAGATTACACTGATCGCTGGCAATCAATCTGTCAAGCTACAGGCAATGTCAGTCCTGATATCACCATCAGTTGTTACAAATGGGGAATATCAAACTGCATGAGCCCGCTCTTCATAGATATTCATGGTGCAAATCCAAAAACTAAATGAGATTTGAGAGTAATTATTGAGAAACATGCAAGAATTCAAGATATACAAAGACAGAATCCAAGAGTAATTTCTCAAATTCAAAAAGTTATGCATAGAACAAGTTCTGCTGAACCAACATCAAGTTCCGGAAAACGAGTTGCGGATGAAAATCCTTCTAATGATTCTAAGTGGGGCAGAGTAGGTGGTGAAAGAAAATTCAACTAACAATTTGAAGATCGAGTTTTTACTAAATTCAATATTGGGTATTCTCGGATTCTAAATTCAATTAAAAATATACAAGATTTTGAATAGCCATGGTCCAAAGAAAGGCAACCTCCGCACACAGAAAATTCCAAAGACTACTGTGAATATCATTGTTTTTACCGTCATGCTACAAATAAACGTAAAAACATGAAGATACAAGTTCAAAAGTTAATTGATGTGGGAGAATTGAAAGAATTTCTTCATCTACCTGATCCATAAATATTCCGGAGAATAGCCGAGCTATCAATACAATTTCGCACACAGAGTCAAATCAACTATCTATAAATGGAGCAATTGATAGAATATTAAGCAAAAGAGTTGATGACCATGAAAATTTTAAAATTACGGGTATAATCGCAGAAACGTGGGAAGATTGGATGGCTGCACCATTAACCTTTTCGGCGAGCGAAGTTGATCAAGAAGTTGAAACACACAATGATCCATTAGTACTCAATTTACTAATGTCTGGATGGAATGTAAAAAAGATTGTCATGGATGGAGGAAGTTCACTTAATGTGATGTTTTATGATACATTTCAAAGAATGGGACTCAAGGATGATCAACTCACACCTTCATGTTACATCATTTATGGGTTTAATGGGGTAACTTCAAAACCAAAAGGAGCGATTTTACTTGAAGTCATGGCGGGACCAATAAACGTCCTTAAAAAATTCAGTGTAGTAGAGGCACCGTCCCTATATAATCAATTATTGGGAGACATTGGGTTCATCGTTTGAAAGAAGTAACTGCAACTTATCATCAGTATTTGTGGTTTCCAACACCGCAAGGAGAAATGGAAATTAAAGAAGATCAAAATATGGCAAGAACATGCGTTCTCATAGAAACACAGATTAATGAGGAACGCACTCAGATACAACAACAGGAAAAGAAAGCGCGAAAAGTAAAAGCTAAGGAAGATGCAATAAATCAATACATGACCGAAACTGCGGGAAGAGGTTTATCAAATATAGCAAATGTGAATTCCACATCCGAAGAAACTGCACCAAAGGATGGAACAAGTGAGCATACCCGAATAACAATTAAAGAGAGCTCCCTCATTTTTAGGAGCCCCCAAACCTAATTTTTCAACAGTTGAAGAAACTAAAAATGTCAAAATAGGAACAAAATAATCCCCAAAAATGATCAAGATTGGAACTTTAATGGAATCAGAACGGGAATGTGGTTTGCTTAATCTACTCAAAGAATATGTTGATATTTTTTTTTGGAAAATGGGAGATATGCCATGCATTGATCCGAGTATTGTTCATCATGAATTATATATACATCCAGGCACCACCCCATTTCGGCAACGCATATGCAAGGTAGCTCCGGAATATCATTTATCAGTTGAAAAGGAACTCAAGAAACTTTTAGATGCGGGATTTATTCGAAAAGTGAGGTACCCAACCTGGATATTCAACATGGTAATTGTACCAAAGAAAAATGGAGGAATAAGGATTTATAGACTTCACCAATTTAAACAAGGCATGTTCGAAAGATAGCTATCCACTCCCCATCATTGATAAATTAGTGGATGCAGTTGAAGGACATGAGGCTTTATCTTTTATGGATGGACATTCATGGTACAATCACATTGCCTTAGATGAAGAAGATCAAGAACATACTGCATTCTTTACCCCACATGGCTTATATTGTTATACCAGAATGCCACTTGGACTAAAGAACACGGAGGTAACATATTAGTGACTTGTGGATGCAATCTTCAAATCATGGATAGGCCGCACCCTGGAGGTTTATGTAGATAATATGCTTATAAAAAGTAAATTTTCAAAAACTCATCTACATGATTTCAAAGAAATATTTGAAGCTCTGCGCAGATACAAAATGAAGGTCAACCTGGATAAATGCATTTTTGGAGTTGTATCAGGAAAGTTTTTGGGATACTTGGTCACAAAAAGGGGTATTAAAGTTGATCCGCCCAAAATACAGGCAATTGTTAATATGCCATCTCCAAAGAATGTCAAAGAAGTACAGAAATTGAATGATTGTTTAGCTGCATTTAATGGATTCATTGTTAAATCATCTGACAAGTATAAACCATTTTTTGACACCTTGAAAAAGAAGAACAAATTTGAATGGAATGAAAATTGTGAGCAAGCCTTTCAAAATGTCAAAGCTTATCTTACAACAATACCTGCATTACAAAAACCAGAACCACAAGAGGTGTTAGCCTTATACATAGCTTGCAACAGAAGATGTTGTAAGTGTGGTATTGGTACGAACAAATGAAAAAGTGGAAAAACCAGTGTATTACATCAGCAAAACTCTTAATCCTGCCGAAAGAAATTACACCAAAATTGAACAATTGGTACTGGCATTAGTTTTTTCCACACAAAAATTGCGCACCTATTTCTTAACACATTATGTTCGGGTGCCAAGTAAAGCTCCATTAGAATCTGTACTGAAGAATACGGGAAAAGTAGAAAGAATAGCAAAGTGGAACGCACCGTAAAGCTCCTTGCGGATTTACCATGAGACGATGGATCTGAAATTTAAGGTATGCCAGTGACAGAAGAAGATGATGATTCTCAAGATATTTTAAGTTTTGTCAATTCCCGCAGATGGGGCATGAAATAAAGAAGAATCGGGAATAATAATTGTAATTACAACTCCTACTGGAGATCGAATGGTGCATGCATTTCGTCTAGAATTCGTATAGCACACAAATAACATAGTAGAATATAAAGTTGTAGTTCATGCTCTCAAACTCATCATCGAACTGGGAATAAGTGATATTCGAATTACGAGTGATTCGCAATTGGTGATTCGACAGGTTGAATTAAAATATCAAGCATTTGATGAAGACTTAATAGAATACAAAAATCTTGTTCAACAATTAGCATCTCAAGTCGTGAATATAACTTTTTGACATTTATCTAGAGAGAAAAACCATCATGCTGATGCTTTAGCATATATTTCTTCAATGTTAAAAGATCAAAACACATCAACAATCAAAATTGGGCGCATTTATGAATCATCAATTAAGATACAATCAATCGAAAATTTAGAAGAGGAAGTATATGAAAATCTTGAAGATGCAGCCATTAAAGATGATGCAATTCTTCCACAGAGATCAGAAAATGAATCGTCATCTGAAGAAGATTGGAGACTCTGATACGGGCATAATTTATACATATTTACCGCTTAATTTATATTTGCTAGTAATTAAATTTGTATTAATAATATATTTTTATTATTTTGTTAGGTGGTATGCGTAAAATCCGAAGTTACAAGAAAATACAGCTAAACCGGACTAGGAATGACATCACCCTGAATAATCAGCACAGGGACAGTGAGAGTGGATGTTGGACGTCAGAAAGAAAGTTGGACTCATACTTTTGATGGTTGGCTAGGTAGATGACGTGATTAAAAAAAAAAAAGAAGTGGTTAGGTGGCGACGTGGCAAGTGAAGAACTAAGAGAAAAAGCAGGGAGTGAGAGACTTCTCTTTGGTGGGAGTGGAACATTGATCACGCAAAAAAGAGAAAATATGACAAAGAGAGTTGAGAGTTGAGACCTTGGCTTGGTTTTTTGTTCGGTGTTGGAGTTGCAAACAAAAAAAAATAAAAAATGGTGGACTGTTGGGTCAAAGAAGTGAGAGATGGTTTGTGTTGGCTAGAGACAAGGACTGACAAGGGACAGTACTCGAGTGGGTAAGGAACGTGGACCAAAAGAAGGGTTAGTTGTTCTGTCTTGGCTTGGGAAGTCTGGGCGAACTATAAAGAAAGGCTATAATATAAAAGGGATAAAAAGAAGAAAGGTGGAAAAGGAAGAGAGAGGGCAGCAGTGGAGAGCGAAGGGAGGAAGGACTTTCTTTTAGGTTTTTGGGTTAAAGAGATTGATTGGGGGAGAGAGGAAAGAAGGTGGAAACTGAGAGAAGGAATATCTAGGCGTGGGCTGGAAAGAGGTGAGAAAGGAAAAGAAGTCTGCGTAGGTTGCACGGAGACAGAAAGAAAATAGGAGTCTGACGCAGAGAGATTGGAGAGAAGAGGAAAGTGAGAGAGTTGGGTTGCTGGTGTGACGGATGTGTTTGGCATGAGAACAGAGAAGGTGGAGTTAGATTTCTGGTTCTAGACGGAGAAGAAAGTTCGGGTTTGGCGGTTGTACTCTGGAGACAAAGTCTGACATTTTTCTGGGTTGGTGTTGGCAGCCGGAAACACAATGATATTTTTCTATCTCTACTTTTTTTAATTGTTTTTAATGGATTTTGAGAAATTCATTGTTATGTCTTGCTAATCTTTGTGTAACTAGGGTTTATGTTGAAACCACTAAAAGTTTTAGACCAATTAAATCAAATTATTTGATACAGACTATTATGATTTGAATAGATTAGTTCCATGATTTTGTTTATTGATTTAATGATAAAATTAGTTGTTGCTTCACCGGTTCTGTACAATACAGTAACCTTTGCGCATAATTAATAGATTGCAAATATATTTGTCTATTTATTCGATATTCCATGCTTGGGTTGAATCATTTGATGGAGTATTCTTAGAATAGTCAGGTATTATTTGTGAACCTATATTTAGTTTCGTATAATTTTTTCACTAACGCAATTCGATGGTGTATGCTGAGAGTTAGAGTTTTTGATGCGCCATACTTAGGGTGTACTAGTGATATTTGCGACTCTAATATATATAATAGGTGATGTTGATAGAACGAAGAATAGATAAATATTCAGGAGTTATGTTTCACTTCAGTAATTTAATAGAAATAGTGGTGGATACTAAAAACCCTGGTTACCGACTCTCTTTGTTTAGTTATTTTATTTGTTTAGTTTATTTTATTATCTCATTCATAATTCTAAAAATCCAAAAATATTGTTTATGATTAGTTTATTAAGAATATTGATTGCAGTATTGTCCCCGCTCCCTGTGGGTTCGACCCGCACTTGCTGTTGTATGTATTGTAGACACCTTGCGATTGCGGTTATAAATAAGGTATTCCAAAATCCTATCAGACTCCCATTACATCAGTACTTGTAAAATGGAAGATTACCCGCAAACACCAAAGATGCAAGGAAAATTCAATCAAATTCTGTAAATGATCAGTTGGAGGATAAAAATTTATACAGCAAATCCTTTTTGGGACCATCACTTCGATGTTTATTAAGAAGCGAAGGACAGTGCATTCTCACTGATATTCAAGGAGATGCGGGAAATCATAGTGGAAGGCGTTCACTTGCACTAAAGACAAGAATGCAAGGGTATTACTGGCTATTTTATGAATAAAAATGTATCTAATCTCGCAAGAAGATGTGGAGAATGTCAATGCTTTGCTAAAAGGATCAAAGCTCCTGCAACAGAACTCAATTATGTACTAATCCCATGGCCACTTGTGAAATGGGGAGTAGATATAATTGGACCATTAGTGGAGGGCACACAAAAATGAAAATATTTGATTGTAGCAACCGACTATTTCACTAAATGGGTCGAAGTAAAAGCTCTTGCTCGAATTAGAGATACAAATGTCTTTAAATTCTTGTTTGAAGATATAATTGTAGATTTGGAATCCCGGTGGCTATAGTCTCTGATAATAGACAACAAGTACAAGGAAAAAATATTGTTATACTTTTTGAAGCATTTAATATTCAAAAGAATAAATCCACTCATATTTATCCCCAAAGTAATGGTCAAGCTGAAGCAACAAATAAAACTATTGCCATGAATCTGAAAAAGACTTTAGATGGACATCATAAAAGATGGTGTGAACAACTTCAAAATACTTTAGGGTTTATCGCACAACAAGAAGAGAAGCCACTGGAGAATCACCATTCCTTCTTACTTATGGAGCAAAAGCAGTTATTCCCACGAAAATCATTCTACCAACTACAAAGACAGGAGCTTGAGAAAATAATTTGAATACAGATCTAATGCTTGAAAAATTATATGATTTGGAAGAAATAAGAGAGACCTCACTCCAAAAAATGGAATATTATCAATGAAGATTATCCAGAGAATACAACAAGAAAGTAGAGTCATGAAACTTTGTTGAAGGGCAATATGTGCTGCGCCAAATTCCGGAATACCAAAAAAATAAGGAAAAAAAATTTGCACCTACATGGGAGGACCTTACATCATTCAAGATATTACGAGACATGGCTCAAACCATTTGCGGAATATGAACGGAAAAATATTGAGGCATCCATGGAATGCACAATATCTCAAACCATATTATTTGTGATAAAAATAAAAATGGTTCACACACTAACTTCAGTAACATGAGAATGTGCTAATCAATCACATCGCTTCATACTAGCTAAAGCATGACAAATGCTATCTCTCTAGAAAATCCATGTAAATATCTATGAGTGTATGACTAATGGATATTTCGTAAGCAAGAGATGCCTAACATGAAATTTTACTTATTGTGAAAACAGGTACAATCATTCTCTAAACGTAGTGCTTTCGCAATTGGGACCGTATTATTAACTTCCTTTTGGCTAGAGAGAAGTTTATCATGTGACTGTTCCCTTAAAGGTAACTCAAGGTATACTTTTCACCTTGTGGTTTCTCAATTCATACACTCATTATAAAATTCAATTAAATGCAAATATTTTTGAAATTAAAATAATTTATTCATATATATATATATATACAAAAATGTATTGCATATGCAACAGTGTACAAATCAAAAAGAAGCTTGCGTACATACAAAAGACAAAAATAAATTACTGAGGGACGGAAGAATCAGCACTTGGGAAAGGATGCTTAGGGATTTCTTTACGACCATACTCTTCGGTAAATCCATATGCTTTTACTCTATCTACAGTATTATTTATCGCCTTTGCTACCCTAATACGAGCTTCAATCTTTGACCAAGAGATTTTGGCACGCGCAGTCTCAAGATCTTGCTTTAACACATTCACTTCGACCGCAGATTCTACGTCACGCGCTTCCCAATGAATTTTCTCCCCTGCTCAACGGCCAGATCACGTGCAGCACTGTCATCTTTCAAAGTCTCAAGTTTCAATTGCTCTTTTGCCTCTTCAGCTCTAGTGATTAACAGATCAAGCTGACATTGTGCTTCATCCTCCTTGATAGTGGAAAACTTTAATTGTACCTCAGCCTCCTCTGCTTTAGTGACCTCAAGTTGAAGTTGTCCCTCAACTTCTTTAACTCTAGCATTTGCATCTCTGAGTTCTCCTTCAACTTTTTCATCTCTTGAAGATGCGTTCTTGAACTTTTCCACGAAGCCTGTAATATAATGTAACATAACAGTTTAAATAATGTAAGAAAGTATTAAAGTGTAGCTATGCAATATAAAAAGATACCTCTTGCGATGGATTCAGACTCTTCTAGTCCATGAACTATTGCTTCTCTAGCATCATCAAGGGAGTCAAATTCTTGAGAGTTTTTGGTAGTCATCAGTAAGACGATGAAGATCTTGACGATATCGATCCAAATCTACCTGTTTTAATGAATCTTCGTACCGCAATTGATTTATTTCGTTTGTAAACTTTTTCATCCCTTTTTGTAAATGGTAGATGCCATTCTCACGTAAATGAACAGTTTCTGACAATATAAAGATTTTGGATCAAGCTTCTACAAGTGCATTTCCCTTAGCATGTGCATTCGCTACCGCATCATCTCTATCTTTAACAAGTTGAGCAACGAAAGAAGAATATTGAGAATTATTGAATGACCCGGAAGTAGAAAATTCCGCAAGAATATTTTTGCGTTCCACATAAAGCCTACGGGTTTCCTATCCCAATTTTCTGATCGTGCACGCGCCTCAATAACACTCCACGAGAGAGCATCGTTATATTCCTCTTTCTTACAGAGACTACCTACGTAAAAGACGATATTTCAAATCTGATTCTTCATACATGGATTTTACACGACTCAACCTGTCAATCAACTTAATCACGTGATCCGAAAGACGCTTGTCTCTACGACGCATCCTATTTACAAGGTCTGAACCCCCCACTGATCCCATAAAGTATAATTTAGAGAAAAATAAAAACTAATTGAAGAAAGCAATAAAAGAAAAAAGATAAACCTTGATTTTGAAGGTCCAGTAGTTGCTGACGAAGAACATCATTGTACCGTTTTAATCCCGCTATATTTTTATCTAGAGCAATCTTTTGTGACAGTTGTTCCCGCAAGTTAGAATTTTCTTCTTTATCCTTAACCAGTTCATTTTCTACTTGCATATATTGTGCTTCCTTTTTTATCGACCGGACCATGAAGAACTTGTACACAACATAAGCAGCGTTTTGACCACGAACAAGCTACAATTTTTTGATTATTCGACAAAAAATAAAATAAAAAATTATACATGTAAGATAGTTTGCTAAGAGAAAGAATATGCCCCACCATCCGCAAGAGCAATTACGTCGGCAAGTGAAGAAGGAAGGTCAATATCAAAAGAGGAACGAACGGGATTGCGTTGATCTATTAACCAGACTTCTTTCATTGACTTGTAAGGAGCGGATCATATACATTCACGCAAATTTGCTACCGCGGAAGAATCAGTTTCTACGGGACGAAAATTGTGCGGAACAGACATCAAATCCTTGGACATGAACCACCGAAAAGCCTCTTCTTTTTTATCAACAAGGATCTCATATTCCATTATTCCTTTGCCCTTATCACTATGAAGAGTACCCTCATCACCACCTTTATTGGCAGCATCAGTAATAGCTATATCCTTATCACCACCTTTATTAGTAACAACAGTAGTTACTTCAGGTTCCTTTTTATCAGATTGACCTCTTTCATCACTAACAGAATGTACAAGGTAGTCATCTTCATATAGAGAAGGTGAAAATTGAGAAGGAAATAATGAAAATTGAGAAGTAGATACACCAGAACCCATGCCACATTCCAAGGAGATACCCGCAGCAACAGAAGAATCTACAGGCCCAACTGGTTCAGAATTTACAGGTTCAATAAGAATTTCCCGCTCTTGATTTGTTGATTGAAGCGGAGCATTTTGTCCTTCATCACCTTTTTCAAATCCATCATTACCAAATCCAAGACCTTCATTTTTTTCCAACATTTTATGGAGAGGAACTAGTTATATCACGAATTTCTCCTTCTTCCCGATCAGTGGAAGTACGGGACACAACCTTGGTCCTTTTTTGACCATGTCAATATCCAATGGATAAAAAGGAAATTCATTAAATAAGATCCAAATATATTTTTACAAATTCATTTGAATAAATTAATACCTTTCTTCCTATAGAAATAGCCTTTCGTTTCTTGCCCGTGTCACTTTCAGAATCTCCCTCCACTTGTGGCTATACAAAACAATGGTCGTGTCGTAATCAACCAAAATAATCAAGTTATTACTCTCTAAAATAGATTTAAATACAGGGATAAGAACAAGTTCGTTCCTACAGAGAGGCAATTAAATTGTTATCTACTTTCAATTACGTGAGTGACAGGGGGGGGGTTTTGTTATTTTACTTAAACTAAATTAAACTAACGTAAATTAAAGCAAATTAATAAAACGTAAATCAGGGATGAGAAGTATTGGTTAGAGAATTCATCGTCCGTTTTCCAACATGTTATTAATCAAAGCATACTCAACGTTCATGCATTAGTAATACCAAAAACCCTAAAGTAGCCAGTTATCTCGTCTACTTCAGCAAAACTCATAATATCATCAAAGAATGAGTACCTCCGCCCTTTGAATTCTTAGCACCGGATAACCTGAGTGAGTACCTCCACTCGAGTTCAATCCAATGATAGCTATGGTCTTTGTGAGTTGAGGTTAATCTAAGTAACCCGGCGCAATTCGCCACTCGGATTCAACCTAGGTCAAGCTTCTACACATACTTGCATGGCAATTTTAAGTATCGTTAACAAATATGTTATACTACCTATAACCGGAGTCCCTCGACAGATTCGACTCTTAGAACTCCAGCTTAGTTGTAGATATAAATGCCTATTTACCTGATTTCGGACTCAAACAAATCAGCAATCAATCATATGTAATACTATAATCAGTAGAACATGAACGATATTAAAAATAGCATGAAATTATGAGCATGCGCCATTCAATCAATAAACATTTTTCTAACTTAAGATTACATCCCTAACCAACAAAAGAGATTTAGATCATCATGGGTTTCTCAAAACCCATGGAAATCAATAAAGAAAATACAATCAAACCCGGAAAGATAGCGAAGAATTGTTTCTGCAGAATCGCCTGTATGAAAAAGTGGCCAGCCTTCAAGTTGCGTTGTCCCCTTTTTCTTTGCTGTGTTCTTGCGCCTCTTTTCTTCTCCTCAAACCTAATCTCCAGTATGATAACGTGAATAAGATGGTCTTCTATTTCCAGCCAACTTCTCCCTCTTATACGTGAGGGAAATTCCAGCCCAACCGAGAATCCTTGAGTTTTAGCTTTCTTGCCGGGTGGTTAGCTCCAAATTAAAAGCTGAGAATTAAGGAACTTCGTGAAGTTTTCAATGTTTTGTAACCCTATGACTACTGGTCTAAAGTTAAAGCTAGTTAAAATCTTTAAGTAAGAAATATCATGAGCAAGAAGAATAAGCTAAATCCTTGAATTTAGAGCATATGGGCCCTAGCTGACCTAGTTGAATTCTCTGTCCCCGCCCTTTTGTGGATTATGTTTTCTTCTTTATGTATAGGGACACGTGTGAAAGGAACCTACGGCCAAGGCATGCGCGCTCTCGTTCTGTTCCTGCCCCAGCTGTTGTAGCTGTAGTAGCCTACTTTAACAGAATATTTTGAATAGACGGAGAATCCAGAATCTCAAGAGTTGGGTAGCTCCGGTATTAAAACTACTATGAACTGCAAGCGAAGTAGCTGGCTTTAAATTTATAAGAACTATAGCCCCGGCCTGCTGCTTACGTGAGTAGACTTGTGTCCTGCCTTGTATAGTAAACCTGACCCCCAAATATCCCTTGGACCTCCAATATGTGCTATAGCTACCTCCCCAAAAGCTTGCCATGAGAAAGGCCTGATTTCTTTTTATAGAACTTGAGTTAGGCACTTTCACAATCCTAGTGGAATTAGGAAATGTGCTAAGTTTCCTTATTCCATCCCAACAAGATATAGCAACTCAATATTCTTTCCTAATCCCATATGACTTCCCCAAGCTAGCTACTACTCCACCAAGGCTAGCCACTAGTCCACCAAACCACTCTAGCACCTCCACTAGCCACTTAGCACCTTAGCACTTGCGGTTCAGCCAACTTAGCGCCTGAGCGCTAGCAGCACAAGCTAGTTTGCCACCATGTGGCTTTTCCCATAACTTCCTCATACGAGATCAGAATAACCTCGTTCTTTCTCCGTTGGCTTCGTAATTCAATTTCCTACACTGTGGAGGGTGAAAGACCTAAATTAAGCAGACTTTTACTGGCTCCTCGGTAATTCTTCTCATACAGCTCCATTCTGCAGGTTTCTGAACTGTAACCTGAAAAGACAACTAAACTTCGAAAGTAATAATAAAATATAGTAATTCACTCAAATATAGCAAATAAGGGTCAGGAAAAACTACTTAAAATGTATGATTTATGTACCTATCAAACAACAACAGTTAAATAATGTTAAAGAAACTAAATATGAGAACTAAGTACTAGAATTGTACGTACCACATCATCATACAAGAAGGAAAAGCCATCAAAATTTAATTATCATGGGCGATAAATGTGGGAACCAGAACTAAGGTTGCGAACCACATTGTCCTGAACAAACCCATAGATCCACGGGCCTTCAATTATTAAAGGGGTGCGATACCACCTGAAATCATGATCTATGTGAATCTTTTATTTTAAAGGCCTTTGCGTTCCATGAATGAATTTCATCTTCGAATTATCAATTTCCCAAAGCAGATGAAAACCTGCACCACCTCTGCCACCTGGACCAACATTGTATTTTTTATAATTTTTACAGCTATAGCATCGGTATAAATAGCTTGAAAATTAGCTACGGTGTAATATTTACGATCCGCAGGGTTGGGAACTTAGCTCTTAAAATTTGTTTCCCCTTTACTGCGTTTATAACATTCATTTCATACGCACCACATATTCACATTATATTGAGCAATGGATCGATTCGGACAATGATTATCAACTTTGCTTAGACCCTTAAGAACTTCATACTGGAATAAATCTCCACTCTTGTATAAAGGAAGCTCTAAACCAGCATGCAGTGCACCCGCAGTTATCAAAAATCTATCTGCACTATACGGGAACTTCTTTATCATATCAAGTGTTATTTTATCACCTTCAACAGGATCACAAAAAGAAACTTTAAACTCTTGAAGATTATGTTTATTTTGAACTCATCAAGATCCTCATACCTGAAGCTCAAGCTATCACTGGCCCGCTTATTTCTAGAAGAAGCTGATTTCTTAGCCGCAACGACTATACTATCTACATTTGATAAAGCTCGTACGGGATGAACAACATTAAGAGGTTGAGCTTCTGAGGTACTAGATTTTCCTCCTGCCTTTGTTTTCTCCGTAAAATATCGAAATGTTTTCTTCTCTGAAGGTTGCTTACTGTGATACGGGACAGATCCAGACGTATTACTATCTTTTTCTCCTGACATGATGAACTCTATCTGCAAACAATCAACAAGGGCAAGAACAATTAATAGTGAATTCATATCGATGAGGCAAATCAAGAACAGATTAATCATGGACAATTTTTACAAACAAGTATCATCCAGAAATTCTTCAAAATTATCATTCTTTTCACCAACAGAAGGTAATGAAGATATTAATCAAACATGAACACTAGCGGATAATCAGTTCTCTATTCGAGAAAATCGAAAGATTAGAATCATGGACTTACTGAAAAAATCATTGATTAGAAATATAAACAAGATCATGGTCATTATTATTCACCATTAAAGTTCAGTCAAGAAGTTCAACAGACACAGATCAATACTTCATAATCGCATTATCATCATCTTTCAAACAATTTGATCATTAACATCGTTGTCATTATTTTCCAAACAAATCATGAAACTAAAATTCAAATAAAACCAAAGAATAAAAATAAAGCTCTTACATATTACAATGGTAAAATCAGAAATCCAATCAGAATAAGGCTTGAACTCAGAAGGAAAAGAGTACGCAATCTCAATGAAAAGAAATTTTTGATTCAAAGAGAATATTGAGATAGAAAGATTGAACTAATCAGATTACGAAAATCTCTGAGAAAAGGTTTCTGAAAAGGAACGAGGTTAAGACAAAACTTTATGAAGAAGAAGACAAACAAGATAGAGAATGAAAACAATAAATATGATAAGACTTGATTTAGTATGAAGATTTCAAAACCGCCAGAAGAATAAAGTTAAATATGAGAGAGAAAAACGTGATTAATTTTCCTTTCAAAATTCTACCATACGTAGAATTCGAAAAAAAAAAAGGACAAATGAGTACCAAATCTCCAGCGTACACGTGTCAAAATTCCAACATGGAGCATCGGATTCTGATGAAATAAGATGTACCAAATTAAGACCTGATAGATGATTTCATATCCCAACGAAGATCAATGCTTGCACTATTAGTTGATTTTATTCTCTGATTGGCATTCAATCAATCAGCTTTTATAGCTCAGTTGGTTAGAGCACCCGTTTAGTAAGCGGGAGGTCTTGAGTTCAACTCTCAATGAAAGCATTTTTGCTGTCTCAATTCTTAACCAGCTCCACAGCAGGGGAAACTTTTTACCAGTACTGTAAAATTTGGCTTGGAAACAACTCCTTAGAATAACATTGTTGCACTATAAAGAAGCTATCCATGTAGTGATCATGTCCACCACTTTGAGAGGTTGTATATTACCCCTAGTGAACATGTCCACCACTTTGAGAGGTTGTATATTACCCCTCTCTTATGATGCGTAAAGGTCGTAAAGACAAATTTGAAGTGTTGAACTAACAAAAGACCGACCAAAATAGGTGGAAGAATCATGTTCCCTTAAAATCCAGTCAGTGTCTGAAGATTTAATTTAGGATTCAAGTTTGAATGCCTTTAGATCCCTCCACCTACTGCAGGGATGGAGTCGAACTCTCTCAAATGCGATTCAAGGGCTTATTCACTGCAGGTGCAGGTCCACTTGCTAGAAAGGGAAGTCTTTCAGAAAGGTTTCAACCACCAACACTTGTACGCTTTGGATCGGCCTATATGACTCGGTAAAAAAAATGCTCTTAGAAAGTAGGGCATGCAGCGACTACCTTGGCAGCACGGATCTGACTGACAGTAATACACTTCCCCACTTATGTCTCCAAATATCTTCGGCCATTAGGTTGGCACATTTAAAGCCCTTGATATGATTAGCAGGGCCCATCTGTATAGTATTGAACCTCTATTTCTATGACGTTTAGTTGGGGGGGAGATATTGGTATATGAATGGGGAAAGACTAGCATTTTCGATAGTCCACTTGATCTTCGAAGAAAATCAGAATTTGATATGATGATATGAAAGTCAAAGTGAAAGACAAAGTGAAATAAAGCTTGTGAGATTATTTGTAACCATAAGGCCATTAAGGGGCTAAAAGAAATTAGCGTTCCTCATTTGGGCTGGCCCCTTTCTACCTAGAATTCGGACACCCCCACCCCACATTCACTACTACAGTCGGTATTGCCTGGTATGATTATACGCATCTTAGGTGAATTTTTGTGCATTGTACTATAATATGTGAATGCCAAAGGTCGGATTCGCCGTGTTTATAACATCTGGAAACACGTTTTTAAATTCTCTATTCTGGAATCCTCTTTAACAGAAGAAATTAAATCCCGAGAATGCAGCTGTGCACTTAGAATTACAAATTTTATGTGTAGACATTCAAAATCTTCCCCTAAATATTACTCTTGCTTGGGGTCTTGCCTTTCTTGGGGTTACCAGCCAAGATTGGACTTCCCAGTTCCCACAACCCCACGTCCGAAAGGTTTACATATATACTTAGATCTTGAATCTGAAATTGGGTTTCCCCGTCCCATGCCGTTTTAGATCTTATAATGCCAAAAGGGTAAGGTCGTAGGGATATGATGCACGTCTTGAGTCTTGACTAGGGTATCCAATAAGTCCATAACTACGTTTGGCCTTTATCTTATTTATTTTTGAAAAATCATGTTTAGCCGTTATTTGCTCTCGTACCCAAATGTTTAAGCCTGAGTCTCATTTCTCTGTGTATGTTGTCGTACAACTTTCTAGTGTTATTGCTAACAGTGTGTTTGTTTTTTTGCTGACTCGACGTTTGAATCTGACTTAGTCTCTGATTTGGCACGAGTTAGATGTCAAATCATTTATTTTTTTAGGGTTAATTAGACTTTTGTACCTATGTTTTGACCAGATTTAATGCTTTTACTAACATTTGTCCAACGTTAGTGTTTGGTACCTGGACTGACGGTTGACTACTATTAACTGTTATTGACCTAAGTTTAATTAATTTTATAGAATAAATAATATCTAGTTACAATTAAACCCCTGTCATTAAAACATAAATGAAATTATTTTGACATCCCACATCCATTTGTGGTTGCCTCAATAAGAAAATCTAATAAAACCTAGTCTATTAAGAGAATCGACCAATTCTTTTCTCTTTTCTCTTTTTCTTCTTCTTCTTCTTCTGCTCTTCATCTGTCAGCAAAATTGAGAGACAAAAATGGGGGATTTGAGATTGAGAGATGAAGGGAATTAAAAATTGAACTCAAATTTTCTTTACCAATTCCGATTTCAAAATCATCACATCAAACCCTTATTCTTCAATTTAGAATTTGGGGAACACAACAAAACCTAACCCTAATTTATGATTTATCTCTATTTACATCTTTCTATGAAATCAATTCTTCCAAACATCATAACAATCTTCTTCTTCATCGTATTTTCTTAAAACTCCTCTTTAATTAGGGCGACCATATTCTCTTTCCGGTTCCAGTATAAGAGTTAGTCAAAATTACACAACGACGGAACTCTCGATATTTTTAGTCCATCTTTTGTCTTTGTTGGAGTTGTTGATGTGTGAGATAGTATTGAACAGATTACCTGCCATGAAAATCATGGAAGAAACAAGTTTGGTGTTAGCTGTGAATTCAAGAAATCTGTGGCCAAGAAGAAGATAAGAAGAATACAAGATTTACAGGGAAGTGGTGAAGAAGAACATGGGAAAGAGATTGGGTTCTAGTGGTCATAATCGATGGATATGAAATTTTGGTTTTAACTGAAATGAAAATAGGTTGATGTTGTGGCATGTGAGCTGAGTTGGGCGAGATATAACTGTCGGGAACAAGAATTTCAAGTACGAGTAGAGCTGTTGCCATCAATTGCTGAGTTGCTAAAGAATTGTGAATAGTAACATAGAAGCAACATAGAAAGAGTTTCTAGTTGTGACTGGAATTCCAGTCGAGAACGAGCAAGAAATCAGCCAGAAAAACAATGAGGAAGTGATGGCAGTTTGGGTTTGCAGAGAATAAGAGAAGAAGGCGTTACTGAGTTGCTCATGTAGTGAGAAAGTTGGGTTCAGTCGAGAGATGGGTTCTCTGCCATGGGTTTTCATGAACAACAGATTGAGTTCGATTTGGGTTTTCATTATTACATCCTCTTTCTTTATCTCGTATACTTCAATTCAATCTTTAATTATTCTAATTTCATCTTCATCATAAACTCAGAAAATCCTAACTCTTTATCTTTCTTGTTTCATCATTTTTTCTTCTAATTGTACTGAATCAACACCAACAACATCTTCCACTATGCCTCCATAACCTTTCCCCTATACACTCGTTCCCAAATTTCTCGATTCATCTCTCAATGGATTCGACAGGCTAAGAACAGGGAGGAGGAGGCGGATAAGATGAGAGAAATAAAGAAAAAGAAGAAAAAGAAGAAAGAGATAAAAGAGAGAAGAAATGAGATTGTGAAGGGTATAGTAGAAAATGTATAAAAATTTATATGGTAAAATTAATTAAAATTACACTTAACTGAGTCAATTCGGGTCAACATCCAGTCCAGGTACCAAACACTAACGTTGGACAAATGTTAGTAAAAACACTAAATCTGGTCAAAACATAGCTACCAAAGTCTAATTAACCCTTTTTTTTATCAGATTTAACGCGCTACTTGATTTAGACCTAATCCCTAAATCGGATTCGTTTGAATTAGTGAGTAAAATGTTCCTGATTCATGGGACCAAACCACTGATTTACATATTTTTAAGTCAGTTAAATCAGGTCTGACTCAAAATCAAATATATTATATCAGATGAATCATGTAATTTCAGTCAAATTCAGATGAGTCAAATCTAAAAAAAAAGAAAGAAAAAAACATGATATGAATTATTACATCACATTACGAGGAGATACGCCAAAAAGAAAAACACTGGATACCATGCACATTACACTGCTAGCATATACGCGGAGTTCATTAAACATTAAAAACTCGTGGATTAGGTAAGCCATAAACTTGGCAAGTTATGTAGCTTAAAGCTATTTCATGTATATTATAAATCTATTTGTCAGCGACACGCTTGGTGTTGCACTATTGCTTTATTCAGCGACTCAATACATGCACTTGAGATGAAAACTAAGCACGCCGTATGCGTGAACAATTCGTTTTTAAAACAAACGTCAACTAGTTATTTTCCTCTAGAACCATTTCTAACTCTTTTGGGGAAATAAATATACATACGAGTCGTGATGAGATTCATACCTTTATGTCGTATTTTCATATTCGTATCTACATGGACATCTTAATTATAAATGAATATAGAATTTATCTAGTTATCCTAATATTTCAAAACCAAGAACTTATTTGGCTAAATGTGAACGTACAAAATTGATGAGAATACATGTCACCTCGTCATTGTTCGCTATACTTTTTGATCATATATTATACGTGATCATGTATTCTCGGCCTCCTCGAGTGTTTGCTTTTGGTTTAGCTTGATTAGCTTAGTTTTGTTTTGTTATTAATTATTATTTACAGGGACGGAAAGGATATATATATTATTTTTTTTGTTTATGGAAAAGTGTTATTATTATTTTTTTATTTTAGACTAAATTTTAAATTAATTTAAAAAATGATAGTAATTTTTTTTCTAAAATGAAATTAGTATTTTTATTTATAGAAGTACGCGTCCATTAATTATGTGTGAGAACTGTGATCTCTTGTTATTAATCTAAGGCATGTAAATTGTGGGGTTGAAAAAATTGCCGCCCATTCACTAAATAACTTCATTTTCAAACCTTACCAATCAATAATATAACATCATTTCTATAAGAAGAGTTTGGTACTTAAAACTTTCATAAGCCTAAAGCTGGTTTCAACATATATATAGTCACGGTCTTTGTTTTTTGTCTAGCTTTATAATAATTTGTGGTAATAGTACTAATGCGATGAGATTAAGACTTAAAAGGTTATGTAATAAAGTGATCTTGATTGTTTTAGTTTCGTACGAAATTTTCTAAAATGAGAAGGAATTCTATTGTTGACCAATTAATAGAAGTGTTATTTTTGTACGGAGACGTGATTATGCATAATTATTTTAAGTTCATACGTACATGTTAGGAATGGGTTGTCTTCACGCGTATTGTTTCGATGGAGTTGTCATGTTTTAGGACCATATTCCCTTTGACATTGTTACTCTTAATTAGACCTAATTAAGTTGGATTAAAAAATTAAACATGAATGGTTTATCTTAAATAACTTTTGATAGAGAGAGTAAATTACTAAGTATAATTCAAGCACCAACTTATCACCATCCACGATCCATTTTGGGATTTTGACAGAGAGAGAGCCTTATCTCAGTTAGCTTGTTAACAACCACCAATATAGTATAGTATGAGAAGAAGAAGAGTAACCTGTGACCACTCTTCCATTCCTAATCCGAATACTGTTTTAGCAGTTGAAGAGTACATGACATGTGTAGGCCTAGCCGCCTAGGTCAATGCTCACATGCACAAATTCGTCCAAAAGCCAAACTGCTACATACATGAAAGGATTTTTCTTTTTTTCTTTTTTTTTCCCACGACGCGGCTTCCGCCCCATCAATGAAAAATTACTATTAGAGGCAAATTCTGGGGGCAGAAAGTATTTTCAGTCCCCAAAATGCGGTATAAAATGACAATCACTGAATGAGTGGACTACATTTGTTTTCTTTTGATCAGCAAAAATTATATTAATAATTTACGAGAAGTAGGAAGAAAATGCAAAAATTATATTAATAATCTAGGGAAGTAGAAAGAAAATACAAAGAAGAGAGATATAACTTTATACAACCTCTAAACCCAAACACAAGGAAAAGCACATCCACAAGGAAAAGCACACCCATAATTAGAGAACAGGTTATGGCTGATGGAGGTCAGACGGAAAATCTTTTAACTATAATTTAGGATCATATGATTCTATCCTTAATTAAATTGTATTAAATGATTCTATAAATATAATATATCTTTGTGTAATTATTTTTTAGTTGGTTGCATGTTTCTAAAAAAACTTGGAAGACAGGCTTCTATATATTACAAAATTAATAAAAACTATCCTAAATATTGGATAGTTTGTCTAGGAATAGACTAAGGGATGATCTAAAAATGGAACAATCTCCTCCGTCACTGAGATTAATAGAGATGAGAGTTTAAGGTTTAAAATAATTTTTTTTAAAAGATTTCGAATGATTAGATTTTATTGATCCATAAAATTGATCCACGTTTTAGTTTTTTTTTTGTCCAAACCCCTGTCTTAAACCTGAAGTCCCTCCACCTTAGCTCAAAACTAGTTGTGTGACCTTTAAATACCCAACGTTAAACCTACAACACAACCCTACGACTACCCTAAAGTCTCCTCCTCCTACGACATTGCTTACATTTATACGACAATCCTTAATGGACCGCACATTTTAATTGTACGGTTTTCAATGTACGCTTTCAAGATTTGAAGTCTTAAACGTTCGGCTCTATAAAGAAATACTCTTTAACGATGAAGTCATCCTCAGCTTACAACCATGGATTCATAAAATTAAAAGATCTAACGATAACTAATTAACTCGATTTTGTTACTCCGTAGGAGAACTCTACTGGAGACTTCTGTGGTTTTCAGCTCTCACGTGGCTCTTTATAAAAAAAGGGTTGTATATTTATTCGTTTCTCTTTTTATTGGACCTATAAAAATAGAAAATTACAAAATTAGAATATATCTTTTTCGACAAAATCCTTGTGTCTCTCCAATTCATATGCAGTTCTAATTCGCAGTTGGATTGAGATCTCTTATTATCTTGTCATTGATTTGGGATTTTTGGACCACTGCATTATTTAAATTGCATATGTTAGTTTTTAAGTCATTTGTAGGATCTGTTTTCATGTCGTGGGAGTACCTTTGTCCCATTTGCTCCGCATCGTTAACCTTTTATTTTAAAGTTTAGACTTTGATATTCAGATATACAAAGGTTTACTACGTAATTTTATATTAAAATTTCGATAAATTAATAATTATAATATTTTATTTATTTATATATAAAATGTTAATTTATAAGATATTGACGGTAACCATAGACGATCGAAAAAAAATCCCTATAATTACATGAAAATCATAAAAACCAGTTGTTAAAAAGAAGATAGTAATATATACACTGCCCAAGATCATAAAAGGTGCTTGATTCTGCTAGTAACGTTACTAATTGTTATAAGTCTCAAAAAATGATAGATTTTTCTGACTTTTTTTAGTTACATGATAAACATAAAAATCAGAAAAGCTAAGTACCTATTTTTTCCAACGATTACCTGAATCTAATATTTAAATCGGACTAGATTTATACAAATATACATATATTCTAAATAAATCGTTCATAATGTGAAGAGAAATTAATAAAGTATAGGATGTTTGATGGCCACCAAGGGTTTATAAGGTTTTGGGAAGATATGAAAATTATTTTTTAGTGTTCCTTTTTATTATATTTTAATACACTTAATATGTCGAAAATAATAAAACGTAAGGACACAAGTCCTTGTTTCTAGCGTCAAACTATAACTACTATTTTTCTATAGTTTATGTAGAGAATAAATATAACAACTATTCAATGTAAGTTGTGCAATAGTCGTAGCTATGGGTAAAGTACTGAAATGCGTTAAGGTGAGAGTTACTCATATCCATTTTATCCCGTCCTTGACAACTTTATAGAATAATATCATTGAGCAATCTTACCACGGTTATCTAAAGAAAATGCAAAGTAAATAAAGTAAACAACTAAGCTAACACTTAACACAAGAGGTTTTACGTGATTCGGCTATGTTTACGTCCACGGGGTACTGAGTTTAATAATTTATTAAGTATCTTAGGTCTGAGTACAAGAAAGACTATGATTACAATGAAGTGATTTAACTAAATATCAAGGTTTTTCTTCTATCTCTTGGCTCTATTAAAATGTTCGACCCTTTCTCTTGAGATCAAATCTAGTATTTATAGAATTTCTCTTTTCCAGCTATCTTTGGTTGCGCAACTGATCAATGTGTCCCTTTCTTGTATCCGTTGAGATCCCACTAAGGATCCTGGTCCGCTGAGAAGTCTCCACCTGTCTCTGTGTCCCTAACTTCCATACGTTTGCCGCCATTTAGCATGTTTACCACGATCCACTTTAACTTCCATACGTATAATCAATTTTCCCTAGGATCTAGGATTAACGAGACCTTGGATGTCCCCCTTTATAAAAGGAAGACTTTGGAAAGTGAACAAACCTTTATTTTTATTCTTTCCCTTGTCCTCTTCTTCCTTGAGACTCTTAGCTTCTTCGCTCATTTTTTACTGAAGTTTTTCATCTTCGGTTTTCATCAGCTAATCTCTCTGGTGATCAAAACTTTGTTTCCTCATTTTTCTAAGTAAGTCATCCACCTTGCCTCTTCTGATTTGTATGTTGAAGTGAAAAGTTTAGGTTTTGTCTCGCATTTTGATTGATTTCCCTTGCTTTAATCATGATTTTTCTTTGATAATGCTCCATCGTTGATTTCTTCATGTGATTCTTTACTTTCGTGCTTCCTTGTTCTTCCTTTGTTTGAATTTTTTTTTTTTTTTTTAGGATTGACAATCCCTCATGGCTCTGTGCTTTCCATGATTGATAATAATCACGAAACTATTTGCGCTGTTTGCATCCTCATTTTCTGTTTCTGTGCATGTTGCTGCTAAGGAACCGAGTTCCACTGCTTCAAAAAAAATTCAGGTGCCTCCTATTTATCCTCCTAAGATGCAAGTGAACTGGAAGAACTTTTCTCCCGTGAACAATGCAGAAGATGAAGCTTGGATGAATGCCCCCGCATCCAAGACTGGGATGCATTTGGATTCAGTTACAATGGCTTCTTTCGCTAAGGCAGTGGCGGACACTAGTGTGCTTACCAGATCTTTTCAAGTGAGTTCGTTCATTCCTCCCTAAACTTTCGACTGATGCGGTGAATGTTTTTGCGTTTGTGCAACCTTGCACAATTGATGGCACTCATAGTGAGATTGTTCCTTTCGCGGCCCAAAATCAAGCCGGCGTGTCTATGTTTGTTGATAAGGGAAAAGCTCCTGCTAGCCACATGGATTTCGATGTACTTGGTTCTGATAACTCCATTTTGGAGTGGGTTCTGAATGAGGCCAACTTACCTTTTCCTGGTTCTCTTTTGCAAGGATACATTTTTTTTGCTGACGCTGCTTACTATCAGCAGCGTACAAATTTCGCAAGGACCCAGGAGTTGTACTTTAATCAAGCTCATTATGTTGGTTCTAATTTTTTATGGACAAGTACCTGATGTGGAGGTGAAAGTTATGGAATGATTTATTGATGGTCATGTCAATTTCTTGCCCCAGTTTACACATTTCCTGGTATGTATATTTCTTTCTTACTCTGCTCCGTCTCTCACTTCTTTTGAACCTTGCTGATTGACTTGACTCACCCTTTTCAAATGGTGTAGTAGCAAGAGTAATGCTATCTTCTGTTCAAATTGTATCGTGTGAAAGTTTCCAAGTATGCTACTTTTCTTGAACAAGCCTAGATTGATCGTGACTTAGTGACTATTCAATTGGATGGGTTGAAGAAGAAATTTGAGGTTCAAGGTGTGGCTGGTGATCTTGAGGATGTTTTGCGTCAACTGAACGAGAGTAAGAAAGATTTGGTTGATGCTCAGGCAACTCTTGATGCTGCTTTACATGAGCCCGACCAAGCAGAGGAAGTGCGCCTAGCTGCGGTTGCTGCGCGTAAGGCAGCTGATTCTGCTTACGCAGCTGAGCTTGCTAAATTTAAGACCCGACGAGTATTACCCGATTGGACCCGAAATCCTAATAGGTATTACCCGGCGGGTACCCACGGGTATCAGGTACCCGAATATTCGTCATTTGTTTATTAAATTTACCTAAAATTCAAAAGCTTCTTCTAGTTTTGCTTGGATTTTCATTTTTTATTTTTCATCTATTTTCTTAGATTTAATCTTTAATAAGAACTTTTACATAGATGTAAGAATAACTTTATATTAAAAATTATCGATTCAAACGAACATAAAGATTTTTTTTTAAAAATAGTTGATTTTAGAATACCCGTTAAATACCTGGACCCGACGGGTATTTAGGTTTTTAATCGGGTTTGGTTCCGGGTCTACCAAATTATGAACCAGACCCGTTAGGACCAGGATCCATCCTTTTTAATCGGGTCCGGTTCCGGGTTCAGTGGTATCCGGGAGGAACCAGACTCATTGAAAACCTTAGTCAAAAAGGAGCAAACTTATTCAGGGATGACCATGTGATTTCCCTATAGCTAGGATAAAAACATTTGTCCATATAGACAAGTCAGGGTCAATTTGAATGACATCTGACAAAGGGGTCATCCGCCCCTTCAAATTTCCTTGGGTCGCCGAAGTATCCTCGGAAGATTTCCCCTTCGACGCAGTAGTTGCGGGTGTAAACTTCTTTGTACTAATAACTTGGAGAGAATGGGGGGGGGGGGGGGGGGGGGGGGGGGGGGGGGGGGGGGGGGGG
>JAJJMC010003936.1:646550-697907 GCA_023531435.1 Papaver californicum | reverse complement strand
CCACCCCCGAGGTAGCATTACCGCATGAAGCAGAACCCTTTGAATGAGCATCAGGTACTTGAAGAGTCAAGGTAGAGGGGATGGTTCGCCGAGGCTTATTTATCTTATTCAAAAACACCAACCTCTTTCTCAACTAAGAAACAAAGGCATATATACGTATGAAAGTAACAAGGCGGCAAAGGATATTCCTTTCCCTCGTAGTAGCTAGTGTTTCCGAAGGGCGCTCAGATGAAGTTCACTTGTTACCTCGAGAAACTATCTGAACGTTTTCCAGGAAGGGACGAGGCAAAGGTAAAAGAGGAAAAACCTATATCAAATCAAGCAATGGAAATGACAAATCAAAGAAATGAAAGCAAAATCAGAAAATTGCAAAAAAAAAATATCATGATTAAGAAATCAAGGGCAAATATTAAAGATAATAAGAACAATAACAAATTACCTCATAAAAATTGAGGTGATTGGAGCAAGAAAATTCTCTGATAAATAGTTGAGAAGTAAATATTGTTGCAGAAGATGGAGTAAAAGGAAGTGCAGAGAAGAAAGACAAGAGTGATAAGGGGCGTAGAAGTTAATGAATAAAAGAATTTGGAGCAAATGTTTTATACCTAGGGAAGAGAATTCTAACTGGCTGAGGCAGTTACTAGGTCATATTAAGGACGTGTCAGTCACTGGCGAGAATTAAGAAAACGTAGCAAGGTTGGAGAATGAATGAAAGATTCCTTCCCATCCTACCCTCGTTCGGATTGCAAGGAAATATGTGAGGGCATAATTCATCATCGCCACGTGGAAACGTCCCCAATCTCGGAAGCAAGGTAACAAGATGAGGAAGAAACACTGGAAAGAAGTACAAAAGTTACTTTAACTCAAATCGAGACAATTGTGATTCGTTCAGGATGATTTTACGTGAAATTGTACAAAGGCGTCAAGCTCGCAGTGGGTAGTTGAGCATTTAATGAAGTTCTGAATGGTCAGATCAGCGGACGACTCGGGTTGACTGGACAGGTGGCCAAAGAGTATTCGTCCTTGGACAATACGAAAGTGACATCTTCGACGAGGTAAATCTCTAGTACTTCATCGCATTGTTCGAGTGAAAGAAGAACTCCGAGGATTGACTTCAGAGACCCAGCGAAGCCAATGAGCTGTCATCCACTTCTTATAATATTTGTCTATAAAAGGAGAGAAAACCCACTGAATAAAGGTTGAGTTCTTGGTGAATACTTATGAGAGAAAGATTGTTTAAGTGAAATTAAGCCTTGTGAGTGAGAATTTATGCTTGTAACTTTAATAGTTCTAGTGAAACTCTCCTATGGATATAGGTTTTAATATCGAACCATGTAAATCTTTTGGATGTTTCTCATTTATATTTCATCTATTTGTGTGTTAGCTTTGGATCTTGGGGTGTGATAGTTGAACAATTTGCTACTACATACACCATTAGCCTAAATCGATTTATGTCACCACGCTGAAGTAACTTTATCGATCCACAAACAACTGCATTTTGCCACCCTTCTTTGGGTCATTCGGTAGAAGAAATCAGGATGGGATAGCATTGAGTACTATTTACTATTGTGTCATTACGTGAGTATAAGTAATATTCCCGACTAAAACTCGTACAAAATGTACACACCTCCCTGGGTAAAATTGGGTACACCATCAAAACGGTGTACATATTAGTACTAGTACGTTTAATAATTAAGGAGGTTCATAATTAAACAGGTCCCTCGAAAAATAAAACATATTCGGATTATATTTATTGTAAGAGAAAAAAAAGGTGTCTTAAGTTTTCCCGAATAGATTAAACTCAAACCAACCCTATTTGCCGCGTTAGGAGAGGTTTGGACTATGCAGAAGTCCGACTGTCCAGTAAAACTCCACACACACGAAATGACCAAAAATAGCCAGAATCCCAACTTAAGTGACTAAGCAATACGTTTACCAATTTTGGACCAATTTTCACGTCACAAGCTTTGGAATTTGTTAAAAAACTATTTATTCATAAATATAGTATATGTAACAAAAAATCGCAAAAGTAAATACAAAATAATAAAATAAATACTAATAATATCGATGGAACACATTTGATGGGCCCATTAACTCCTTCATTCTCCTCTCTCCTCTCTTGGTGTTGTTGCTGTATATTAATATATAAACCCTTAGCGGTGCAGAGATGAAGAAGAAAAATAGAGAGAGATTCAAGACAATCCAACCAATCTGTGGTTCATAGTGTTGTGTTTCTTCTCTCTCCCAACCCAGTTTGGATCTCCTATCCTCTCTTCCAATGGCGAGTTGGTTCTCACCTAAATATGGTCTTAGATCCATTCTTCGTCTTCCTAGAACCTTATTCTCAGCTTCTTCAGCAAATAGAGTGCACAAGAACAATGAATATCAACAGACTAACATAAATGACGACAGGAAGAATGGGTTTCAAGAAGATGAGAATGATGATAAAGATGGGTTTAATCCAGGTGCACCACCTCCATTTAAGATTGCTGAGATCCGTAATGCCATTCCTAAACACTGTTGGATCAAGAATCCATGGAGGTCCATGAGTTATGTTGTCAGAGATGTTCTTGTGGTTGCTGCGTTAGCTGCTTCTGCTGAGTATTTTAATAACTGGGTTTTCTGGATTTTCTATTGGGCTGCTCAAGGAACCATGTTCTGGGCTATCTTTGTTCTTGGTCATGACTGGTTTGTCCTTTTTCTTATCTCTTCTTTTCTCAATGCCTCCCATTTTTATGGTTTTTGAATCTCCTGATTGATTTATTATGAAATTCTGTAGCGGCCATGGGAGCTTTTCAAACAGTCAGAAACTTAACAGTATTGTCGGACATCTTCTTCATTCATTCATTCTTGTACCATATAATGGATGGTAATGAAATCTGCATTCTTATTTTCTGCAAATGTTTTTCTAGATTTGTAATAGATCTAAATCTGTAAATTATAGAAATAAATCGAATAAAACTAGATATTTTAGGAAATTATGTCGGATTTATAATACCATATTTAATTTTACCTTAAATGTTAATATTTACAGGAGAATTAGCCATAGAACTCACCACCAGAATCATGGACACGTTGAGAATGATGAATCATGGCATCCGGTTTGTTCTGCAACTCTTTTTGCATGACCTCTGTGTTTGGAGCATTACACTGTTCTTTAATTTGGTTATTAGTTTTGAATTGCATTATTTAAGTATTTGATTTTAAACATTGCAGTTGACTGAGAAGATTTACAGAAACATGGATGATACTAGTCGAAACCTTCGATTCACGGTTCCGTTCCCCATGTTTGCATACCCAATATATCTGGTAAGCTTCACCTTTTTTGTTGTTGTTGTTGCTGTTGTTGTTGTTGAGTATTGAATTCATGTGTTAGTTTGGATTTCAATATCTTTTGTGGTGAAAAATGGATTGTTGGTTGCAGTGGCGCAGAAGTCCAGGAAAGAAGGGTTCTCATTTCGATCCAAACAGTGATTTGTTTGCACCAAATGAGAGGAGTTGTGTGGTTATCTCTACACTTTGTTGGATGACAATGGCTGCATCACTTGTAGTATGTTCTTGTATAGTAGGTCCAATCCGAGTCCTCAAGTTATATGTGATACCATATTGGGTGAGTTCACTAGTTCTTTATTCTTGTTGAATTTATCTCGTTTGAAACATATAAAATGTTCTTACATAAGATTTATTTACAAATGCAGATCTTTGTAATGTGGTTGGATATGGTTACTTACTTGCATCACCACGGCCACGAGCAAAAGCTTCCTTGGTACAGAGGAGAGGTGAGAACCGATTAGAACCCTTACTGAATTTTGTATACTCTTAATATTCAGGAATTAGGAAACACAATATGATTTCTTCATACCCAGGAAAAAGTAAACGTGCTTAGATGCAACCACTGACCCAAGTAGAAGAACTAAATTGTTCAAATTACTGGTGTGCAACAGGAATGGAGTTATCTAAGAGGAGGGCTCACAACAGTTGATCGTGACTATGGGTGGATTAACAACATTCATCACGACATTGGAACTCACGTTATCCATCATCTATTCCCCCAGATTCCACATTATCATTTGGTAGAAGCAGTGAGTACCTATCTTATCTTTACATTTTGAATGACTAAAGCAAGTGTGTAAACCCTGAAGAGGCTTTTGCTTAATGTCTGTTAAATCTATTTTTGCAGACCAAGGCAGCTAAACATGTGTTAGGTAAGTATTACCGGGAGCCGAAGAAATCAGGGCCACTCCCAATTCATTTAGTCGGAAACCTAATAAACAGCATGAAACAAGATCATTACGTCAGTGATAGCGGGGAGGTTGTGTATTATCAAACCGATGATCAGTTGTTTGAAAATTCTAAAAACAAGCCAGAGTAAAAGCCATGTGGAATAGGAAGGCCGTAGCTCGAGCTATTTTGATAGTTTCATCACCAAAAAATCTTCCTCCAATAATTCAAACTTGTAGTGAGATGGAGAGGGCAACTCCATTTTTGCCATAACTTATGATATTTACTCTTTTCATTTCACAAGTAAGAAAATATTGCTTCTTAACGGAAAATTTAGAGCTGATACGTAATTCAATCTTTGGTGATAAAGCTAATGTGATTTCAGCAAATAGTTAATTGCATACATCATTGTTTCATTTTCTCTGTTAAATGCACTTTTTAATGAGTACCTACCTAATCAACCAGACTTCTTTGAGGAAACAGTCCAAAGATGACCCTTCTATAGTTTACGGTGGCTTTGCCTACATTCTTGGAGTAAACTCTACCTGCCAACTACCTGTTTGTTTGCTCCATATTGCTCGAAAACTTGCCTAGTTGATCATGTGCAATCAAGTACTCAACCACAAAAAGAAGTCACCACTTTTCAGAAATATCCAATGCAGTAGGGTAAGTGTAGATTGGCACTGCAATGTCCTCATATGATATCCATCACAAGGTTTTACCTTCGATTCAGTGGCACCATAAAGGCAACTAGGCAAGTCCATATAAGTCAGGCATAACCGTTTTGGTGGTGGGGGGTGGCACTCTGATATCCATATTTTGGATGATGTCTCTGTCAACAACCAAACAATTGAATCATAATTATTCTCCAGTCATGTTAAGATCTGTCAATTACTGGATTTTACAGATGGGTGGTATGGTAATAAATGTCTTAATGATTTGTTTCTTCCTAATAATGTGTCCCTTTTAATTAGGTTGGTTATAGCTAATATATACATAGATAACAGATTAATTTAGATGTTTAAATGGAAACTGTCAATTCAGTAGATTGTGCAAATAATAGGATTGGTCCTTAAAGTTTTCATAATTGAAGCCAATAAATATTAGGCTAAACAAAAAGGTGCCAGAGTTCTGACTTGTACAGTTATACTTGAAAGAGCAAACGGAAGAATGTGATTTCCCAGCAACCAATTAATTATCCTGAAAACAATAATTATCCGTTCCTTCAGTTAAGTTTTTTTCCTGTAATTATAGAAATCCATTTTTACAGTCAAGAATGGAATCTTTTGGCAGTAAAAAGAAATCAAATTTGCAGGTGTGTATTGAAGAAATGGACAGCATAAATGGTCCAGACTCCAGGCAATATGCCACACTATCTATCTTGAACAATGCAGTTCGTATCCACCTCTTTCTCTTTGTGAGACATGAACAATGCAGTTCGTATCCACCTCTTTCTCTTTGTGAGACAGAGGTCGAGAGTGAGAGTACTGTTGAGTATGGCTTTTAAATCCAGGGCTACGAACAAAAAGAAAATCCAAGGCAAAAATGAATTGCTGGTCGAGAAAAATATTTTGAAATAAATATAGCTTGTCTTTTCAATTCCAAAGAAAATCCATGAAAACGTTAGATGTAACAAGTCTAACGGCTCTGAGTAACCTTCAAACCCCTATCATCCAATTGTGTGTGTTCCACATCACTTTGGAACACAGTTTATTTTAGCTTCCAAATGAAAGTGGATAATGACTTTTTACCGGGTTTGACAGTGGTAAAGCAAGAAATCTCTATCCGCTATGGAACCCAATAACTCGTATAGATTTATCTAATTCTTCCTCCATCAATAGAAATAGGTTAAAATGAAAAAAATGATAGTATCTCTTTTCTAAGAACGGAAGATGTAAAACGTATGAAACGAGAAATCTCTGCCTATTTTCTTCTTGAGAAATGGATCCGGCTTCCAGGCATGCTGTTTATGCTGTTTATATCAAGTACATTGTCCCTGGAGAAACGATGTAGAATACATCCCTAAAAGCTGCTATAACGTGCTCCTCCTTTTAACTCCATAGGGTTAGTTTTTATAGTTTAAATTGTGCCTTTTGGGCTGAATGTATATCATCCATTTAATTGGCTAGCAGGCCCATTTGAAAGAGTGCGATTAAGCTCAGCCTAGCCTAAGAAATCGCGCATACTTGATTCCTTAGGGCAACCACAATCGTCGATCAAATCATCGACTACCGATGATTTTTGGTCGATGATCGTGAAAAACCATCCACAGCCGTCGATTATATTTAGTATATATTCGACGTTTTTTATTGTTCCAGATGATAAGTAATCGAACGATCGTCGACGAAAAATATAGTCGGGCGAGACTCTAGCACCCCGCCTGAGTAAAAGCGAGATTCTAGGATACCGCATATTTTTACGGGCGGAGGGTTGCGATTTCGCCGGTACAAGCGAGGTTCTGGTATTTCGCCCAGACAAACGGTTGTCTAAATCCCCGCCTGAGAATAAACGAAACCTTAATGTCCCGCCCAGAAAAAATAAAATTGGGCGAGCTCGTGGGACATCGCTCCTCAAGAGACGATATGCTAAGTAGCCGTCTGGGACTGGGCGAGGTTCTTGTATTCCGCCTGGGGCTGGGCGAGGCGCTAGGCCAGCGCTTAGATGACCGTTGAATTTTTTGAGTTGATTCCTTAATAACGGCTATATTTGTATCTTAAAAAATTTAATTTAAGACTAAATCAACGATAAAATAAAATATAACCATAGTAGTTCTTTTTAAATATAACCATAGCAGTTCTTTTTAAATAGATTAAAAATATGAAAAATATTATATTTAACCGGAGTTCGATCTTGGTGGGTTAAATGGCGGGAAAGATGGTCTGACGTTCTGCTTCGGGCGAACTGTTGAAGAAGAACCAGGGGCTGGTGTTATGGCATATGACCCAAAACCAAGGGGTTGTTCTTGACGGGCATGGCTTAGCTGTCTGGACATCAAAGATAACTGATCTTGTAAGAGCTTCATCTCAGAGGAAGTCTGAGTTCGATATGTGTTAAACTCAAATTCCTTAGCTATCATGTGGTCCATCCTATCCTTAGTTTCAGATAGGGTAAAATCCCGCAACTGTTGCGTAAAATCAGCAAAGTGTTGCAGTAAATCATAAGCTGCGGCCTGGGATGGAAAAAAAAATATACGCATTAGAAACATTACATGTCACCAACCATTTAATTAATATTCTCACAGGTGTGTAAAGTTCTTACATATGGTAGTTGTTGGGGAGGAGGAAGTGGAATATGATCACGGGGGCGTGGGATGTTGTGTTTCATACGGTCACCCGCATATCCATAGGTTTCAACCTCCCAATCAACTGCCGTGACATATTTGTAGAGGTTCGTGACATGTCGCCAATATTCATAATAATGATCGTAATCCACGACACGGAAGTATTCAGTACAATATCCGTGATCAACGATACTCATGTCATCATTGTCATCGGTACCATAGTTGGAAACTTCACTAGGGGGGTTTGCAGGAATACCCCATGTTGGGTTGTTCTTCCTCCAACAACGGTCTCCGAGATACATATTGCGCTTTAACCAACAAAATGAAAATAAATAAATACCAACCATGTTTCAACCATTCCGATGGGGCAAAGAGGTACTACAAGAAAAAATATTATTATACTTACAGTGCCGAGCTAGGAGAATGTGACCCGTTTTCCAGATAGTTCTATAGCCTTGCGACAAATTTCTTCGGGTATGTAGTTAACTGCAGATAGCCACGGTTGCCAAGTCACGGACTCAACAGATAACTGATTAAGTTCAGTCCTTGACTTCAAGATATCAATACCCTTCTTTCAAGGAGCGAACCACCTACGGCATCTTGGCCATTCTTGTTCTGAAGCAGTCGTAGTCTTGTTGGGACGTAATATGCCTAGATATTCGTAGCCCCAAAACTACAACATAAATACATTCAAAATGATTAAACAAACTATGCAATTAAACTAAATTTTTTTTTCTACTAAGTTCGTTTAAAAAATTAGCTCCAAAATTTGAAAAGGCCCGGATACTGATTTCTGTCCACTAGAAGCCGATGCAAGACCAGAATATAATTTTGAGAATGCAGGACTACCCCAGTCGTACTGAGATACTTCATTTAAATTCTCAAACGCAGCCAACCATCCTGCATCAATGTATGTTTTTGCATTTGGGAAAAAGAAATTCCCCAGAACATACATATAGAACGCCCTAGAAACTCTATCAGCAAGGACAATATCATCGTTCGCCGCGTTCAATGTAGCGACATCAAAGTAGGTGGTCAAAAACTTCAGAGTTATTGCATCTGAAACCCATTGTTGTGGAACACCTTCTCTTTTGCAAACCGCATTATCTTTCAGTTCTGGAAAGATATTTGTACGGACATATTCGAATTTAAACTTTGTTGGTTCATAAGGAACCGGACTACCCACACCGATACTAAGCCCGGTCAACATAACCCAATCTAGTGGAGTGAACCCAAGCTCTCCAAAAGAAAAATGAAAAGTGTAGGTAGTATCTCAAAAACGCTCGATAATAAAATCAGTAAGAGCGTGAGATGAATCTACTATAGGTAGGGATAGTAATCTCCCCCAACCTCCCCTTTCTATAATATATTGGACTCTATTAGACTCCTTAGTAATTCTCTTGTAGACCTGTAAAACTGATCTAAGAGAACCACGGTGGTCAAACCTGAAATTGGCGTCCGAGGAATATGAAATATTTGTAGAAACATGTTCGTCCATGTCTTCCACAACGGTGTATTGTTCCAGCCCCGGAACATCTACCGACTCAGGCCCCATGGAATGCGCATCAGAATCCTCAGTGATTTTAGCCTTTTTATTATTGGTTTTCTTTCGACCAACCCATCTCGAAACAACATTGGAAGACATATGCCGAAACAAATGACGGAACATTTTCAATATACCAAATCTATCACCACAGTGCAAAAATATTAAATATGAACTAAATAATTCCTTTGATTTGTACACAACATAAAACATTCAACCAACTACAATTAAACAACAACAATTTCATATGATAGGTTCAATTTATCAAATATCAACAAATTTTAAAACCTAATTCAAAACATGTACATAAACCCTAATTATATTCCCAATTTTAAAATGATAACACTAATTCAAATATCAATTATGGGTTCATAATATAGTAATTAAACAACATTTACAACTAATTTAACAAATAAATCATCTATATTTGAAAATCAAAACAATTAAATTTAAATTTGGTAGGGATTTAATTATACCTTGATTTTTCTTGTAGACCTGTATAAGCTTGGGTGGAGGAATGGAACGAGATTATGGGTTCTCGTTTGGGGAAGAAATGACCGAAAAAAATGAATGAAAGGGTAAGATATCGGGCGAGAGCTTTGGGTACAGAAGGCGGAGAGGATGAAGATGTTTTTCGGCGGCTTGTTCTAGGGTTTTAATCGAAGTTAAATTGCGAAGCGAGAGGCTAGGGGCTCGCCTACTCAAGAAAGCGAAACCTTATACTCTCGCCCGTATAACCTAATACACGGTGGTTTCGCACGCTAAACAAGCGAGATGCTGGGACTCCGTATATCATAACGAAATCTTAAGCTTTCGCCAGATGGTCAGGCGGGGTCCTAGGGCCTCGTCTGGTTTGTATTTTTTCAAGCGACAAATTAGGAGCTCGCTTGTGCCAGGCGGAAGGATAGGATGTCGTCCGTGTTTTCAAGAGGGATGCTAACCTCTCGCTCATCTCCAGACGCTTTCTTAGTCCCTCGCTTGACTATCCACCGCTGTGGAAACACCTGATCATCGATCAAATTTTTTGCTCTTTGGTCTTTAGTCTGGTCTTTCCATTGTGGTTGCCCTTATTGACTATTGCAGTTGTATATATCAGATTTTAAAAATCGTTCTAACCCTATAATGAATGAAGCCTCACTCGTGCCCCTGGACCAATCATGACATTCATTCCCACTTGGACTCCATATTAAATGCTTAAATCATTTCATTCTCCACTGAAAACTCTACTTAAACGCTGCTTAATTAGATTTTTAAGTTGCATGCAAACAATTCTTGATTCAGTTTTAGCTAAACTCAAAATTGTGCAGAAGTGTAGAACACTGTACACAAGATGATTTGAAAAATGATTCTCTTTGTAGTTATTTATTACTCCGTTTATCATAAAGATAAAGATAACCAATAATTATAATTATTTTTTTCATATTTTTTTTATTAATTTATTTTTTTTTGTTTTAGATAATCTTCTTCATTAAATATTAGATAGAAAAAGAAGAGACAAATGATCCTTTCACGAATAAATTAGTAAACTAATAACATATAACTTTCTTTATATGGAACCAAACATATCTTTTTAATATATTCATTTATAAAATTTTTATCTATCTTTTAGAAACGGAAGAAACACATTTAACCTAAAGAGACAACTTCAAAAAAGAAAGTAAGAATATTCCTCCTTTTGCTTCTTCTTTTCAAGATTTTGCTCGACAATTAAAAGATTCTAAACCCATACTGCCTTGTTTATTAATTCTGATATAATTTCTCCAAAAAAAAAATTCATCAAAATAATTGGTTTCTAACTTTCTCTTGTTATTGTTACTAAAAGATATTTTACTTTCAACTTTAATGGCTAGAAGATGAATAATCAAGCTGAATTTGCGGATGTATGGTCCCTTGACAAATAAGAGCACCCACGTTATATCAATCGGATAAACTGGTATAAAGTGTAACATGTTAAAAAGGCAGCCATTTTTGATTGAATGAAAGAATCTATTAAGAGCAAAGCATGTACAAAAGTTACAAAAAAAAAAAAAAAAAAAAAGAAAAAAAGAAAACAGTATCCCAATTGGAAAGTGAACTGATAAAATTGTATAAATTGGATGCCCAGATGCTGCAGGCCCAGCTCAACACCAAAGATTTTGCATCAATGCCGTCCACGCCACATCAGTCTTGTATGAATGTATAGTTGTGCTAAAGCTCTCCAAGAGAGTTCAGAAGGTTATTCCCTCTTGTGTTTTCAAAGTGAATGTTCAGGATTTCAAGGAGGAATTAAAATACCTAAATTTTTGAATTTCTGTCTGTTTCCCACTACTAATTTAGCCTAAAGTACAATTCGTCATGCTTTTGTTTTCGGACGGTGGCAAAAGGCAATGGATTCTCCCAAACAATATGAGCATGTGAAAAGTAATAATGTTATTAGAATATTTACCCTCCTTCAGGTATAATTAATAATCATGATTACACTGAATTATCAAATTTAAGTATCATTGAAAAATTACCATATTCTTTTAACCCTGTAAGCCGGTAAACATAATCTTGTTTATGGGAATGTATAAAAAAACGGGTCTTCCTTGTCGAATTATGGTAGTCATCATCATACGGTAGCAAAAAAAGTATTTTTTTTACTCAACTTCTGTTAGTGTTCTGCTCAAATCAGTGATCCGACTCTACTTCCTAATTTGCTTGTAGTATCACTAATTGATAACATTCAATAAATTAGATGTTAGATTTTATAAGTGAAACTACAAACTTAGTGTGATTAGATATCATCTTTTTAAATCATACGAACGGCTGGAGGATAAAGTTGTTTAAGTTAAATCACTAATTTATTTAGGGGGTAACCTAATAAACCTCGTCGTAAGAATCGGGTCAATTGGGTTAGTATTTTAGGATATATTTTAAATATTTTTTTTAGTTTTTTTAATAAATCACAAATTATATTAATGAATAGCAATATTTATAAATAAATTTACAAGAAAAGAGGTAAAAAAAACACCAAAAACTTATAAACTATTTAAATCTAAAATAAGAGACATTCAAGTATTTCACATAAATTAAAAACTCCGATCTCCCATCAAAACTCATCCCATTACCATTAGTGAATAAACATCCCCTATTAGCAATAGCATCAGCAGAAAAATTAGTTTCCCTATATGTATGCGCAAAAACAATTGAAGTATAATGACTCCTTATCTCATACCATCTCTGCCGAACAAACCAAGGCAACTTCAAGCTTTGAAGAGCTTGAATAGCACTTCTGGAGTCCGATCTAATCGAAATATTATCAAAATTCCATTTCATCGCCCACTCCAAACCAACAATTATACCAAATAGTTATGCCAGAAAATTGGTAGTGATACCTAAACCAAAACAAAGAGCTCCCAATACCGAACATTGAGCATCTCTTGCAATTATGCCTACACCAGCCACCCCTGGATTTCTACGTGAAGCCCCATCACATCAAAGGAGTAAAATACCCGGATCAGGTGGTTTCCAAGAACGCTCAATATGCGTTCAAATTTTTACCCTACGAAAATCCACTCGAAAAAAATTCATATCATCAAATCTGTCGAAGTATTAAACATGTTCCCCTTCAACCTTTTTGAATACTCATGCACCAACTGAAAAATTCTTTTCTTAAGAAGCGACCAGGAAGGCTTCTTATTTCCATACACAAAAGCATTTCACATCCTCCACAATTCAGAACGAGTCACCAAAATTGCATTCAACCACAAATCTTTAATTATTCTACTACACCCTTTTGCGGCCTTATAAGACCTATTTAAAAGACAACTAGGAGTCAAATAAAAAATACCTCCAATCCATTTCCACGCCCTCCTATCCAAGCTACAATGCCGAAGTATATTCTCAAGAGTCTCTTCAGCAGCGTTGCACAAACAACACTTGTTAACAGCTTCAATCCGGAATCTGCTATTAACTTTGTCTATGGTTGCAGAAGCCTCTCTAGCAAATATCCAATTCTGAGCCCCCAAAGCTGGATACACAGTCGGCCTCCACGATAAGTTTGCTTCTCTAAAATCTGGTTGTTTCACACAGACCAAATCCTTAGCAGACGCAACAAAAAAAGATCCATTCATGTTCGGCTTCCATATTTTCACATCCGGCCCATCCATAAGTCTTGGTAATTCAACAATATTCACACCTGCACTAAGAAATAGAGCCTGGTGGTGTGGATAAATCACCCACTCATTATTAACAATCAAGTCTCCAACTTGCATAGTAAGAAACTTACGAACTATACTCGGTATTCCCATAATATCCGCAATGCTATAATCACCATGCCCACACATGAAAATGGACATAAGTGCTATTACCATCACCAATTAAAATCTTCATTTTCGTTTCTACCTCTCTATGAACCCAACGAATGCCAGGAAGAATAGAATATTTCAATGAATAATCCATAATATCACCATTTACTTTCGTAATTTTAGCCCTTAGAAATTCATCTCTTACCTTATCATAGTTTATAATACTCCACCAAAGCTTCATTAGCAAAGCTTTATTGACCACCTTCATTTTAGAAATACCAATGCCACCTTCCCTCACAGGACAACAAACTTTATCATAAGCCACAACAAAGGATCTACGAACAAGCGAATACCCTGACCAAATAAAATTTCTAATAGTCACTTCACATTGATGAATACACTTTTTAGGCCATTTATAAACTGCCATATTATGAATCAAAAAGCTAGCAATGACGGATTTGACAAGCACAACCCGGTCTTGAAAAGATAACAACCTACCTTTCCACCTAGCTAATTGATCCTTAATCTTTTCCACCACATTGCTAATATGTTGATACCTTACCGTCCCAGGCATAATCTGAACACCAAGATAACGATCCGGAAAATTGGCAATGCTCATCCCCACAAAATCAGCAATGTTTCTCCTTATATTCAACGAACCTCCACCATAGGTATTCTACTTTTTTGCTTAGAAACAGTCTGTCCCGAAGCTCTTTGATAAACATCAAGTAAATTCAAACCTAATCAAACCTATTTATCTAGCAAACAAAAAACATGATGGCTCCACTTAGATTATTTCTAGACCAGCCTCTATTCTTTCAAAAAGGCAAATAGTAACAGTTTTAGCAAATCTCTTAGAACGATCCGAATTAGATTAAGTCAAATAGAAACAGGATAAGCTCTACAGAGCTTTGATAACCCTGCCTCTTTGGCAACGTTTCCTTGGGTTACAAGGCGGCTCGAATCAACTTAAAATAGTCTTCCTGAACTTTAAGTTAGGCTAACAGAGTAACCAATACAGTCCCTTTGAATGATTTTCCAATAAGCTTGATACCCTATCAGTATTCTTTCTAGTCAAATGTTAAGGATTAGGTTCGCGTTAGGTAAAGTGTTCCTAAGGCAGGCAAGAAGGAAACGGTGATGAAATCCGAGTCGTTATCTTATATGGCCAATTCTTTCCCTTTACTAGAAAATAAATCCGTATTCAGTTCCTCAACATTTATGCATATGAAGGAATACAATAAACCTACTTACAGGGGATTCGTGGGTTGATCGAGTCTTACCTCCCGTACCATACGGGGATGAATCGGTTGTTGTCGACTCGGGCCACCGACTCCTATGTCAGTGTACGAACCCGAGGGACCGAGACAATATCGTAATTGTCGTCCTTCCCTGTTACAGTTTATATTTAATTACCCTTCCGTAGGGTTTAAAAATAATAATTTCTAAAAGTTCAAAGTCCAAAGAAAAAGTCAAAAAAGAAAAGAAAAATTACAGAAATAATAAAAGATTTCCTAATACAATTTTCTAAAAAGAGAAACAAATAAAATATACAAAAAATAAAAATAAACTCTAATTAAAAATAAAATTCTTTGTCTTCTTTTCCGTTCTTTTATCTTTAACTTTAACTCCAATTCTTTAATCATCAAAATCTTTGGTTCAATTTCCTTTCAATCCAACATCCAAAACCTGTAGCACAAAGAAAAATACCAAGGAAACGTAAAATAGAACAAATAAAAATAAAATAAATAAAATAAAACTCTAATTAAACTAACTAAACTGAAAACTAAACCTAAAAACAAGTCCGCGTCGGGGACGCCAAAAATTGATGTAGTTTGTAGTTGTGGTAAGAAAGGGTTTCAAACTCTCGAACTTGTGAAGATTGATTTTAGATTCAAACTCTAATAAATAAACTAGAAAAACTCAAAACAAAGTTGGTATCTGATGTTGTTTTGAACAGTGGTAAAAGATTCGATACTCAGACTTATAAAGATTTGATTTTTAAACCTAATTTTTAATACTAAAAATAAAGAAGATTAAAGTAGAATTGATTGAAGAATTGTGTAAAGAACTGAGACTAAAGATTCCACCATTAACCAATTTTTCAAGTGATTTAACAATAATAATTATCTTGCAATTCATATATTCAATTCATTCGAAATATTTCCAAAGTTAGATTTCCAAAATATTAGTTGTAAATCAAAAGTATGAGATATCAAAAGTTCTAAACTAAGCATGACCCATCAAAAGAAAACACAACTAATTGATAAAAATTATTTTTTTTAATTTTTATTCAAAATAAATAATAATAAAAGAATTGCAAAACAAATTAGTAAAATAAAAATATACCACTTTATTATTGGAAAATGGCTTCCTCCGTCGCCTCAGCAATGGGGTCTAGCTTCTCATGTCAAACACCCTCTCAGAATACATGTTTATAGCTCAAAGTGCTTAAAAGAAGAGAAAAACAGAAGTAACACAGAAAACAGATAAGGATATAAGTGTTGCTGAGACTGTTTTCTGTGTTGCTGAAGAAACAAAATTACACAGCGAATAAAGTATAGTTTCTGAACGCAGTAGATTATGAAAGAAAATGTGACAGAGTAAATGGCAGTTTTCTGGTGTAGTCTGTTCTTTTTCTTCCTCTTCCTAGTGTAAATTTTTTTTTCTTCTGATTTTTTTTCGGCTCTCTCCAGATGACTTTTTTCTTTAATCTCTTCACTGTTTATAGGATTAGTAAACCCTAATAATCTATCCCTAACTGATAAGAACTCGATATTCTCCAAAACAGATCTCTACCACTCGTGATTATCCAAATCCGAGAATAAATCTGATAAGGGACCTGTTTTACGCAGCAACCATGTTTGTCAGCGTGTTTAATGACATGAAATACTCCTCTTTGACGTGTATCAACACTTTTTGATTATGTCTTTATGAAAATTTCCTTCCAATCCCAAAAATCTGATTCTCAAAACACCTCAGATAACTGTCGCTGCGGGAGAAAATATTTCCCGCCAATTTCGGGATTTCAAAAGTAAAGAGGGTTGCCCCCTATCCAAAAAGGTGCCTTTATCAATTCTCGTTCGGTGCCTTTAGTAATTTTTCTCGGGGTGCTTTTATCACTTTTTGAGCCGATTTTTCCACCAATATTTATTTCTCAAAAATACCTACAAAGACATAAAAACCCATAATAAGTACAAAATCAAGCACTAGTAGGATAGAGAATTGAGCACAATTTAGACACAAAAATGTGTCTATCAAATACCCCCAAACTTACTATTTGCTAGTCCTCGAGCAAATCTAATCTAAAAAATAAAATCCTAACTCACTTTCGCAGGAATCGCGACTACATTTAGCATATGTAATAAGCCTTTAAACCCCTAAGTGGCATTAACATACGAGTTTTGTCTCGTGAGGGTTTGCAAGAGGTATACCCACAAAACCTTTAATCCAAATTTTAGCTACATGTGAACGATTAAGGGTAAACACTAAACAAGCTATTTTGTTGGCATACTAAATTCTTCGGATATGAGAATCATTACCCTATTGAGTCCAATTTCTATACACGAGTTTGTACTCAGCGTACAAAAACTCATATATAAGAAAACAAAGCTCTACTTAGATAGTCGTTCAACCACGATACTCAGAAACTATCAAAGTACAATCACATTAAAAGATTTAGAAGATGGATATAGACAAAATGAAGTTTGCGCGTCTGTCTAAAGGTCAGTGCTAGGAAGAATCCTAATGGATTGAGATACACTCTCATTGGTCTTACTTTGTATACTAATATCGACTCAATTGGTATATATATAAGTGTCTAATCGATCGATTTATTGAAAATAAAACAATTATAAATGTACTGACAACATGATTGGATCAAATTGAATCCAAGTGCATGGTCCTTATCAGCATCTTACATGATAGTTCTCATGGATCCTGCATTCCACGCGTGCTTAGGCGACGGAGACAGGGAGAACACACACATATTGTTATCAAAGTGTCAATACTCATTTTTTTATTTTTTTATTTTTAAATTAAAATAATGGGGCTTGATCTCAAACACTCTACTCCATCCTGGCGATAACAATTCGATACTGGTGCCCCACCAAATCACTTAGAGAAACACAAATTGCAAAAATAAAAACAGAAGGTGATATGGTTGAGATAGACTCCGAGATATGGTGACAACTATCATGTTATTTCTAACACCTGAACTTTGTCCTTTTATGAATAAACCATTTAACTGGGCACACCAATTCTTGTAGAAAAGAGCTAGGTTTCCATCTACCTATAATGGTTAGTGTCATCCTGTATTGTTCACACGCTTCTAAATTTTAGAGTTTTATTATTTCCCTAAAAAGTTTCTCTCTTACCCCCAAACTTAAATCAAACAGTATCCTCAATGTTTCAAAATGAAGAGCAGTACCAATAGATAAGTAGCAAGTGAAATAAAGAGGTAAGTTAGAAAGATAGTACCTGGGTGAAGCGTAGAAATCCTTCTACGGAGAATAAGATAGAAAATAAAAACCTAAAAACCTACAAAAATCTACTAATGTACAAAAACAACCATGATGGTCAATCAGAGTAAACAGGGTCCTCCAGAGGGACCTCCTCAACATCAGCTGTAGGAAAAGGCTCTAAAAATGGTTTCACTATCTGATCATTAAGCTTGAAAGGATTTCTACCATCTTGACTCTCAATCTCAATAGTACCATGAGGAAAAACAGTGCGAACAACAAAAGGACCGGTCCACCGAGAGCATAACTTCCCGGGGAATAAATGCAAACGAGTATCATACAGAAGAATTTTTTGACCTATAGAAATTTTTTCTTAAAATGTTTCTATCATGCACAAATTTCATTTTGTTCTTATACTCCCTAGCACTATCATATGCATCTTTTTGAATCTCTTCCAACTCATTGAGCTGGAGCTTCCCGTGAGCTCCTGCCTTGTCAAGTGAAAAATTTAACTGCTTTACAACCCAATATCCTCTATGTTCTAACTCGATGGGCAGGTAACATGCTTGCCAAAAACTAGACGATAAGGTGACATTCCAATGGGGGTCTTAAACGTAGTACGGTAAGCCCATAAGGCATTAGTAAGCCTCAATGACCTGTCTTACCTATTAGGATTAACTGTTTTCTCTAGAATACGTTTTATCTCCCTGTTGGAAACCTCTACTTGACCACTAGTCTGTGGGTGATATGGGGTAGCTACTTTGTGGGTAATACCATATTTCTTCATCAAAAGATTATACGGTAGATTACAAAAGCGTGACCCTCCATCACTAATTATAGCTCGCGGTGTACCAAAACGTGCAAATATGTTATCATTCAAAAATTGGACCACAACCTTGTGGTTATTTATTTTACACGAAACCGCCTCTATCCACTTAGATACATAGTCTACATCGACAAGGATGTAAAAATAACCAAAAAAATTAGGAAAAGGACCCATAAAATTAGTGCCCCACACATTAAAGACCTCAATGACTAAAATAGGGTTCAAAGACATCATATTTCTACGGGAAATGGTTCCTAACTTCAGACAACGCTCACAAGCAGCACAGTAACTGTAGGAGTCTTTAAACAATGACGGCCAGTAGAATTCACACTTCAATATCTTAGCAACAGTCTTCTTAGCACTAAAGTGACCCCCACAAGCATGATCATGAAAAAAAGAAATAATATTGGACTGGTCACCTATACATCTCCTAATAATCTATCCCTAATTGATAAGAACTCGATATTCTCCAAAACAGATCTCTACCACTCGTGATTATCCAAATCCGAGAATAAATCTGATAAAGGACCTGTTTTACGCAGCAACCATATTTTTCAGCGTGTTTAACAGCATGAAATACTTCTCTTTGACGTGTATCAACACATTTTGATTATGTCTTTATGAAACTTTCCTTCCAATCCAAAAATTTGATTCTCAAAACACCTCAGATAACTCTCGCTGCCAGAGAAAATATTTCCCGCCTATTTCGGGATTTCAAAAGTAAAGAAGGTTGCCCCTATCCAAAAATGGGGTGCCTTTAGCAATTCTCGTTGGGTGCCTTTAGTAATTTTTCTAGGGGTGCTTTTATCGCTTTTGAGCCGATTTTTTCATCAATATTTATTTCTCAAAAATACCTACAAAGACATAAAAACCCATAATAAGTACAAAATCAAGCACTAGTAGATAGAGAATTGAGCACAATTTAGACACAAAAATGTGTCTATCAGTATCAAGATTAGAGAGGCACTGAGACTTAGATTACACCATTAACCAATTAAAGTGATTCAATCTAATCAATATTCATGCAATTCTTTATATTTAAAGTGATTCTAATATGTTGCAAAAGTAGATTTTCAAAATAACAATTGTAAATCGAAAGTATATAACATCAAAAACCCTAGGATAAGCATGCTCTATCAAAACAAATCACAATTTTTTAATAAAAATCCTTAAATCAATTTTTAATCAAAGCAAACAACCATAAAAGAAATTGTAAAAATCAATTAAAATATAAATATACCACTTTTCTTGGAACAATGGCTTCCTCCGTCACCTCAGCAAAGGGGTTTAGCTCCTCATATTAATCACTTGCTCAAAATAATGGTCCATGGTTCAAAATGTTTACAAATGATGAAAGAAGGAGAAAAATAAAGAAAACAGTGAGTTTGCAACGTTTATAGGCGTTACGGACTCACTGTTACAGAGCAAGGTTGAAGACAAACGTTGCAGATGCTAAGATATCCGCTACAAATGTATTGAAGAAACTGTTACAACTGAAAATAAATGTTGCAAAGACGAAGATATTTGTTGCAAATGGATGAAGAAACTGTGGCTGAGAAGTTGAAGAAACCCTTGCCGTAGCCTTTGTTCTTCATGTTCTTCAGCAGTAGCAGAGAAAAAATCTTCTGAAGTGATTTTTCTGTTCGCGTCCTGAGCTCTCTTCCCAACTCCCCCCTCTTCTGTGACCCTCGACACTCCTTTATATACTCATAACACCTCCAAATCTTCTCCTTTAATTCTCACAGAATTCTCTTTAAAAGAGAATAATCTCAGGAAAATCTTCTCTTAAGTTGCAATTGTTCTCGGTAATTTTGTTACCATATAGAGCTGGAGAATAATTTTCCTTCATCTCGGCTTCCTTGTTTGTTCTAACAGAATCGAGGAGAATAAAATCAGAATCACTTATTCTAAGCAAGATATATCTGCTTTATTGCGAGAGCTATTTTGACAAGGTTTTAATGTTGATTTTACTTGTATAATTAGTGTACACATCCCTCTTAATAAGGTAAGAAAATATCCTTGTCTTACCTGATTGAGAAATACCCAAAAATCACATTTGAAATCTTCATAAGCGAGAAGGATATATTCCCGCCACAATTCATTTTGAAACAAAGGGGATGGATGCCCTTATCCATGCCTGGGGTGCCTTTATCAATTCTCTATGGGTGCCTTTATCAATTTTGATGGGTGCTCTTATCACTTTTATGGGGTGTCTTTAACACTTATAAGCCAACTTTTCCTCAATCGCCAATTCTCCAGAAATACCTACAAAAGAACAATTTTAGTACAAATAATGAAGAATTAACAATACAAATATGGGATCAAATAAGACATAAAAATGTGTCAATCATGAACCACATCTTCTGAACTCGAAAAGGAGCACACTTTGGTCTAGCTACAATGAAAGGATACCAAATTAAAGGGGAATAATCGGAAACTTCCCTAGGAAGAGCTTTACACAGCCAAATTCTCAAATTTTTCAAGACAAGCATTAATAATAATTGCACGATCCAACTTGCTAATAATTCTTCCCACCCCCGACTGACTATTAGCCCAAGTAAAATTACTTCTCAAATCATCAGCCTCAAAGAGGTTATTATTATCCATCCAATCACTAAATTCATTAATGACAGACGTTCTAGGCTCGCAACCACCTTTTTTCTCCTCTAAAAGAAGCACACAGTTAAAATCCCCCATCACAAACCAATGAGAATTATCCCTTATAACTAACTGCCTCCAAAGACTTCTTCAAACTACTTTTAAAGAGCAAGCATGCACAAAACAAATAATGACGCCCTCTACAAAAATTGAAATAACTTGTCTACTCTTATTTAGCACTACCGGTGCATCAAAGTTCTTAGAAGTAAAAACCCAGAGATTACTAATGCGCATCTCAGTAGAATTATTAATAACTTCATCCCTAAAATCATCCAAACTCAGACGTTGAATGAAATTTCTCGAAACATCAACCTTAGGTTCCGCAAGATAAATAACTACATGTTGATGCTCTCGAATGAACTCAATCCTCGCTTCCTTTCTAGCAACACCACAAATATTCCAAAAAAGAACACACATTATAAACTATTTATGATTTTGGACTTTGATAACTTCACACTTCTACCAGCAGCACTAGGTGGCAACGTCTTTTTTTCCCCTCTCATAGGCAATCTTGGAGACCTACCCTTAGTGGCTTTTATACCAAGAAAAGTATTACTAATATCCATATTAGCATCAACTTCTAAATCCGAGTCAGACATAACTTTTTTATTGAAACTGCTAGACAACCTTGCACTCAAATCTTGTTGCTTAACTAATTTTTCTGCCTCTGATTTTTCATGCTTCTCAGCTTGCTCAATTTCATCAATTTCACCCCAAGACTTAGAGCCCAGACTGACCTTTTCATAGCTTTCTGAATTGTCTTCCTCTTCTAATTCATCCTCATCAACCTCTTTCACAATACCATCCTTCCTAAATCCTAACTCTGCCTCAAGGATATCATCCTTATTCATAGCAAATTCATTAGAATTCAGTAACTCATCCAACCTATGAGTCGAAGCTAAAGTAACATCCACCTTATTAATCAATGAATGCTTAGTTCTTGCCAATTCAGCATTCGCAACCAACTCAGTTTCAACTAACTTCTCTTCTAGCTGTTTAGTTCTTTCAACAACTCTCCCATCATCATTCTCCAACTTCATAATCTCCACATAAACCAAATCTCTATTTTTATTACCTGAAGTAGAAGGCGCTGATCTTCCATTTCCTTTAACTTGCTACCATATACCTTTCTGCTGCTTCTTATAAGGGCTTTGATTGTTAATAGCTTTAGTAACCTCAGCACTATCACGTTGCAAATCATTATCACCTGGATTTTTAAAAGTCCTACGTGCCACCTTGCATTCTTTGAAAACATGCCTAACTATTTTACAATGGCTACATAATTTTGGCTTGTTAGGCACGTCCACTTCTTGTGTAAAACATCTCCCGCCAGCAATAACTTTAATTTCATCCAAAATATCATTCGAGAAATTTATATCAACCAAGACAGAAGCAAAGTACCCATATTCATGATCAAGAGTTCTCTTATCAACAACTATTGGTGTTCCTATAGCTTGTGCAATTGATAGAATAATTTTTTCAGTCCATAACTCCACATATAAGCTTTGAAATTTAACCCATACAACTGCATGAGAAGTACATTGTTAATCTGGATTAAAATTAAGAGTCCATTCTTGTATTCTAAGGACCTGTTGTTCCACGATCCATGCATCCTTATTCAAATTCTTCTCTTTATCTTCCTGAGTTTCTAGCTTGATAATAAAAAATCCTATAGTCATAGGAATAAATCTGCACTTAGCTGTTGGAATATTCACTGTATGAAAATATTAGAAGAGAAAATATGAAACTGTAACTTGGTTTTCTTTTATTAACTCAGAGGTTACTGGACTTTTCTGTGCTCAACTCATCTGTTGGCAACCGACTCATATAGGAAATATCTTTCCTAACATAGATAGATTACATTCACTTCCAATATAATTCTAGACATCTATTTTCCTTAACTTCTGCCTTTATTCTGGTATACAGGGATTTTCTTACAGAAAGGAAATATTGTGTAACTTAAGGAATTATTTCAACACTCCCCCTTAATTCCTTACAGTGACTTTCATCAAGTCCCTAAAGTAGTAATGCTTGTCTTTCGGAAGTGCCTTCGTGAAGATGTCCGCCACTTGATCATTCGTGTTACAATACTTCACCTCGATCTTTCCTTTCTCCACGACATCCCTTATAAAGTGATGTTTGATAGCAATGTGTCTTGTACGACTGTGATGGACATGATTCTTTGTCATGGCAATGGCTGACTTGTTATCACACAAGATTGGAATAGCTTCTACTTGTTTTTCACCAACATCTTTTAAGATTCGCTTCAACCATATTGCCTGTGAAGTTGCTAGCGCGGCTGCAACATACTCCGCCTCGGCATAAGATTGTGCTACCGTTTCTTGCTTTTTAGACGCCCACGCAACTACACCTGAGCCAATAGTAAATGCATAGCCCGAAGTGCTCTTCTTGTCATCAACGCACCCGGCCCAGTCACTATGCATAGCCCGAAGTGCTCTTTCTACTCCTGTATTCTTTTCATACCAAATACCAAAATCAAGCGTACCTTTGATGTATCTTAACACACGCTTTGCAACTCCGAAGTGTGTTTGGCTTGGATTATGCATGAACCGTGACAGCAAGCTTGTGGCATACATGATGTCCGGCCTGGTTGCTGTTAGGTAGAGAAGACTTCCTACCAAACTTCTGTAGAGAGATGCATCTATTCCCTTGCTTCCATCTTCTTTGCCCAATTTTTCTTTCACCAATAGAGGAGTGCATACAGGATTGCACTCTTGCATTCTGAATTTTTCAAGAAGAGATTTTGCGTACTTATTTTGGAAAATAAGTACTCCCCCCTCTTCTTGATAAATTTCAATGCCTAAGAAGTGTTGTAGTAACCCTAGGTCACTCATCTCATATCGAGTCTTCATCTCGGTTTTGAATTCAGAAATCATTCTTTCATCATTCCCTGTGATCACCATATCATCCACATATAGAGAGATAATAAGAATTCCTGACATACCTTGTTTCTTCACATACAGTGTCGGCTCATTCTTGCTTCTCTCGAACCCTTGGGTTTTGAAGTAGTCATCAATCTCACTGTACCACGTACGCGGAGCTTGTTTGAGCCCGTATAGTGACTTCTTCAACCTGTATACTTTATCTTCATCTCTAGAAATCACAAACCCTTGAGGTTGTTCTACATACACCTCTTCTTTTAGGGTTCCGTTCAGAAACGCAGATTTCACATCAAGTTGATGTAACAACCAACCCTTTTGTGCTGCTAGAGCTATAAGCACACGAATCGTATCATGTCTTGCTACAGGAGCGAAGCTTTCTTCGAAATCGATTCCGGGTTGTTGTGAATACCCCTTTGCCACCAACCTAGCTTTCTTCTTGAGAATGGATCCATCAGAGTTAAGCTTTGCTTTGTAAATCCACTTCACCCCAATGACGTCCTTCTCTTCTGGTTTCTCGACGAGCTCCCATGTCTCGTTCTGCAAGATTACCTTGATTTCTTCTTCCATACCTTTCTTCCACTCTTCATCCTGTATTGCTTCATCAAAGTTGCTCGGCTCAACGAAACACAAGTTACAACTTGCGTATACATCTGTGAGACTCCTCATTCTTAGTGGAGTTGAGTCCGGTAAAAAGGGATGAGAAGTTGAAGCTGAATTATGCTGTGGACTTACATGTGGAGAGTTCGAGGCAGACCTGGATTCCTCACGGTGACTGGATTCACGTGAGCTTTGCTGGTTTGTTGACGTTGGACTTGGCTGTGGGTTGGGTAGTTCACTTGAGTCCTCGTCTTCTTCATCAGACGATTCTGCCAAGTATACAGGAGATTTTTCTACAGAAGCCGGAACCTGGGTTTTCTTTTGCTTCCAATCCCAAGTTGATTTTTATCAAAGATTACATCGCGAATAATCACAAGCTCTCTCTTCATAAGATTGAAGAGTCTATAACCTTTTGATTGCGAACTGTAAACCATAAATATGCACTTCCCGCTTGTTTGATCAAGCTTTCTTCTTATTTGATTCGGTACATGAGCATAACAGATGCATCCAAATACCCGTAGATGATTCACATAGGGTTTCTTTCCACTCCACGTTTCAACTGGAGTCATGGCTTGCACGGCTTTGGTTGGACATCGATTCAGCAAATAAATTGCTGTAGCCACAGATTCCGCCCAGAACAACATAGGCAAGCCTTTCTCATGAAGCATCAACTTTGACATCTCTTCTACAGTTCTGTTCTTCCTCTCCGCTACTCCATTCTGCTGTGGAGTGTAGCCAACAGTCAACTGTCTATCCAAGCCAATGTCTTCACAGAATTTGTTGAACTTGTTAAAGTTGTACTCTCCACCTTTATCACTTCGCAACACTTTGATCAAGTGCCCGCTTTGTCTTTCAACATACATCTGAAATTTTTTGAAGATAGAGAATACATCCGACTTCTGTCTCATGAAGTACACCCACGTCATTCTGTTGTAATCATCAATGAAAGTGAGAAAATACATGTTGCCTCCCTGAGATGGTGATGGCATCGGTCCAAACACATCTGTATGAACTATCTCCAAAGGTGCTTTAGCTCTCCACGCCTTCTCTTTTGGGAACACGTCTCTGTGATGTTTTCCGAGAGCACATCCTTCACAAACTTCCTTCAACTCCTGTATTGTCGGAAGTCCATAGACCATATTCTTTTGCTGAAGGTTCTTTAAACTTTGAAAATTCAAGTGTCCAAGCCTTCTATGCCATAGCCAAGAGTCAGAGACAACTTCGGATTTTAGAGCAACATTACTGTATGAGAAAATTAGAGGAAAACTCCTGTTTTCTTCCATCTTGACCTTAGGTACTACACGCTTTCTTTGGTCAAGCACCTTACAGCCGAGATCTTCAAAGTGGACAGCATATCCATGTTCTAACAATTGGCCAACGCTCAACAAGTTCTGAGCTAGGTCAGGTACGAGCAAAACATCTTGAATATTTCTTCTTCCCTTCTTTGTCTGTATGGAAATTGTTCCCTTTCCTTCTGCATCAACAACAACACCGTTTCCCATCTTTACTTTGGAATTACAAGCTGTATTCACGTCTCTAAAGATGGTTTTGTTGCTGGTCATGTGGTTGCTGCAGGCGCTATCAACATACCAAACTTCGGCATCCTTCTGTTCTTTGGCTACTTGACATTATATAACATGTATTCATTGCTTTCTTTCTCTTCTACAAAATTAGCTTGCTGATTTTCTTCTGAGTTACAGTCTTTCTTGAAATGACCGAACCCTTTGCACTTGTAGCATTTTGGTTTACTTTTAAATCAGCAATTTCTTTCGTCGTGACCTGCCCTCTGACAGATTCCACATATTTGAGAGGTAGAAGCTTCATTATTTCTTCTGGAAAAATTACATGTACCCCTTCCACGGCCTCTTGCAGCAAAACGTCCTCTCCCTCTCATGGTTCCTCTACCACGGAACGATTCTTGAGATGAATTATTTCTCGATCCAAAATTGAGTTTGGATTGGAAAGCACTCTCAATTGTTTTTTCTGTACGAAGATTCTGTCTCTGCTCAAACGCCTTAATAGAACCCATCAATTCTTCAACTTCCAACGATTCAAGATCTTTGGTTTGCTCTATGACAGAAACAATAGAGTCATACCTTTCTGGCAGACTGACAAGAATTTTCTCCATAATTCTTTGAGTAGAAATTGTTTCTCCATATGTCTTCATCTGATTTATCACATCCATAACTCGGGTAAAATAATCTTTCAGAAGATCAGAATCCTTCATCTTCAAGTTCTCAAACTCCATTCATAGAGACTGAAGTTTTATTGTTTTTACTTGAGAGCTTCCTCTGTATTCTTTTTCAAGAATATCCCACACCTCCTTTGATCTCGTGGCGTTAATAATTCTTGGAAAGATTATTTTCGTAACTCCCTCTTGGATCAGAAGAAGAGCTTTAGCATCTTTCTTGATATTTTCCTTTAGCTCCTTCTTCTCACCGTTTGATAGGGTTTCTGGATCTTCTGGATCAATGTAACCGTCTTCTACAAACTCCAAGAGATCTTGTGAGATGAACAGTGTTCTCATTCTCACACACCAGAAATCGTAATTATCTCCATCGAATTCTGGTACATAACTTTGATGATCTTTGCCCATTCTCTTTAGGCTCTGATACCAATCTGTTGGAATATTCACTGTATGAAAATATTAGAAGAGAAAATATGAAACTGTAACTTGGTTTTATTTTATTAACTCAGAGGTTACAGGACTTTTCTGTGCTCAACTCATCTGTTGGCAACCGACTCATATAGGAAATATGTTTCCTAACATAGATAGATTACATTCACTTCCAATATTATTCTAGACAACTATTTTCCTTAACTTCTGCCTTTATTCTGGTATACAGGGATTTTCTTACGGAAAAGCGTAACTTAAGGAATTATTTCAACATTAGCTTCATCAATCTTCCATTTCCCAAGAAGAGACTTCTTTCCATTAAGGTTTAACCTACCAATAAACTCTAAGCATCGCATCCTTCCCTAAACACATCATCTGGAATTATTACGGCAGTTTTGCCATCCTTAGTAGTAGGTTTAGGTAAAGTCTTGAGATCAATACTAGTAGTATTGAGTTTTTTCTTTGATTTCAATAAATCATCATATGTGCTTAGGCTCTCAGAAATCCCACCTAAAACCATCTCCGAAGAGCTGTTTGATTCCTTATTTTCCATGTTTACTGTAGTAATATTGATCGGTAAAGCACTTGGACCAGGATCCATCGAAATCACCATTCCTAATCAACCAAAGTTGATTAAGAACAATGAAAAAAATACAAAAACCCTAGAAAAAAACCACTCCCATTAAAGTTTCTATTGATCTTGCTCTTTATGTGGTTGCAGCTTGTGATAGACCTCCATTTTTTATTTTATTTTTGGATATAGCAATTCCATGATTTTTCTTCATGTTTTTCTTGTCGGTCCAATGGATTCTTTCAAGTCAACTATATTTCTTTAGCTATGTCTTTACTAAGATAGACGACAACCTTAAATCTCTTTCATGGTGTTGTATTATTGTAAATTTAGGTATATTATTTCATATCTGTGGAAGCTTCTTAATATTTGTGGTAATCATAAATATAAAATGGATCGAAACCTCAAAGATTGATATTTTCTTCTCTGAAATGCATATGTTTAGTACGTTTTTTATCTCTTGTTTCTTCACATTCAGAACATATAAATTTTGGTTTTGGACATGCTACTAAACAAGACACCTCCAAAACAATAAATCCGAAAAAAAAGTGGTATGTGAAAGAGAAAAAAGTACGGTCTTATGGTTTGATTGAGCGTTAGATTGATGTAGATAAAATCTTATGTTAAAATAAAATTATAGAGTTAACCTCCCATCAATATAAGATCAAGCACTATGATGACCATATTACGACTTTATCTGGAATGTGGAAAAGAGCAATTACCATGGGGTTCACTTTCTCCACATTTTAAAAGATAACTTAGCCTAAGCTTTACAGGATAATCTTATGCTTGATGAACTTCCAGATGCTGATGAAGTTATAAAATTTGTTTTTGATCTTAATCCAGAGAGATCTCTTGTCCTAATGGTTTTGCAGGTTGTATTTATTGGTATGCTTGGGATGTGATTAGTGATGAGCTTGTTAAATATATTAAATACTGTTGGGAGAAGGGTTTTATTCCAAATGGGCTTAGTTCCAATTTATTGGTGCTTCTTCCTAAAGTCAGAGGTGCTAAAAGGGCTCTTCAATTCAAACCCATTGGGTTGAGTAATTTTAGTTACAAAATTTTCACTAAGATTATATCAGTACTATGATGAATTCTGATATGAGTAAGGCGGTTTCTGCTTAACAATGAGCTTTTATAAAAGGTAGGAAAATTCAAGAACAAATAGTGATGGCTTCTGAGTTGGTCAATGAGTTAGAGATACTGAAAGATGAGGTAATGTGGGTTTGAAGTTAGATATAACTCAAGCCTATGACTCTTTGAGCTGGGAATTTTCGTTCAAAGTGATAAGTATGTATGGTTTCTCTAACAAATATATCGATTGGTTGCATGTTCTGATCAAATTTGCTAGGATTTCTGTGATGGTTAATGGGGGTCCTGCTGAGTTTTTTCAGGTTGGTAGGAGCTTAGACAATGAGATCCTTTGTCGCCAATTATGTTTGTTATTGCCTAAGATTTGCCTCGTAGATGTTTAACTAAAATGGCGCAGAAGAAGAAATTACTTCATAAAGTTAATAAATGTGGTATTCAGCCAACTCAAAAAAAATTTGTTGATGATATTTTTCTTTTTTGGAGATAAGAGAAATTCGATAAGGTTGATGAAGGTGCTTGGAGATTACCATCGATCATCTGGACAAACGTTAATTGTTGACAAAAGTAAATGTATTGAAGGGGGTACCTCATATTTCATATATTTGCAGATTGCAGATAAGTGTCATATGAGTTTATCTAGTTTTCCATATAAGTATCTTGGTGTGATGTTGTTTCCAGGTGCTGTAAAATCCGGTTATGTTTGGAGTAATGTGGAAATGCTTCAAGATAATCTTGCTGGTTTGAAAGGTAACTTACTTTCTTTTCAAAAAAGACTGATTTTGGTCAAGTCAATTTTATGTAGCATACCCATATATATAATATGTCTATCTATAAGTGGCCAAATTTTTTTTTGAAGGAGAGTGAGAGAACTAATCGTAATTTTATTTGGTCTGGAGATCTCTATGTGAAGAAGTTAGTTGTTTTGAAATGGGACTGTGTGTATGCTCCAACTGCTTAAGGTGGTATGAGAATTAAAAGGTTGGAGGTAATAAATAACTTTTTTTTTTAAAGAAGTTTCTTTGGAAGATGATGAATGGTCTAAATTCTTCAAAGCAAAATTTCAAAATAAGAAGCGTGAATTGACTAATTACTATAAGAAATCTTCTATTTGGAGTGGTCGGAGATGGGTTCAAGGTGATCTTTTGGATAAATCTAGATGGATTATTGGTAATGGCTTAGATACTTCTATGTACGATGACTCATGGATCAAGAAAAAGACTTTGAGTGTTGAATATCCAGAAATTCTTATATGCTTCAGCACAAGGATATAAAGTTGTTTGATTTATTATAAAATGGTGTGTGGTGTATTTCAGAGGAGTGTTTGCAGCTATTTGATATAAATGAGCTTCTTATAGTGGATAATGGTATTGATAGGAGGATTTGGTGTGGATCTATTAATGGTACATTCTCTGCGGCCTCTGTAATAAACTGTATAAGACAGACGTTTCCAGTTTATAGTTGGGCTAACAAAATATGGAATCCTTGTATTAGAAGATAGATCGAGGATATGTGCCACTGATGATATGCCGGTAAGCAAGAAGTTTGAGTTTGCCACTAGATTATTTTTTTGCAAAGTCGTTGAGGAACTAGAAAAAGATTTTTTAACCGGAAAGAGTTCAGTTCAGATGTAGGATACCTATCCAGAAGTTTTCGCAACTCAATCATGTATGATGGAATCATCAACGATTTGATCTTTTTGAACTCTATCTGTAACTCACTAGAGGCCCGGGAAACAAAGAGAAGATGTGTACGAACGAGATATTCATCAACAAGAAGAAGGAAAAGGATTGAATAGAGGAACTCCCGAGCATTTAGTGATCTCAGATGTATCCATATCAATGGAACGTGTAACTCATTATTTCGATGAATCATTTCTTCGGACACAATAAGATTATGTAAACACTTACTTGAAATATCACTTATCGAATTCCATTATGGAAGAATCACCCATAATTTTTTCTGAGGAATTGGCCATGATGTATCTGATCCATGCGTAATATCATGAAAAATATATACAAACTTTTAACTGCTACTTATTATCTTCAATAGATATGATGATATTTGGCAATGAGGTTCTTAGCTGTGGTCTTGCAATTTTAATATTGTAATTTGGATATGGCTTGGAGGTAAGTTCATTTTTAACAATCCATCTTTTTTTAGGACGTTTCAGCTTTTTCAAGTGATAAGAGTAGTGGTGTGAAGGAAGTGTAGAGAAATACTGCTTTTATAACAATGAAAGAACGTTGGTTCTTGAGGAATAAGATGATATTTGACAATGAGGTTCTTAGCTGTGATAAAATAACGAGAAGGATAATTCAGTTAGTTGGAACTTTTGATGTTAGAATGAACGATACAATGTGGAATATAACATGTGACTTACAAGTTTTAAGGAGTTTTGGATTAAATTGTAGGAAGGTTTAGGCAATGAAGATTGTTGAATGCTTTTTCTTCCTTCTTAGTGAGAATCATATTCTAATGTGTTGCGATGGTGCTTCTCGGGGCAATCCGGGAGATTATGGGTATGGTTTCATTGGCAGATGAGAGGATGGTGGTTTTATCGTAGCTGTCTCTGAAGGTTTTGGTGTGGCTAGAAATTACTATGCAGGGGTGATGGTTGTTCTTTGTGGTAGAGAATAGGCTTTACAAAATCACTTTAATCAGGTTCGTTATAAGACTGAATCGAAAGCATTTATTTCTGCTTTTTCTTTTGGTAAAGTGCCTTGATTTTCCATAACTAGGTGGGGCATGATTAGTAGATTGTTAGCTGAGTGGTCTTTTTTGCATAGTCTTAATGTGGTGAATTTCTCGACAAATAGGTTACCTAAACGTGGTATTAGTTTAGCTAAAGGAGAGAGTATAATATATATGTCCAGACCTGCTAAAGGAGAGAGTATAATATATATGTCCAGACCTGCTTTTTATTGTAAGCCTTGAGTCTCCCTATCAGCTGTATTTCAAGTTTTGTTAGTATGGTATAATTGTTTGTTTGGCTGTCTATAAATTAGACTGCCTTTCTGTGTGTCTGCATGTTTTGGGATGCCTTTTATAACTCTCTTTGGTGCTTTTTTGGTTGTTTAATAAAAATTATGATTAAGCAAAAAAAAAGTCTAAGAGCATCTCCAATAGCGGGTGTAAAAAATCCTATGTGAAGGTCTTATTTAGACCTTTATTTATGAGGTTTTACACATGTAGTAAATATAAGATTCCATAACTAGTAAACTATCTCCAATAATATGTGGATTTAAACCTTAAATATCTTATATGATAAAATCTTAACCGTTTAATATTATTTTAAATAATTATTAAAGAAAGAAAAAAGAAAACAAAATAACATGGAAGATCTAATCGAAAGTCTAGTTAAGACTTTCTCTGAAACCTTCATATTTAATATTTCATCCCTTCTGATTTATAGAAATCAACTATTTATGTACATGTTATAAAAAAAAATATTTTCACCTTCTATTGAAAATGTTCTAAGTTTTAGCATGCTATTTACATAAATAACAGGCCGTGGCTTAGCCTAGGAGTTCGGAACATAGTCTCCGTCCAAAACGGAAATCCGCTTTCGCCTAATTAGTTATTAGTTTTTCTCCCTATAATTTCCAATTCTATGGTTACCTTGGTGTACGAATATACCTCAAAGAGGTAACGAAATCTAACGGATTAGAATTGCACAACAAATGCAGATGGGAACCACTAACGCCGTTGAGTATGACAGGCTGGCCTTTATGATCCTCTTCCGTACAATAGATCTTTCTCTCCCTGACATTTCTGTAACACCCGACCGTTCTTCATCCGGACTTCCGGTTTTTCCGAAATATCACACACCGGAGAAACCAAATTATTTATAACATATAAAACACACCAAGTTTATTCTAATATAATATCCCCGGACATTTATCCTCCTTTAATCCAAACCGTTTATCCATATCTCCCTTATAATTTCGAGAAAAAACTAACAGTCAAATCATTCGGATGACAGTTTCCTACGAATTCCCCAAGGAGAATTACAAAATCATTTTCTAAAATAGTAACGTTACACCTGAAGTTCTCTAATTACCAACTCAACCACTTTCTCTCTTCTCTTCGTCCCTACTACTACTCTTCTCCTTCACACTCTCCTGAAATGTTAGGGTTCTGAAATATCTCTACTGAAAAAAAATGGGAAACTGTTGTAGATCTCCTGCTTCAGTAGCAAGAGAAGATGTAAAACCAAGGAACTCAGTTCATCACGAGAACAAGAATCACTACAACAACAAAGAAAGTGAGGCACCAAAGAAAACGATTAGAGTGTTGAATGAGATTTCCAAAGTAAAGATTGAAGACAAATACTTGATAGATAAAGAATTAGGGCGAGGAGAGTTTGGTGTTACATATCTATGTATTGGTAAAGAAAGTAAGGAGTTGTTGGCGGTGAAATCGATATCGAAGAGGAAGTTAAGAAGTAATGTTGATATTGAAGATGTAAGAAGGGAAGTAGAAATTATGAAACATTTAGCTACGAATTCGAATATTGTGAGTTTAAAAGAAACATATGAAGATGAGAATGGTGTACATTTAGTTATGGAATTATGTGAAGGTGGTGAATTATTTGATAGAATTGTTGCAAGAGGTCATTATAATGAAAGAGCTGCTGCTAGTGTTGTTAAAACTATTGTTGAAGTTGTTCAAATTTGTCATAATTTTGGTGTTATTCATAGAGATTTGAAGCCAGAGAATTTTTTATTTGCTAATAAAAAGGAGAATTCGCCGTTGAAAGCTATTGATTTTGGACTGTCTATATTTTTCAAGCCAGGTGAGTGCCAATTTTAACTCTCATGTGTTAAATTTTCTGTTTGTTTGTTTGTTTGTTGTTGATTTTGTTAGGTTGTTTATCCGTTGATGGCATTGACGTTTTTTCATGTGTATCGTAGTGGTAGTGTTTATGTTTGATAGAATAAATTGTGGAATGCTGCAAGGGAAGTAGCTTGGTAGGAATGTAAGGTTTGAGAATATTTGGTTGTCTATGGAATAGAATGTTAAATTTCTTAGAAATTGATATGTGTTGTGCTGACAAATTGTATCAGCCTTAGGTGTGTTGTGATGCGTACTTGGTCAGTGGGGAATTAGGAGGGTCGTGTCGAGTTGATAATAATAATCTGACAAGGAATACATGAGGAGACAGGTCGTGTAACATAAGGACTGGAAATTGTTGCATGAGTGCTTTTGAGTTCACTATTGCAGGAAGGTGTTTAATGTGTGACAATCATGAATGGAATGCGTCTATTTGTATTAAACAATCCTGAATTTACAATCTATTTCCCTTCATTAAGTTTGTCGATTTACAATTTTATATATCTGTTTAATAGTGATATTAATGATTGGTGTTTGTTTTTTATTTAACTTGTAGGGGAGAAGTTTTCAGAAATCGTTGGAAGTCCATACTATATGGCACCGGAAGTTCTTAAGCGGAATTATGGACCAGAAATAGATATTTGGAGCGCAGGTGTCATTCTGTACATCTTATTGTGTGGAGTTCCACCATTTTGGGCTGGTAAGAAGGTTTACTTGTGCAACAGTCAGATTGTTTTTTAATGTTCTTTCTATTACTAGCTTTACCTTTTAGCAAAGTATGCTGTTCAGTTACTATGAGATGTGCTTCCTTTTATCGGATGAGTTTGTGTAATGCAGAGTCAGAACAAGGAGTTGCACAAGCTATTATACGTGGAGTAATAGATTTTAAACGAGATCCATGGCCCAACGTGTCTGAGAGTGCCAAGGATTTGGTTTCTAAGATGTTGCAAGCTGACCCAAAACTAAGATTAACTGCGAAGCAAGTGCTTGGTATAGTAGTTCTCTTTCCCACACTATTTTACAACCGACAAAGAATCGCATCTTATAATCACAAATTTGAACGCTTTCGGCATACTGGAATTTTGCATCATTAGGTGCTTTTTATTTACTGTATATACTTCTATTGTGTAAGAACATTCTATCTTTTGTTTGTTTCTTCTTGTACTTGATTTCAAGAAGAAACAACTCCACCCCTGCCCATCCATTCGCATAAAAGAAAACTATTCATTCTTAAAAGTTACTCTGTACACATAGGGATTTTAACTAATGCAGTTTCTAACAGTATATTATTATATCCGACTATTTATACATTTTTAGTAACTCCCATGTTTTCAAAAGAATGTTTTCCATGTTCCATTCCTTTTGACTGTTCACAGAGCATTCTTGGCTACAACATGCTAAAAAAGCTCCAAATGTTTCTCTTGGGGATGTGGTGAAATCAAGACTTAAACAGTTCTCGGTGATGAACAGATTCAAAAGGAAGGCCCTAAGGGTAGGTCGACAGTCCTTATTCTGTATTTATTTCCTTAATTTTCTTTTATTCTTTCTCTCCCATTTATTATATGTTTCATTTGGAATTCAAATAGGTTATTGCTGAGCATTTATCTGTTGAAGAAGTTGAAGACATTAAAGTGATGTTTAAGAAGATTGATACAGATAATGATGGTATTGTGTCAGTCGAGGAGCTAAAAGTTGGCCTTCAGAAATTCAGTTCTCAGCTCGCGGAGTCTGAAGTACAGATGCTTATTGAAGCTGTAAGTCCAGCTTTGGTTCAATTGATTCATTTCTTATAGTTGATATATTCGATTTTATTCTGATACCATGAAAGTAATCGTCAATAAATCTAAGTTGGTAAGTAGCACCTTAATGCCAGTTATTATATAAAGGAAGAATATTTCTATAGAAGGTAAGAGACATCATTCCATTGCACAGCTGAAATGGAGGTGGTATTATTCTACTCTGCAGTTTTATCCCAAAAATTCCCACAATGAGTCAATGACAATGATGATGATATTGTCTTTATGGGTTAAAACTACCTCCAGTTAGGAAGTCATGATTTAAAACCCATATAGGGACCTTTCTTAATAGATACTGCGGGAAAGCCCTCATACTCCTGTTGTGTACCCTGGACTCCATCCAATCCATACTATTGCGACCTATGAGCCATTGACCCTTTAAAAGTTAATATCCCTTAAGAGTCCCAATGCACTCAGCTGTAACGAGTCATCCTAATTCAAACACCTTTGATCTCTTCTGTGGGTAGATTTAAACAGTAACTTTCCATTGTTTCCTACTACCTGGCGTTGAACAAATTGTGCATGCCTAGTATAGAGAATTTTTCGCTTCCCCTTTGAGTTGTTTTTTTGCGAATAAAATTCAAACAAGGAAAGTTCCAAGTAAAGCAAAACCAAGATTGTTAATATTTCTAACAAGGACAGGTTCATCTTAACAGGTAGACACTAATGGTAAAGGGACAATGGACTATGGAGAATTTGTTGCAGTGTCCCTTCATTTACAAAGGATGGCTAATGATGAGCATCTCCGCAAAGCATTCTCATACTTTGATAAGGACAGCAACGGTTACATTGAACTACAAGAGCTTGAAGATGCCTTATTGGAGGACGGAGCTGAAGATTGTGCAGATGTTGCAAATGACATCTTCCAGGAAGTAGACACCGATAAGGTAGAACTATTTTAGTTTTTGTTCCCCAAATTGTTTTTTGACTCAACTCTTTTGAGTCTCACATTACTTTGTGGATGGACTACAGGATGGAAAAATCAGTTATGATGAGTTTGCGGCAATGATGAAAACTGGAACTGACTGGCGCAAGGCTTCAAGGCATTACTCTAGAGGAAGATTTAACAGTCTCAGCATAAAGCTGATGAAAGACGGCTCTCTAAACATGGGTGGGGAACCAGTAAGTAGTACATAAACATTATGGTTTACACTCATTAGGATAGGCAAACACTTGGATTTGTTCCACGTTACCTTAAAATTCCTTTTTATTTTTTGACGATTATTTCGTATTAGAGGGATTCATTTTAGGGCCCTTTTGATGCTTGGGGGTTAAGAGGTTGACGGGAAATTGTGAAGTAGTAGTAAATCACAAGCCCTTGTATGTTTTGTCCGTGGTTTAGGTGATGATTAGTGTTCTTGCTACAAGATTTCCACCTACATTGAATGTTTCATTCATGAACTGCTCATAATGGTGAAAGCTTCTGTAATATAAAGGTATTTTAGGTATTACGACGGTTCCTTGTTATGCTGCAGTAAAATTTCTAGCCCTCTTCATTGTTTTACTAGTATGAAGTGGTGTTTGTTGAATATTCAAAACCAAGGGGCATGACAAGTTTTATAAAGAAATACTATCACCTTTCAATTTTTATTTTCTTTTACACAATTATTTTTTACAAATTTAAAATATTACAAACAAAAAACAAAAAAAAAACAAACAAACAAGAAACTAGTCTGTATCCAAACCCCATAACCCTTGCTCTTAAAACATTAGCTTCAATTTAGGTTTCAAGTGTGGTCATGAACGTTGCTTACAGTTCTATTTAAGCAAAAATTCAAAACATGTATTAATTACGAGTAGTATTTAACTACTTTTGCCACCCTTACTAAAAGAACAAGAAGTATATACAGTATGTTAAGAATTTATTTCAAAGCCCAAAAATGACCTTCAAGGTTCATGACTTGATAGGGTCCTGTAGCACTCTCGAGGAAAAGCAACACCAATGGGCAATGTTTATGCCAAAATTTTCATTAACAAAAACAACCATTGATTTGTCAAAAGATTTAGATTAAAATCCTTACAATATATTTTGCTACACTATATCATCAACATATTCAAATCAAATCATATGTACACATCAATCATAAATATTAAAGAATAACAATTCATCAAATTGGACATTCAATTAGAATTATGCTTATCAAGTTCAAGATTTTTACAAGTATCGAATAAATACATTCATATCTTAATAATCTCATATTACTCTCTAAATACATACCTAATAGCTTTCTTTTGATTCCCCTATTTTTTCTTAGTCTTCTTTTTTCCCCCCTTTTTTCCGACCCCCTCTTTGATGAATGAACTTCTCTATTTATAGGTCGTTCAATGGGTCCCTCTCTTTTTCCTCTCTGTCTATCATTTATGTTTGATGAATTATGTTTTCCCGATCTTGTCTGTCAATTTATTGGTTATCGTTCCGCTATATTCTTTTGGTCTGATACCTCTTATCCCGTTACTTCCTTACATTCTCTTTATTTTAAGATTATCTTTGGATCAGGATCATCGTGCGGTTGACAGGCAGCTTCTTGCTTATACATTGTCATGCTTTCATCTTTTTGGCCTGTAACCTTATATCATTTACACGTGTCTTTCGTATTCTATGAGTCATCTTCTTCCCGATCCTTGGTGTCAATCTTGTATTTTATGAGTCATCCTCTTCCCGATCCTCGGTGTCAGTCAAACAACTAATGTTAGTATTTTTACTTTCCCGATCTATAGGTATTTAATGCTCTTACTTTCCCGTTCCATTCGCATTTAATGCTCTTACTTCGATCAGAACAGTACGACTTTCCCGTTCTTACTTGTCGATCATGCAATGATACTTTCAGTCTTTCACATCTGTCATCCATTCGAACTTTTATAAGACTTTGATTGTGTGCTTCTCGCTCTTCTATGAATCTCTACTTCGTTCCCTAATCGTGGACATGTGTTATCTTGACTTTTATTCTGTAACAACTTGCCCCCTTTCTTCTTCTTTTTTCAAAAAAATTTTAACGGTTGATCTGAAGTCTTGAAAAAATAGAAGAGTAATAATTACTCTTTATCTTTTCCATATCTGTCGCTTCTTCTTTTTGCACGTTATTCTGGATTTTCTGTTAACAGTAACTTCTATTACCACGTTTGTGTCAGTTAACATTTTTCGAGAAGAAAAAATCTTTGCCTCGATTAACACCTTTTTAATTTTTGACGGTTCGTTTATCCCTTCCTTTTAAATAGGATTCAATCTTTCCTATTTCTGTTTTTTCTTCTTAAAGTTGCAGCTCTTTCTCTTCCTTAAACTTTTCAAGTATTCTCATTATCTCTTTCTCATTCTTCAACGACTCATGAATTTTTTGCATCAATCATATTTGCTCTTCTTCCGATCAAGAAATTGTTTCTCCTCTTTCTACGTGTAAGTGACTTTTTGATCCTCATGTATTCTGTTTTGGTATTTAATCTTTATGAAAACAAAAATGATTGACATGGTGATTGTTTATGATTTTTCTTCCATAGTTTTTTTGTTTTTTATGAACTTGAAATTTTTGATTCCTTCGTGTGTTGATTCTTTCCTGTCTTTTTACAGATAAAAACATATTTTCACTATGTCTTCAAGAACTCAAAATACTGGTCATGTGGTTGATTCTCACCACGATGATGATCAACAAATTAGGAGATCTTCTCGAACTACTTCAACTAGACATGCCTCAACTCGGCATACTCATGATATTGCATCTGACCCTTCTACAACCGCTAATCTTGCCCCCAAGAGTAAGCGGGCACACGCCAGTTGTAGCTACAAATCAATGAATCTTGAAGAATTCAAAGTAAAACACCATCTTGAAGGATTCAAAGTTTCTTTTTATGGTGGAGATAAAGATGTAATGATCCTGAGAGCGGTCGAAAAATTCAAATATTCATTTAATACCTTACTGATCTCTGCTGGTGCGTTAGAGGCTGGGCTTTGTCTTCCCCTATATCAGCGGGATCATCCCTATCAATTCGAGGTTCTTGCATCCCGCTGCAATGCTCCTCATGGTTTATCCCGGTCCGTTATCCAGTATAACGGAAATTGGTGGCGGATACTTGATGAATGCAGCCTCCAGAGTGAAGAACGAACTAATCTTACATGTTATATTCCAGATATTTCATAGCAACAACATTATTCAGTTGAAAGTTTTCACACTACTTATGCGGATAACGTTTCCATAAGGAATTTTGTGAAGTGGAGCGTTAGTCCTCTTCGCAAATGCAGTTCGGGATTCCCTCTGTTGCGCGAAGTTGACGATCCGAAGCTTAAGTATGTTCCGGGAAGTAAAGATGAGTTTCCATCAAATGAAAGAATCTGAATGGATCATGACTACAAGTGGTACCGGACACCACTAGTGATCGAAGGTCCTTGGGTATTCGGTTATATCTCCAAAGATGAAATTCAAGATGTTCGTGAGCGTTTCCCCAATTACTGTCCCTGGAAATTAAATTTCAGTGATTATAAATTTAATTATGAGGTTCGCTACTGTTCCTTTTTTTTTCTCATAGAACTTGAATTTTATGCTGCAGGTTGATCCATTGACTGAGACCAGAGAAGAAGCCCCACCAGCACGCCCAATTCCCGGTGTGCAGATTAATGAGGACAGGCAAAGAACTGACAAAGAAGAAATAATTGAAGGTAAAGGAAAGCGTAAGATAATAGCTTCCCCAGAAAAGAAGAAAAAACCGAAAAGGTCAAGAAATGCTTCTCTCAATCCCTCTGACAGGGAAGAGGGTGAGATTAGAAATTCTCTCATCCGACGCAACAATATCATGGGTGAGGGAACTTCAGTTTCAAGATCTTGTGATGAGATAGCGTACCAGCCTATATCGGGATGGTCCGTTGGAGTATCTGATCCAGTTGGATCGGGAGCGGACTTGGCTTTATCGGGACAGCCAAATGTTGGTGCTGGATAGTCCCTGAAGCCTCTTACGGAGTTGCATCGGGAGTGTCCGATACTGTTGCGGACCATCCCGTTGCTACTAAAAATCAGATCATATTAGCGGAACCGGCTGCTGGCTCCGAAGCTGCTCCCCTGGAGGCGACACCGATAAATTTTTATCTGGCCATGTCTCCACTTCCCTTCAAATTTGAGGTTGAAATGGTCGCTCCCGAAGAGCGTATCATGACAATCGATAATCATCCAACTGTGGAAGGAAATGTTGAAGAAGGATATGTTTATGATGAGAATGTCGCTCCTAGTACTTCAGCCACAGAAATCCCAATCTCTCATCCCGAAGAGGATACTCCTGCTGCCATTCGCGAAGCAAATGAACCTTCTGGGATTGTGTCAACGGTTCTTCCTTGCCTCGATGCTGATGTGCCCAATGCAGAACCTTCAGACTTGGAAGAAGTCATCTCAGAAATTGACAAAGACAAGAGGATGATAGAAGGATTAAATCTCTTAGGGGATGAGAGCGAAGCCTACAAGTGGTTCTTAGCAAAGGGGCTCCTGACTATTGCAGCTTGTCCGGAGATATGGAAATCCGATAGTGGTTCCATGTCTAGGCTGCGGAGTTCATTGGGAACTATTCCTTTGGAAGATTCAAGGGAAGCTTGGTATAATAGTGAGTTCACTGAACATACATTCCCGCTGAACCCTTCTTCTTTGGACCAAGTTCTAGCTTTTGCAGAAGGTCCGCTATACTCATATCCACAGCAAGCTCTTGCTCAGGTATTGCTATTCGTTAGAATTTTTGATTCGATTTATCTTTTCTTCCCATACTCATGACTTTCAGTTTTACAGCTTAAGCATAGTTCTGATTGCTTGTTTGCTGCATTCAAATTTTACAAAGCTCGGGTTATCATGATGGGGTCTGCATATAAAAATGAAGCTGGGAAAATGCAGCGGGAAAATAACAATCTGCAGCAACAAAATGAAAAACTCCAACAATAAAATAATAATCTCCAACAACAACTACAAAATTTCCAAAGTCGAGATCTTCTGAATCAAGGTATATTTCCTTCTTTTTTTTTTTTTTTTCGATTTAAGTTACACACATGCTTTGGGATCAGTAGGGAATCCCGAACTTGTATTTAGGAGGGAGCGTAGGATGATTCAGTTGAATGATCATGCGAGTGATATTAATAGGGAAATGGGAGGTTTTAGATCAAAATTAAAAAGACTGTCCGATAGTCTTGACTTGGCCACCTGGAGACGCACTAGAGCTGAATCAAAATATCAGCAGGCTCTGGAAACTTTGGCTCGTAAGGAAACAGAGTTTAAATCCCTTGCTGGAGGTATATTCTTGGGTTATATGTTCTTGTGTATAAGATTTTTTATAGTATTTAACTTTGGTTTTGTTCGTTAGGCCTTGAACAAAAACTTAATGAAGCAACTGCCCGGGATGAGAAGGCGGAAAAAGATCTTGCTATGGCAAATGGGAGAATTGAAAATTTCGATAAACAAAGGGAAGAGCACTCTTCTAAGGTGCAAGCATTGCAAGGTGATATTACTCTCTTCACAACCAGAGCTAGGGATGCTCAGTCTCGTATTGGTGTATTGTCTAGTAAAGTCGCAGCATGCGAAAACATGTTTGTGGATGAAAAAGCGAAGAATGACGATCTATCAAAAGATTTGAGTGCTGAAAAAGATCAGAGGTTCCGCTTGGATGAGCAAGTAAAAGATTGTCAGCAAAGAATTCAAAAACTTGAATTAGATATTAAATATGGATGTGCTTATACAATGTGGTTGAGACAAGATGCAAAAGCAAAACTTGCAATGTCTTTCAACGCTGCCTTAGATCGTGCACAAGCTGACAATAGTATACTCAATAGTCGGGCTCCTGTTCCGGAGGTCCCTCTTCAGCCGTCCAGAGACAACATTCCCGCTCCTTGATTATATTCAATTATTTTGTTCAATGTAACTCGTAGTCCGTTACATTATTCTGAAATCATTTTGTGGTTGTTTTTTGGCTAATATTGCCCCTGCAAAGTAAATATTATATGTAAGTAATTATTTGATAAATCAAATTGTTTCATGAGTACAATGCATCAAAGTATTTATACCTCAAAACATGTAATTCAGGAACTGATGTAGTTTTGAAAGTGGTAAATAAGGTGATCGTTTCTCGAACTTGTAAAGGTAATGATCTTAGAAAATAATGATTTAAATTAACTCTAGAAAATTCCAGGAGTATGAAAAAGACTAAATAACCTAGAGATGATTTTCGAATAATTTTAAAAGGACCAGGAATCAGGAATCAGGTAATTCTAACAACCTATGTGATTAATCAAATAATTCTTTTTAAATTAATTGAAGCGCAAGTAATTGCCAAAATTGGTTTCGTTATGCTAACAAACAGAGGTAAATCACAAGCATGGACTATCAAAATTAATTAACCAAGCATAATCCATCAAGCAAAAGCACAACTGTTGAAAGAAAACCGTTTTCACTATTTAAAACTATGCAATTCTAATAACAAAAGAATTATAAATAATTATTAGAAAATAATTAAATCACATAAAATTGAGAAAAGTACCTTATCCATCATCCCAGTAAATAGACTTAGCTCATGGTGGAGAAAACTTGCTCAAAAGATCTCTTCATTGCTCAAAATATCGATTACAAGGTTGAATAATGGTGCAACAGCTGAACAGATACGTTTATAAGTGTTGAAGAACAGGGTTCAGCCGTTACAGAAGTGTTTCTAAGCAACAAAGGTTTAAAAGAATAGGTAACAGGAGCAGTTTGAATCAGCAACAGAAATAAATGTTACAGAGTCTTCTTCTCCGGTGATGGCTGGGTGAAGAACTCGCCGGCCGGTGCAGCAGCAGTTACCGGCGACGACCGGAAGTTGCCGGAATTCTCTGAATCGATCTCTAGGCCCCCCCCCCCCCCCCGATTTTTATTGGCTTCTCTTGGTTTATATAGGTTGTAGAAACCCTAGGGAGAGTTCCAAACCTAATAGAACTCTCCAAAACACTCCCAAATTCATCCAAATCCGAATCAAAGTATAATACCCTTTTTCCGGCGAAACTCGGATTTTGGGCTATTTTTCCGGCGTAAACCTCTAATTCTTCACGTGTTTAGTCTTGTATTGGTCCCATCTATCTTGTGTATCAATTTGAGCCGAAAATATTCAAGTTTTACCCTGAATCAAAGTGTCCAGTTGTATGCAGCAGTTCCGTCCGATCCCGTGCTGCAGTTGACTCGTGTTTGACCCGATTTGACCGGATTGACTCGAGGGTGCCCCTTATCCACTTCTTAAGCAATTTTCTCCACAACTCCTTATTTATCCGATGTACCTACAAAAGCCATAAAACACGTAAAATGCACACTAAAGAGTACTAACCTAATAGGAAATAAGGCGCAATCTAGACACTAAAATGTGTCTATCGGGAACCCACACATACGAGTCATACCCGGGCCATGAGTAAGCTACAAGGTGGTCCCAAATAATACCCAGAAAAAGAGAATGATATTCATAGATTATCTCATTAGGTATCCCTTCTTTATAAGAATCTCGCAGTTATGGAAATTCTTTAAGGGCTTTTACTTACCTAAATTTTTATCTGCTTGAGTTACGATTGTTTCGCTAATCGCAAGCGTTCTCCGGAATAAGATGTTCCTGATGTAATTAATATTTTCATGTCAGGCATCTCTGTTTTAGGAAACCCCATTATCAAATGTATTATTAATCAAGGATTTTCAAGAGAAGATGCATTATTTATGCTTTACCTAACATGAATACAATGTACTTTCGTAATTTCATTATTGATCAAGGATAATATAGCTTTAAATATTGTGCGTTCCATGGGTGTTGCAAAACTTCACCATGCATGTTCCGCAGATAATAAGATCCTTGTCCTGCTGGTGCTTGTATTATGTACGGACCAGCCCAAGTTGGTGCGAACTTGCCTGCATTTTTATCCCGATGGTACTCTGAAATCTGACGCAAGACATATTATCCTTGAACAAAGTTTCGTAACTTGACTTTCTTATGGTAGTCCCGTGCCAAAGTTCGTTGATAATTCTCCATCTTTTGGAGTGCCACCTCTCTTTTTTCTTCCAAGTCATCTAATTTTTGTAACATTAAATCTGAATTTAGATTTTTCTCCCATGCTTTTGTTCTAGTTGTGGGTAAAATGACTTATGTTGGTATAACCGCTTCCGTTCCATAAGTGAGTAGGAACGGTGATTCTCCAGTGGATTCTTTTCTTGTGGTGTGGTATGCCCATAATGTGTTATGAAGTTGTTCACACCATTGTTTGTAGTGCCCATCCAATGTTTTCTTTAAATTTGTTGCAATTGTTTTATTTGTAGCTTCGGCCTGTCCATTACTTTGAGGATAAAACGGTGTGGACTTATGTTTCTGAATATTGAAAGCTTCAAATAACATATCAATATTTTTTCCTTGAAATTGTTTTCCGTTATCAGAAACTATGGCTGCCGGAATCCCAAATCTACAGATGATATTTTCGAATAAAAAATGTGAATACATCTGAATCCCTGATGTGGGATAATGCTTTGGCTTCTACCCACTTAGTAAAATAATCTGTGGCCACAATTAAATATTTCCTCCTCTTGGTTCCCTCAACCAACGGACCTACAATATCTACTCCCATTTTGCAAACGGCCATGGACTGATGTGGTTTTAATAGTGGTAAAAAGAGGTTCGATTCTCGAACTTGTGAAGGTAATGATTTTAGAAAATAATGATTCTAATTAACTCTATAAAATTTCAGGAGTAAGAAAAAGACTAAATAACCTAAATATGATTTTTAAATAATTTTAAACGTACCAGGAATCAGGAATCAGGTAAATCTAACAACCTATGTGATTAATCAGATAATTCTTTTTAAATTAATTAAAGCACAAATAATTGCCAAAGTTGGTTTTGTTATGCTAACAAACAGAGGTAAATCACAAGCATGGACTATCAAAATTAATTAACTAAGCATAATCCATCAAGCAAAAGCACAACTGTTGAAAGAAAACCGTTTTTACTATTCAAAACTATGCAATTCTAATAATAAAAGAATTATAAATAATTATTAGAAAATAATTAAATCACATAAAATTAAGAAAATTACCTTATCCATCATCCCAGTAATTAGACTTAGCCCATGGTGAAGAAAACTTGCTCAAAAGTTGATTTCATTGCTCAAAATATTGATTACAAGGTTGAATAACGCTGTAACAGCTGATTTGATACGCTTATATGCGTTACAGGAGAGGGTTCAGCTGTTACAGAAGAGTTTAAGCAACAAAGGGTTTGAAGCAATAGACAACAGAAAAATTCAAATCAGCAACACTTATAAATGTTACAGAGTCTTCTTCTCCTGCAGTGATGGATGAAGAACAGCCGGCCGGTGCAGTAGCAGTGACCGGACGGTGACGGAATAGTTGCCGGAATTCTCTATTTTCTTCTCTAGGCTTTTGTGTTCGATTTTCTTGGCTTCTCTTGGTTTATATAGATAGTAGAAACCCTAGAGAGAGTTCTAAACCTAATAGAACTCTCTAGAACTGCCCACAAATCCCAATCTTAATCGAATCATGATTCCGGCCAAATACATGATTTTCAAGCTGATTTTACGGGATCTTTTGATGTTTATGACTTGCGTGAGATAACTATGAGTGTTTAGAACAATCTGGAAGCAACAAAAACTTGTTTCTCACGCGAATTGAAAGTGGCCAGTTGATGCAGACGAATTCCGATCGGTCCCGTGCTGAGTTGACTCGGTCAACTCGGGTTGACCGATTTGACTCGGGTTTGACCCGATTTGTCCCGATTTGACCGAGATGACTCGAGGGTACCCCTTATCCACTTCTAGGGTGCCAAATAACACTTGTCCTTGGGGTGCCTTTATCACTTTTTGAGCCAATTTTTCCACAAATCTTTATTCTTCTACTGTACCTACAAAAGCATAAAAACACGTAATATTTGCAAAATCGAATACTAACTTAATAGAAACTAAGGTACAATTTAGACACTAAAATGTGTCTATCAAATACCCCCAAACTTACTATTTTGCTAGTCCTCGAGCAAACTACTCTAAAAAATAAAGTAAAAATCCTAACTCACTTTCGCAGGAATCGCGACTACATTTAGCATATGCAGTAAGCCGTTAAACCCTTAGGTGTCCCTAGTGGACGAGTTTTGTCTCGTGAGGGTTTACAAGAGGTATACCCACAAACCTGGATCTAGATCTTAGCAATACGTGAACGATTAAGGGTAGACACTAAACAAGTTAGTTAGTTGGCTACTTAGATATTCGGCTATAGGGACCATTACCCTTTATGGGTCCAATTACTGTACACGAGTGTTAACTCAAGCGTACTAAAATTCATATCTAAGACAACAGAGTTCTACTCAGACAGTTATCCATCCACACATCATATGAAAAGACTTAGAAGATGAAAGTAGACTGTAGAAGGTCGCAAATGTTGACCAAGGCGAACGATGTTTCCCATATCTGTCTAAAGGTCAGTACCGAGATGAAACCTAGTGTGTCGAGATACTCCCCATTTATTTTCAACGGTTACTACTAACTAAAATATTTACAAGTTCCCATGGATCCTGCGTTCCACGCTTTCTTAGGCGACGGAGACAGGGAGAACTTTAAAATACCAAATACTATATTTTTTTTCAATTTTTTTCTAACTTTTTTTTTTCTTCGATTTTTTTTTCTTTTCATATCTTTTTTTTTTCCAATTTTTTTTTCTCTTTTTTTTTTTTTTTTTTTTTTCTTTGACTCCCAATACATGTGTGTTCCCATGGATCCTGCGTTCCACGCTTGCTTAGGCGACGGAGACAAGGGGACCACACACATAACTCTAAGACAATAACATATTATTCATACTGGGGCATGATCTCAACACACTAAATGTCATTCCAGCGCTAATTAACACGTCGATGCTAGGACCCACCAATACTCTCAGAGAAACACGAAATTGCAAATAATAAAACAGAACGTGATATGGTGGTGACAACTATCATGTTATTTCTAACACCTGAACTCTGTCTCCTCTATGAATAGACCATCTAGCTGGGCACACCAATCCTTATAGCAAAATGGCTAAGTTTCCATTTACCTAGAGTGGTTAGTGTCACCCTAAATTGTTCACATGCTTCTAAATTCCAAATCTTATTAAACCTAAAGAGTCTCCCAATACCCCCAAACTTAAATTAAACAGTGTCCTCAATGTTTCTAAGTATAGAACAATACCAAAAGTGTAAAAGTAAGGGAGTCAGAAAGATAGTACCTGAATGCCTGAGCATGGGTTGCCTCCCAAGAAGTGCTAAGTTTAAAGTCTTCAGCCAGACTAGAAAAGAATTAGTCACCCCCTTAAATCATATAGCAATAATCGGAACAACTGTGGGTCATCTGAATCAAATAGTGTGCCCCACGGTAGAAGTAAACTGCAGCAAGCTAAGATTAAACGATCTAAGTACACCTTGATCCCTATCTAGGTAAACCACATCGACCAGAGGATGGGTTTCTGGCAACTGAGGATCGGTAAATCTAGCTGGAGGATGATCTCGTAAAATTGCAGCGGTGCCTATGTCAGGTCCCAAGCTAGGGACCTTCTTAAGAGTTAATGGTATAGCACATGGAGAATGATAGTCACCCCCAAACTTAGAGTTTTCAATGTCTCTAGATAGACTAATAACAATTTCCCTCATTTCCGGATCGTCAGATTCTCGAAAATAGTCAACTGCTTCTTCTAAATTACAATCCGGTGGTGCAAAGCCTAACAAAGTACACACCTCATCAATAACCCTATCATTATTGCCATTAAATCTGTAGTTGGTTAGGCATTTTTCTAATGGATCTTCTAATGGGTTGGGCCTAAGCTCCATCTCACTAGACGGTTTGGATTCCTCTTCTGATGGGCCTAACTTACTACTTATCAGGGTATCTGGTGGGTCATGCTTAAAGTCCAACTCATGAAAATCTAATCCAAAGTGGGCTTGACATTTCTCTAATGGGTCTTCTATCAAAGTGTTTGGTAATGTCTCCTGAACTAGGGTCTCTATCATGTTGACAGTTTCTAAGATGGGGTCCTTCCTAGTAGGTGCTAACAACCTTGGATAAGGGGCTCTAGGCATAAAATCATGGCCCGAGGGGTTTCCTCAGGCTCATCAGAGACTTTATCAGTCTCTTCGGCTATTGGGTCAGGGTGAACTACAGTATGTCCACTATCAGGCCCAGTTACCCCGTTGTCCACCAATTTACCATTCCTGAGGGTCGTGACTGCATTCACGTGACTTGATGATTTCTCACCCGTCGCCATTTCATTGACGCCTCTTGGATTGGGTTGGGGCTCTAAACTACTAGTTTGATTCATTTCGACCAGTTCTAGCCTTCTAGATAAGGATTCTAATGGGTTGGGATTTCTATTGCTCTCCCACTGATGGGTTTTCTCGGTGATGTCACTCAGAAATTGCATCGCCTCAGCAGGAGTCTTACTGTCGACTTCTCCGATCGACAAGGACTCAACCAAGGTTACAGTCGCATAATCCAAACCCTCATAGAGAATCTGAACTAGACTTAACTCATCTAAACCGTGGTCTGGGCATTGGGACACTAAGTCGTTGAACCTTTCTACATAAACATACAGAGACTCTCCTTCTTGCTGAGAAAACGTGAAAATTTTCTGCCTAATTGAGGATATTCTGTTCTTAGGGAAGAATTTCTGAATAAAAGATGAAGTAAGTTGGGCATAGGTCTCAATCGACTGAGGGGCCAAGCTATACCACCATGACTTGGCTCTATCTCTTAGTGAGAAGGGAAATAGTCTAAGTTTAATAGACTCGTCATTCAAGTCTCTAATCCTGATTGTGCTACATATTTCCTCGAACTCCCTAACATGAAAATAGGGATTCTCGTTCTCTTTGCCTAAGAATAATGGAAGCATCTGGATGATTTTGGGTTTCAGTTCGTAGCTCGCTTCAGTAGCGGCTAACTTGATGCAAGATGGACGTAAGGTCCTGGTTGGATTCCACAAATCCTTCAGAGTTGTCATTGCTGACACGGTCTCGGGAGTGAGTATTTCACTCTCAGTTGACTTCTCAAGGTTAAGGTGAACTACAAGTCCTGCCTTGAGGGTCTCTATCCCAAGTTCGCCTTAAGGGCGTTCTTGGCATGTAAAAATTAAACCCTAACAAGAAATTTATCAAACACAATCGTGCCCTGACTCAACCAAATCAAACCTAAATCTAGCAAACAACAAGCATGATGGTTCCACTTAGATTGTTTCTAGACCAGCTTCTATTCTTTCAGAAGGCAACTGGTTACAATTTTAGCGAATCTCTCCGAGCAATCCGAGTTAAATCAAGTTGAAGAGAAATAGGAGAAGCTCAATGGAGCTTTGATACCCCTGTCTCTTTGGCAACGTTTCCCTGGGTTACAGGGCGGCTCTAATCAACTTTAATCTAATCTTCCTGCTTTTGGAGTTAGGCTAATAAGGTAACCAATACAGTCCTTCCAACCGATTTTCCTATAAGCTCGTTACCTTATCGGTCTCTTTCTAGTCAAGATTTTAGGCTTAGGTTCGTGTAGGTTTCGTTTTCCTAAGGCGGGCAAGAAGGAGACGATGATGAAATCCGAAACCTTATCTTGTATGGCCAGGCCTTGCCCTTTACTATGCAGAAATTAAGTTCCGTATTCAGTCCTCAACATATATGCATACAAAGGCGTCCAGAAAACCCACTGACAGGAGATTCGATGGTTGGTCGAAATTTACCTCCCGTACCAGACGGGCGATGAACCGTTGAAGTCGACTCGGGCCACTAATATCCTTTTTAATAGTGTGCGAACCCGAGGGGCCGAGACAATATCGTAATTGTCGTCCGTCCCTGCACACAGTTTGATATTTAAAATTACCTTTCCGTAGGGTTTAAAAATAATAAAAAGTCCAAAGTCCAAAAATAATGTCCAAAAGTGTCCGAAAATAAAAGAAAAATTACAAAAATAATTAAAACCTTAATACAATTTTCTAAATTAATTAAAACTAATTAAAATAAACTAAAAATCTAATTAAGAAAAATAAAATAAAATCTTCGATCTTCTTTTTCGTTCTTTAAGCTTTTCCCTTTTTTAATTCCAAGTCTTTAGCTTTAGTTCCAAAACTTGGGCGTAATCTCTTTTCGATCCAAAATCGAACCTGTAGTAAAAAGGAAAAATGCCAAAAGAAACGTAAAATAGAACAAAGTAAAATAATAAAACTAAAAATAAAAACCTAAAAATAAATCTAAAACCCTAAACCTAAAAACAAGTCCGCGTCGGCGGCGCCAAAAATTGATGTGGTTTTAATAGTGGTAAAAAGAGGTTCGATTCTCGAACTTGTGAAGGTAATGATTTTAGAAAATAATGATTCTAATTAACTCTATAAAATTTCTGGAGTAAGAAAAAGACTAAATAACCTAAATATGATTTTTAAATAATTTTAAACGTACCAGGAATCAGGAATCAGGTAAATCTAACAACCTATGTGATTAATCAGATAATTCTTTTTAAATTAATTAAAGCACAAATAATTGCCAAAGTTGGTTTTGTTATGCTAACAAACAGAGGTAAATCACAAGCATGGACTATCAAAATTAATTAACTAAGCATAATCCATCAAGCAAAAGCACAACTGTTGAAAGAAAACCGTTTTTACTATTCAAAACTATGCAATTCTAATAATAAAAGAATTATAAATAATTATTAGAAAATAATTAAATCACATAAA
>JAJJMC010003936.1:612994-638091 GCA_023531435.1 Papaver californicum | reverse complement strand
TTCAGGATTGTCACTGATATTCCTGGCACTACTGATGCCTTGTTGTGTTTTTCAGGATTGTCACTGATATTCCTGGTACTACTGATGCCTCATTTGGTGAGTACTGTAATCCGTAGTTCGATATGAAAATTTCATAATATGCATAGTGATACTGAATATATATGTAAATGCATGCAGGAAAAGAAATAGTGAGTTATGAAATGCCAAAGCCAGTGATTGGAATCCATAGGTATGTGTTCATTTTATTCAAACAAAAAGGAAGACAGACAGTGATTGCTTCACCACCAAAATAAAGAGATGGTTAATTTCAACACAAGAAGTTTCTCTCAGGAAAATGGTTTAGGTATCCCTGTTGCTGCTGTTGACTTCATTGGTCAGAGGGAAACTGCTGCTAGAAGAACATAACTACAACAACAACAATAACATTGAGAGAGACAGAAAGAGAGGCAAAGGTTTTATCCAACCAGTCTTAAACATGCCATCTACTTAGCCAGAATGATGGCAGGAACCACTATCTTATCTCCTGGAACATCTGGCTAATGATGTAACTTCTCTTTTGTTTAAAATTGTGTGTGTTTTGATAGTACAGATCAAGCAATACAAAAATCAGGTTGCCAGTATGGATGCATCCCATTCTTATCACCATAAGCATGTTTCCTCACCAGCTTACAGGTAAGAACTTAGTTCAGAATGGGAAAAAACATAAAAATAGTTTTAAAGCTTTGTAAAACCATCAGTGCAGTTAAAAATAGTTGTCTATGTGCCGAAGAGTAGGCATCATCTTGATCAACATATGTCAGTCACCTATTTGGTTATGTTTTTAATTACAGACAAATAAGGTGTCAATACATCTCACACAGCGTGCAAACTTACAAAAAGAAAACCTACACTGGAACACAATCTAACTGGCTATAGTTCACATCTCACACAGCATGCAAACTTCCAATGATATGAAAGAACTTTTCTGCTCAGCAATTGTGTTAACAAGTATAAAAAAAAATAGGAACGACAAACCTAATAGGCTAATACACACCACAAGTTTGATGTACATTGGCAGAGCAATAGCTACCAATAATCTTATCACAGAAAACTTCGAAATGGTAAAAACACAACCATCTACATCATTTCCAGGAATTCACTGAGCTTCTTACTTATAACACCAGTGCAACATAGTGATATATATTGCAAAAAACAAATTCAATGAACATAAGAAAAACACACATTCACTCACAGTGAGCTACAGTAAAACAAAATCAGATAAAGACAATACAGTGTCACCCAATCAGTAATAATCCTATAACAACAGGAAAAACATTCACAGGGCAACAAAGAATTTAGCCAGCCAATCTCAAGCTGATGCAAAGGATGATTTTAAAGTAGACTAGTATGAATGTTGAAAGCTACCAACAAATGCTGAAAGCTAGATTTAACCAAGGGTTCAATATATTTACCATATTAATGTTTGACTGAACTGTATCAAAAGGAAAACATTCGATCAACACAACATCCAAACTGCCAGCAGTAAAAGCAATTCCAACTAGTTGAGTATGGTGCAACTAGGGTTGCACAGGAAAGAAAAACAGATGAATGGTGCAATTAGGAATGCACATGAAAGAAAAAGAGATGAATGGTGAATGGGTTTTACTTTGTTTAGAAGACGAAATGAAATTGAAGAAGAAATCGATTTCAAATTTCAATCACCAGACGAAATCACGAAATCACCAGACGAAACCATTGTAAACCAGAGTCCAGATTGCTGAAGAGTGAAGCCTGAAATCACCTAACACCTAACTTAATACATTAACGGCTGAGATTAAAACAATCTTAAAAGATCAACGGCTAGTATAGCTTGGTTCCTTGGGTCCGGTACGGGTCGGTTCTGGGGTAGTACCTGTACCTTGTACCCGGTTGTACTCGGTTCCCATTTTTTGTTCTTGTACCTTGTACCATGTACCCTCGGTTCGGTTCTTTTGGGATACGATTCCGTCGGTTCCGGTCCGGTTCTTCGGTTCTTTTGGGATACGATTCCGTCGGTTCCTGTGCAGCCTGTTTATGTCAAAAATCTTTTCGACTAAACAACCAATCAAATTCTTACATATCAATTAAAGATTGAAATTGAGTAACAGATAAACATCCTTATATTAATTTTATAAAATCATTTCTATAAGGTACGATACATATGATTACTCAACTTATCATTTTCGATCTATAATCTTTACATTCTTCCATTAAGAAGATATAATACAAAAATCTTTACTTAAAACAATTAATCCCTATGGATTCATACTTAGAAATTTCCTCTTTTTTCTTGTTAAGTTTTCTCCCCTAGTTTTTCCCGACCCCTTCTTTGTTGTCTGGCTTCTTCTATTTATAGATTTCTTTACTGGGTCCCTCTTTATGCAACGTGTCATTTTCTCCAGACTTGTTATCGTTCCTTGATCGATTCTTCTTTAGTTCGATCCATTTTATTTCGATATATCCGTCCTTCTTTTATTTCATCTTCTGCTTGGTGCGATCATATGTTGATAGATTACTTACATACTCAACACGTGTCTTCCTACCTTTATAGACTTCTTTTATCTCGATCATTAAAATAATACGAGTAATCATTACTTTTACTTTCTCGATCACCCATCATTTAATGCTGTTTGTTTTATTCAATGTAATCCAACTTTTTCGATCTTATGTGTCCTTCATGCAATTCATCGTTCAGCTTTCGGGAAGTGTTCCGTATCTTTTTGATATTTGATCTCTTTTTGATCGTGTGATTCTCGCTCTTTTTAATTTGGTTGTTTCCTATCTTGATTTTCTTCCACGTGCCGTGCTTCTTTAATTTACTAACACAGCCCTAATTGTCAATATTCAGGCCAACACGGGCCTGGACAGTGTACAGTGTACACAAATGATCTTTTCGTAGAACATTTCTCATTCGAAGGCTTTTTTACGAAGGGACTGATACCTAATCTTTTTGTGTCCGGGCGGTGCTAACCTTTGCCTCGACAACCTTTTCATAATTGCTTTTTAAAAGTGAGTTTAGGATCTCTTGATTTCAGTCTTATAGTATTATTCTTGAAGTTCACCATAGCCCTCTTGGTCTGGTCAATTGCCTTTCCATTGCTAGGATGAATCAGTTGACTCCACTGTAATGGCATTATATTATAACTTTCAGCAACACCGATTGCATCTATTCTGAATTGTTCAAGCTTTTCAATAGTTGACTGGTCAAAAGACGGATCTTTGAGACTCGAAGTCATCAGAATAAACTCGGACCCTAATCGAATGTCAACATAAAATAGATAGAAAACTTACGACCCTAGCCAATATTGAGGACCCTAGTACAAAATCCATCCAGATAGGGCGGGTTCCACAGACATGGTCAGTTCAAGGAAAAAGGAAAAAATATATCATAAACTTCATTGCTTTAGATTTATTTTATTTTTTATTTATTTATTAAATTAAACGTTTTACATGATAATAATCAATCTAAATATTCTATTCTATTTTTATTTTTATTTTTATTTTTTTTAACACAATGTATTTGATCCGTTGATTGTTCTTATTCCAGCTAAATCGCATAGAATATAAGAGACCCCCAAACAGAGTTTGTCGTTCCAGATCAAGTGTACAAGAAACATTAAGAGAATTACGGAGAACAAAGTTAAAGACTACTTCTATCCATCCTAAGAGAAGAAAAAGAAATGATGGCATTATATTCCATGTTGTTTATAGAATCCTTGTTTTTTTGCCATTTTTAGCCAAGACATCGGCCACCTTGTTGCCATTCATATGTATGAATAATATTTCAAAAAAACCTACACAAGACTTTAAGATTTTCATGGCTTCTGAGATTATTGCTTGATTTCTCCATTTGACTGAATTGGGTGACCCAGTTGTAGTAGCAATTACTCTCTTATAACCTCCTTCTACCCAGAAATATTTGATATCAATGTTTATTGCCCAAAATGTAGCTTCCAACGGAGTCAAAACCTCTGCCTCTTCGAGGATTATTGCAAAGATGGTCCCAGCTCCAGCCTTGATAGATGCACCTGCATCAGATATCAACTTTCGTCCTTATATTGTAACATAATTAAAGTCTTCCATGAATGCATCAAAATTCAGTTTCATTTGATGCATATTTGGGGCTTTCTAAGTTTGAAATTATTAGGATCTCTTGTTGCCTCAGAGTTTTGTCTCATCAAGTCAGTAGTTTCAATAGAAGTAGGTGACCAAAAATTGAGATGCCTTTGAATGGCTAATGAAGCATGTAAAATAGAATTAGATTTATTCTGAAAAATACTCAGGCATCTCTCCTCCACATTAGCCAGTATTTTGTGGCCACCGTTTCAGTAATTTTGACTTCACTTGAACCTACGATCCACTTGGAATAGAATTCTATAAAAGATGAATTTGACATTAAATCAAATTCCAGCCCTTCCAATGGTGGTAACATACATACAAATCTAGCATAATAACACTCAAAAATAAATGTTTTATGTATTCACAAGGATGATTGCAGAAAACACAACGCAAGTCTATATCTAGAATGTATTGTCCTAGTTTTCCTGATTGGTAAAACCTTATGTTTGCATTTTTATCAAAAGATTTTAATTATGTGGGAGACATTTAACTTCCAAAAAGAAGCAGTTGTATTTGAAGCAATGATAGTCTCAGAATTTTGCAAATTCTCATATAATGATTTCATTGTAAACTCTCTATTAGTGGTTAACAACCATCTTAACATGTCATGTTTCAGGGATCCAACATTATTAATAAAGATTATGATATTATCAGCAATATCTTCTTATTGTCTGGGTCAATGAGCTCAGACACAAGTGTTGAAGAATTTTGTTTTGCATAACACTAAGAAAATAAATTGCGTCAATACGTGAAACCCATATGTCAAGCAAATTTCTATCATCTACCTCCCAGTAACTATGCTTTTGGATGAGTAAGACTCCATACAGTATACATTTCCATATCCGGAGTGCATTGTAGTGTTTTTTGGTATGAAATAAATTTGAGTTTCTAAAGTATTTAGATTTCAATAAAGTGGACCACTGAGACTTAGGTTGAGTTAGTCCCCAAGCCAGTTTAGAATTCATAGCTTTGTTCATTTTATTAGCTTTTTTCCAGTTATCTTATACTTCTAGGAGAATTTCTCCAGATATTACAAATATTGTAAATGTTATCTATCATGATTTTAATAGTATGTTGGGAAGAAACATGAAAACCATGCCAATAAATGCTTCTTTTGATCATTTTTAAAAAAAAAATATGGAATCGCTGCGATCCTCGCCAATGAACATGGAGAGCACGTTGATGCAAAAACAATATCCTCAAACAAAAAGTATTGCACTTAGAGATGAAAAAATGGGTATTGGAAATCAAAGAAACTGATAAGATTTATTTTGTGGGAGATTGTAAGTATGTGATAGTCTCTTAAAGCTTTTAATGTCAATTTAAGATGGAGGGTAAGATAAATATTACGAGAATGTCATTCAATGTTGGAATATTTTACAAACTCTATTTCTTGTTTTCTTATGAGGGATTTTATTGAGATTGTTAATAAATTGATACTCTTGCTAAAGGTCTATGAGTTTTATTGAGATTGTTGATAACCTGATACTCTTGCTAAAAGCATTAGAAACTCTATCAGTTCTTATTTCGGTACTTTAGATATGTCAAACCGTGACAAGTTAAAGTTTTTTGAACTTCGATGCAATAGGCAGTGCCCTAGTTTAATTTACTTTTAATAAAACTATGTTATTATCAAGAAAGAATAAAATAAATAATCAATGTTATGTACAAATAATGTTTAGAAAGTTCAATGTTTTGAAAAATAAGTTTAGACACAGATCATTAGTTATGGACGTGACCATTTTTCACATATTTAGAGTTGTTTAAACGATTCAGGTACATAACAATATAAAAATTCATATGAAGCATCTCTGTCAAAAAAGAACATAACAATTATCCTGTTTACTTAATATGCATCAAGATTGTGAAATCGTGAAGCGCAAAGTGACTCGTTTTTCATTTTAAATTATCGAATCGTATGTTGAAACGTGAAGCATAGATTCATAATTAAAAATATTTTACATTATAAACTAAACATGGGAATATGTATATAGAAATTATGTTAATGTATAAGCATTGTAAGTTCATCTGATGTAGTATTTTTATAAATAAATTATAAGTTCATTGTTAAAACAAAAAGAATAGTATGGAACAATGGTTTAAAGGTGAGCTATATGAGCAGGAGGTGAAGAGTTTGAAACTCTTTGAATTGTTTTTTTCTGTGTTTAAAAAGAAAACGGGAATTGAAGGTGTTGAAGGTGTAATGAGTCTATTGACTAGTCAAAGGTGTCAGAAAGCAAAAATTCAAGAATCGAATAAAATTGGAGAATCTTGCACGATTCACGGGAGATACGATTCTCCTTTACGACTCGATTTAAATCTGAATGACATGACTCGTACGAGTCTAATAACCTTGATGTGCATAAAACATGATGTGTCACATAAGATTTTCAGTGTCGCATTGTACGACTATGACCATTTAAACGGTCGTTGAAACATTTTTAATCACTGTGGTAAAAAATATAATGGAGATAAAGTTTTCTTACACTCTGTTTACTGTATTTAATCTTTTGTAACTGACAGTTCACACGTGTTGTGTGCTGTTTTATCTTGTGTCACTATCCTGTTAGTATTTGACAACTGGTAACGGTTTCTTACGTTACTGTCAACTGTCTCTCTATTGAGTCTGTACAACATAAGAACCATTGTCATCCTTCTTTTATGTGCAATGAAAATATTTGTTTCTTCATCACAACTATCGTATTATCCTGAAAACCATCATATCTGGTTTTCAGGCAACGATCCTCTTCCGCAAATTCTTCATGGTTAATCTCTGAATCATCTTCATTTTGTATTTCAAACAATGTCTTGAATGATTAAATCTTCAAATTCATCCATTAATTATGTTCCTCTTCATACTCTTGCAAACATTATTCCCATTAAACTTCAGAAAGATAATTACCTCACATGGAAGTCGTTAATTGCTCCAGTTCTCCGTAAATTTCATGTTCTTGGCTATATTGATGGATCAAATCCATGTCCTCCTCAATTTATTATTTCAGGAACTAGAGCTACTCCAACTGTTATACAAACTCAACTTCAAAACATGAAATTAGGATCTTCAAGAGTGTCTAACTATATCTCTAACGTTGAGAACCTCTCTAATCAACTCGCTACTTATGGATATAAAATTTCTGATGATGAACTGTTGGTAACAATTCTTGGTGGACTTGGACCAAATTATAATGCTTTTTCTACATCTATTAGGATTATATCTTATCCTGTCATATTTGGTGAATTTCACAACCTTTTTTTGAGTGAAGAAATCATCATTTCTGAAGAAATGTTGCTATTAGATCTGATGTAGAATCTAAGACATTTCTTGCTTCAACCACACCAAGTTAACTACAAGAATTTTTGCCCTAGTTTTCATTCTAATTTTCATAATCGTGGTAGAAATTCCTTCTTTAGAGGTGGTTTTCATAGTTCCGACAAGTTTAGACAAGCTTCACCAACTCAGTCTATGTTTCCAAGATCTACTACTTCTGTACCACCTTTAAATCGCACTTTTTGTCAAATATGTTCTACACCTGGTCACATGCCTCAGAGTATAATCAAAGAATGAATTTTTCATATCAAGGTAGAGGGCCACCACATAACTTGTCTGCAATGCTTGCAAGTGCCAATATTCTTGGTGAAAATCCTTGGTACATTAATTATGGTGCTACTAACCATCTTACCTATAATATGGATGATATTGGTTCTTCTCCTTCTTATGATGGTGATACTCAAGTTGCTACTGTTAATGGTGAAGGTATGAATATCTCTCGCATTAGTAACTCATACTTTAGTTTCCAAAACAAATATTTGTATTTGAGAAATGTCTTACATGTTCCAAAATGTGCACAAAATCTGATTTATGTTCACAAATTTACTAAAGACAACAACTGCTCTCTCACTTTTTCTCCTTATGATTATATGGCAAAGGACCTTCTCTATCAGAAGACACTTTTCAAAGGACTCAGTAAAGGTGGATTGTATTCCCTACATTTTCAGATTCAATCACTCACACCACCAACCACAACTGCCTTGTCCTATGTCAAGATTTCAGCTGCTACTTGGTATAAAAGACTTGGTCATCCTACTTTTTAAACTATGAATAAAATCTGAATAAACTTATCCTCACCAGTTTCTCTTCTTGAACCTCTTTTTTGCAATGAATCTAAGTTAGCTAGAAGTCATAAACAACCTTTCATGATATCTAACTATGTTAGTTGTACTCCTTTGGAGTTACTTCATTTAGATATCTGGGGTCCTGCACCTACTATATCTGTTTCAGGTTAAATATTTTATGTAAATATAGTTGATGATTTCAGTAATTTTGTTGGATCTATCCTCTTGCTTCTAAGTCATACTTTTAGACTATTTTCTTTCAATTTGAAGCATTTGTTGAAAATTTATTTTCAAGCAAAATAAAGATGTTAAGAACTGATGGTGGGGGAGAATTTGTAAACAATGAGCTAGGCTCATTTCTACTAGAACATGGTATTGGATATGAACTTACACGTCCTCACACACCTGACCAAAATGGTGTTGCAGAGTCAAAACAAAGACACCTCATAGAAATCACTAGAGCTTTCTTAATACAATTTGGTGTTCCAGATAAGTTTTGGGTTGAAGCTTTAACTGCAGTAAATTATGTTTTTAACAGACTTCCAACTAGGTCCTTGCATATGATTTCTCCATTTGAAGTTTTGTTCAAGAGAGCTCCAGATTATAACTTTCTCAGAATCTTTAGATGTCTATGTTTTCGTTGGTTAAAACCTTACACAAAGAGCAAGCTAGAACCAAGGAGCAAAGCCTATGTCTTTCTAGGTTATAACAACTATCACAAAGTTTACATATGTCTAGACTTGGACACTGGTAAGGTTTATGTTTCTAGGCATGTGGAATTCAATGAGATCAAGTTTTCATTCATTGATAATGATACATCATCTACTTGCACACTTGACATGCCACACTCTGCAATATCTACATTGTCATTTTCAAATACTTCACATGATATTATTCTTCCTTCACCTGACATTCTACCTACTTCATCAGGGTTTTTATTCCTCCAATAACTACATCAACTATTACTTCTACTACTTCATTTTATCCCATGACTACAACAACAAAAAATGGTATTTCTAAACCAAAAGTATTATTTGTTGCTAAACATTTACTACCTGCAACTTATATGGCTTCAATTCCTTCTCCAATACCTAAGATCTTTGCTCAAGCCAACAAATGTCCCAAATGGAAAATTGCTTTTCACAATGAGAAGAATGCTTTGGATGATGCTGGTACATGGATTTTGGTGCCATCTCTCATCCTTCTCAGAATGTTGTAGGATGTAAGTGGGTGTTTAGAATAAAAGAAAATACTGATGGCGCCATTGATAGGTACAAGGCAATTGTATCCAAAAGATTCAATCATCTAGAGGGTCTTGACTATATAGATATATTTAGTGTAGTTGTGAAACCAACAACTATTAGACTAATATTATCCTTGGCAGTGAATTCAAATTGGGAACTAAAGCAGCTTGATGTAAGCAATGCCTTTCTACATGGATCACTCAAAGAGGATGTGTTTATGACTCAATCTCCAGGATTTATTGATGTAGAACATCCTGACTATGTATGCAAGCTACAAAAATCATTATATGGCTTAAAGCAAGCTCCAAGAGCCTGGTATGAAAGGTTAGTTGATGCTCTTTTAGAGTTAGATTTCAAACCCTCTTTAGATGATTCATCTTTGTTCATTCACTATTTTGATTCTCAACTCACTATCATTCTAATTTATGTTGATGATCTCATTATCATTGGTAGTTCAACCTCCTTTTGCAATCATATTATTACTCAATTACAAGCTCAATTTCCACTCAAGGACTTAGCACAACTGCATTATTTTCTTGTTCTGGAAGTCAGAAGATCATCTAATGGGACCTTTCTATCTCAAACAAAATATGCTTTGGAGCTATTTGAGAAAACTAATTTAGTGGGTATGAAGCCTTGCTCTACACATTGTCCTGACTCATTCAAACTTACCAAGAATGAGGGAGTTCCATTGTCAAATCCTACGGAGTATAGATCTTTAGTGGGTGCTTTGCAATATCTGACATGGACTAGGACAAAAATAAGCTTTGCAGTTAATCAAGTGTGTCAGTTTATGCATTCTCCTACTACTACTCATCTCCATGCAGCAAAGACAATATTGAGGTATATCAAAGGAACACTTGGTTGGTATATTTTTTGGAAAGGGTTTCAAGGCTCTACATGGTTATATTGACGTTGATTGGGAAGGAAATTATTATACTAGGAGGTCTACTAGTGGATATTGTATCTTTTTTTTAGTTAATCCTATATCTTGGTCATCCAAGAAACAAGTAACTATTTCTAGATCAAGTACTGAAGCTGAGTATATATCTCTTGCATCTGCAGCAGCAGAAAATGTGTGGTTATGTCATCTATTAAAAGACCTGCATATTTTTATTTCTGATCCACCTAAAATTCTGTGTGACAACAAAAGAGTCCATTGCTTTTGCCTCAAATCCTGTCTTTCATAGCAGGATGAAGCATTTAGCAATAGACTTTCACTTTGTCAGGGAGCTTGTTCATAATAAATCTTTATAGGTCTAATACATTTCCACCAATGAACAGATTGCACATGTTTTCACAAAGGGTTTATCCTCTCCAAGGTTTGAATTTCTGAAAAACAAGCTTCAGATGTTAAAGCCAGATGAGCTTATGGGAGGGAAATAGAGATAGAGTTTTCTTACACCCTGTCTAATTGTCTTTAATCTTTTGTAACTGACAGTTCACACGTGTTTGTGCTGTTTTATCTTGTGTCACTATCCTGTTAGTGTTTGACAGCTGGTAACGGTTTCTTACGTTACAGTTACCTATCTCTCTATTGAGTCTGTACTATTTAAGAACCATTGGCATCCTTCTTTTGTGTAATAGAAATATCTATTTTTTCAACACAACTAAAATATACTAAATATAATTTTTTCGATCAACATTGTAATCGTAACACTGTTAACATATATGTTTATCTTTTTGAAGTAATACAATTCACCCGCATGCTGCTTGAGCATTTTTAAACTAGTAGTATCATGATTCATAAGCAACCATTTTATAAATGGCCGGTCGTGGTAATTTTTACAAGAAAAATTATTAAGTGAAAAAGTTGCCCAAATTAATTAGATTGACTAAGTATCGTTCATATTTTTCAATAATTGATCATGATTCTGTTAGATCACCTTGTAAATTGTAATGTCGGATGATTTCGATTGCTTTTCAATTTTACCTTCCTAAATTCCAACAATTTTACCAAACGTTCTCAATGAAAAGTACAGAACTTTTGAAAACGCAATGGACAGAAACCGATTCAGGTGGCCGTGTTAGCTAATTGCTTTTCAATATAATTACTGTATACAGATAAAAGAAAAGAAAAAAGAAAACGCAATGCACCCCAGGTAATTAAGGAACTTGAGTGCATCCAGCTAGCTTTGACAATGTCAACCAGGAATAAGCAATAAAATAAAGCAATTCCTCAACAACTGAGTTTGGGACTGTGTCAACCAAACGCTATCTGCCTCTAGCTCTATCATCCAGCTAGCTGGCTTTTCAAGTGCATATATACTGGATTTTGACCATCAAATGCTTGGACCGTGGATTATCTTTTATATGGTCAATGACTCAATAATACAACGTGCTAAGATGAGATAAATACTAATATATGTATTCAACTAGAAAAATTCATTGATGCTACCTTGAATTTGAGGTTTTTGATCTCATTTGAACTTAACGTGACCACGACAAGTGGAGACCAAGTTTACAAAAGACGAAAGTAAAGAGGAAACTTGTTTAGACTCTAGTCTAGAGAAGCCTATCATTTCGATTTTTGGCCAAAGCTGTCGTCTCAGTCTGCAGGTGGACATCGACATTGATTAAACATCAGTTGAGATGCCCATACTTTTGACCATGGATGCTAATAGGAAGTACTAGTATGCTTAGGGGTATACCAATCCCTTACAAATCAATGTTTTATCTTATTTAGAAATTGGTGGATTCCCAAGCAAATTGATACTCCGTTTTGCAGCATTGTTCTTGCTTTTGAGGACTATCTTTTTTTCTTTTTTTGACTCGTACCACTCTCTGTTTCTCCTAGCTATAGACTGTTGGTTAATGAAATTTCCCACCCCAGCCAACGGGTATATTTGTGTCGTGTGGGGGTCAGCTGGTCACTCAAAACTCAAAAATCTGTTATATAAAAAAGATTTTAAACAAATGGACCGCATAATTGAATTCTGTAAAAACGGCATTGACACATTAAAAAAATGGCCCCCCCAAAGGGGAAAGTCATATAATTGAATTTTGTAAAAACGCCATAGACATATAAAAAGATGGACCCCACTAAATGAAAAACAGGGGATTCTTGTTTTCTAGATTTATTATGTTTATACGGTTTTGGTTTTGGTTTTGGTATAATTCATCTAGACGGTTTAAAAAAAATATTATTTAAATATTCTCTAAACCTACTCGTTACCATTTAGAGAAGCCTATTCTTACGTATTGATTAAAAGTATATTTAGACTGCTTGTGATACCAGGTCAAATTTTATCATTTTCCCATGAGCTTGTGGACCCTTTCTCCCTCCCTGGTAAGAGTCTCCATCAAAGAAAAAAAGTAGACAGTTACAAGCATACATTTGTGATTTGCTCATGCTTTATTTCATACTTTGGTTCGGTTGGTTTAGCTACATAACTTGAGTACACGGGCCTTACACGTAGTAAATCAATCAACTTCACCACGGCTGCGCCGAAATTTATATACGCACATTTGCAATCGAATCATTTTATTTTATCTTGTTTAATTTTCGTTTTCATCCTTTCATTTACATTTCCATAAGCAGTTGAGCACTGTGTATGAATATATTTTCTTATCTATAATCAAAAATGCACAACAATGTCGGCTTGCCACCACAACTACAAGTACTCCCAACTCCACCACGAGTATCTATATATATGCTATAGACCCCTATGTTTGTTTTAGCATACCTTGCTCTCTCCTCTTCTCTCCTTTTTAAGCCAATCCACTCTCGCTAATCTATATATCTCATTCTCTCTCTCTATATATATAGCATCTGTCTAGTTTCAAATCGATCATCAACCTACAGAACCATGAGCGCACAGGATTCTTGGCCTGAACCAATAACAAGAGTTCAGGCAATATCAGAGAGTGGTTATTCTGTTATTCCAGATAGATATGTTAAACCTCCTTCAGAAAGACCTAATACTACTACTACTACTACTACTACTTCATCCACAAAGTTGTCGGGTTTGTCAATACAAACCAGTACAACTACTACTGATACTAGCAGTAGTACTGCTTCTGATCTCAATATCCCACTTATTGATTTTCTGGGGCTACTTGATGATGACAATAATCATCTAGTTCTACCGGATACGATTCTGGATCAAGTATGCATGGCAAGTAAAAACTGGGGTTTTTTCCAAATTGTCAATCATGGGGTAAGTCCAGAGCTGATGGGTCAAGTTCGAGACGTATGGCGACAATTCTTTCATTTGCCGTTTGAACAGAAACAAATTTACGCCAATACACCGGTAACTTACGAGGGTTATGGTAGTCGATTGGGTGTTGAAAAAGGCGCCATTCTTGATTGGAATGATTACTTTTACTTACACTATCTTCCTCAATCGTTGCAAGATCCTTACAAATGGCCTGCTCTACCTTCATCTTGCAGGTAATTAATCCATATTTTTCTGTACATAATTTACACAAGCACGTAAAACTCTAAGAATAATTTTGATTAAGTTTTTGATGTATATATGCATGTATTTGTATAGGGAGGTGATTGCCGAATACTGCAAGCAGTTGGTGAAATTAAGCAAGAAGATAATGAAAATTTTATCGATTACTCTTGGGTTGCAAGAAGATTATCTTCAAAATGCATTTGAAGGTGGAGAAGAAGAAGAATTCGGAGCTTGTATGAGAGTAAATTTCTATCCGAAATGTCCACAACCTGATCTTGCACTTGGTCTCTCTTCACATTCTGATCCTGGTGGTATGACTCTTCTACTCCCCGATGATAACGTCGTTGGTCTTCAAGTTCGTAAAGATGATATGGATGCTTGGATTACCGTTAAATCTGCTCCGAACTCATTTATCGTCAACATCGGTGATCAAATTCAGGTCCATCTCACTCTCCTATTCATTATCTCTCAAAGATCATCATTATCCTAATTAATAGTAACATCATTATATGTTGATTGATTATATTAGCATTTGAATTATTTATATATATAAAGGTCTATTTCTAAAACTCAAATCAGGGGGCATGATCTTTCAAACCAATCATGCATTGTAGTCAATTAAAGTTTTTAGTGTTTTTTTTTTCTTTTCTTTTTAGTATAATTGTTTCCTTTTCAACAGCAACACAATTATATAGTTGAATGGTTTACTTTTAAATCCTAATCGTCTTATATGACGTTCTCAACTAGCATAAAAGTGATTTTTCATTTTTTAAATTCGATCTATTTAGATGAAAAAACAATGAAAAAATAAAAATGTCCTTTTTACTGAAACATAAGTATATACAAAATACATAAAGCACCGTCAATTTCCATATCTTTAATATCTACAAAAAGAAAACAAAAAAGAGAACCAGGGTGTCGAAGATCTGGTTATGTGGTCCATGAAAGGAAGCAAGTGCACCTGACCGCGGAATGCGTGGTCGCACTTTGTACCACAGTCAAAAATATCTCATGCGTAACGTAAACGTGTATATATATGAGCTGCATAAGCTGTATAGAAAGAGGTAGAGTTCACGTGTGTATATATGAACTGCATGATTTTTTTCTTCTTTTTTTGAAATAACTGCTTGCTATGATATCAATCTGATTTTGATTTTACTTAATAAGCAGAATACTAATGGGTGATTAAAACTTTTTAATTTTTATTAGGTGCTGACTAATGCGATATACAAAAGCGTTGAACACCGGGTTACTGTGAATTCAATGAATGAACGCTTATCTCTTGCATTCTTCTATAACCCTAGAGGAGATTTAGTTATACAGCCGGTTAAAGAACTTGTAACACCGGAACGACCAGCTCTTTATCCGCCGATGACATTCAACGAATACAGGCGCTTCATTCGAACAAAGGGTACCCGTGGAAAATTGCAGCTTGAATCTATAAAATCACCACGTTAATTAATTAATTATTGTTTACTAATATTTGGATTTAAAAATAAATTTGTAAACTGAAAAAGAAATTATATACGACGTAAATCGTATAAAAAAATAGACATCGTAATGTCAGTACTTGCCAATCATAAGTGGCAGTATAATGTATATAGTTGAATAAATTTAGCAGTTGATTTTTATCACCATACATCCTATGGTGTAAATAAAAATTTAACCGTATGGCAAATAATAAAAATTCAATTATATAATGTATGTTGTTGAATAAATTCGGCAGTTGAATTTTATCCTTGATTATGTTGATAGTCTGTTATGATATTATTTAAAAAGTTATCTTTTAAATTTTAGAAATAAAAATATTAAAAATTAGTTTGGATATGGAGTTCTAGAATAATTTTTTAAAAAAAAAACAAAAAAAATAAAATTATAAAGCATAATGTTTTTTTTTTGATCTATTAGCTTCTCATATCCAAACAACCTATGAAAATCAAGCAAGGCCAACTTAATCCATATCCTCGAAATACCTAAAATTCGTTTTCTTGCCTTTCTGCGCTATCCAGGTTGTCTATGTCCTTGCTTGCTTTCAAGCTTCTTTGTAAAGTAGGAGCCCTTTTTTTTTACAATATACGAATGCATCCTAAATTAACAATAGTGGGTTCAAAATAAGCTATATTTCCCCACCCCAAGAAATCAGCTTTTTGACAACATTGTGGTTGAGATCAAATGAAATCCTCGTTGGGACTTACAACCGGGATTCTTCGGAAAGAGGCGTTTGTTTTCTACTACTAATTGTTTGGAAATGTACTTTCGTTTGTTGCGTCTATGGTTTTTATGTCGGCAGTGGGCATGCGATCTTTGCAAGCAGGTCTCGTTTATAATAGGCTGGTCAATGTGGTCATGCATTGCAGCTAATAAAAGGTTTAATTTATCAATCAATCACCGAAAGTGATGCCAGTCTTGTAGTCTCAAAGTTCACACATTTTTTCTTGCAAGTTGCAAGACTGATGATATCTTTGGAAGTTAACCCTAGAGTTTGTAATGAAGCTCATAACTACATATCCAATGTGCCAAAATCTAGCCATACTTTGTGTGTTTTCCATTTCCACCTCTTCTTACCCGAGATTGAAGTAGCAGTGACTCAAGCAGACATATCTTTTGCTTCAATTCGTAATCTTTTGTTCAAGTCTCACGATTCCATTTTATTATTTTCTCCATTAAAGGAACCCCCCACCGCCCCCCCTGATTAGACTCGAGAAGATTGAAATTTGTAGGGTTACCAACTTACCATCCGCATCCTCCATCATCATCACCAATCAATCACTTTTTAAATTAACAACTGACTTAACTACTTAACTACCAGCTAGCAGGATCTTTCATTTTCTCAAAATTAAAAAACACTAAAATAAAGCACGTGTTTAAATGTATCTGACTGTTTGTTAACTTATAGAAATTCAAAGGATCAACAATCAGCGTCACACAACTCATATGCTTACCTGTGCGCCAAATAACGCTTTTCTCAAGGGGACACCCTAAAACCACCTCACTCATGACGCATTTGATTGGGCATTACAAGCTCAAGAGATTCAATTATTTTGAGTCAATAACCAACAATTAAACCAGGTCAACCAACTTTGACCATGATGGAGTAACTTCAGCCGTGAAATTACTATTTTGGTTTCCAGTATTTTCATCATGAAGAATCAATATGTAGACTAACGATATGATCATGATGATCATGTCTCCATCTCTAACTTTCCACTGAAATTTTTTTTGGCTTCCTTTTTTGGGCGAGTCAAGAAAAATGGACATTTGGATGCGTGATATGTGACTCCATCTCTCATGCAACGTAATTTATAAGATTGAGGATGCTACTTACGGTTGAAATCACATTCTCACAACCTTACTCCCACGTGATTTGAGTGAATTTAGACCTCCTCATCACATGGGTACAGGAAGAAAGTGTATGTCCAGTGGGTCATTCCTAAACACATTTGGGTCTACAAAACCGAATCCTCTCTTTTATTATTCCTCATCAATCACTGTCTAAATTTTACATATATATAAAGTGCAACAATGCATATAGTGTTACCTTCCTTAATTATTTATTTCGGGAAGGGCCTTGGTAGATATTTTGTTTTACATGGATTTGTCTATATCATTGGTGCCAGCAATTTAAACGGTGAAAAAGAAAGACTCACCGAGTAGAAGTAGAAGTAGAAGTAGAAGTAGAAATATAGGATTGTAAAACACAAAAATAAACCTCGCTAATTTAAAATCTACCGGTATTATTTGAAATCTACCATTTAAAAAATGATATTACAAAATAAAAGTAAAAACCTTTTATTCAATAATTTTTGTTAATACTTAACTTATCTATGATTAATTAATATTAATTAATTCAATTAATTTTATTTTATTATATTAGTGATGAAATCAATTAGTGTTTAGTAATGATCAAAACATAAAAAAATTTATAAAAACTTTATTTTTTTAAGTTAATCAAACAAGAATCGGTGGATACGATAGTTCACATATGCCGATTTTATGTTGGTGTTCTTCAATCAAGAAGAACAATAGGAATCAATGAATATTTATTTTTATAAACGCCGATTGTAATAATTGGCCGATGTGGATGCTATTATAAAATGATTGTGCCACACTTTCATAAAAATAATAATTCATAGTTTAGAAAATTAGCACATTGCATTACATAGTTAGGAAAATAGCGCACTGCATTACATAATTTAGTAGTGTATTCTTAAAGCTCGCAGATTAATACATCGTTTATGAACCTCCGAGCACGTTTGTTCAACACGCTATATTCCCTATCGTGCATGAACATTGTTTCTCCGTTTCGTATTCGTCATAGGCTACAGAATCTTTCGCCCTGAAATTAAATCGATTACACATTAGTAGGCAAACATCAAATGATGAAATATGGATAAACATGTCGAATTACTCATTTTTTTGCTAGTAGAAGCTTAGAGATGATGCTCGACAACAATTCTTCTAATTTACGGAACTCTCGCATTTTAATTTTGATGTAGTCAAATCTAAACGCTAGGTTTCATCCATTTGCGGATTTTAGGATTCCCGGTGCATTCGTAGAAGATTCTTTAACCCTCTTCCTAAACATCGAATAGATTTTGTTCGGACGTTCTTGAAAGACGGAAATGAACGACTTAACGATCTCTATATATTTTTCCACCCATGCCATTTTCCCAGCTCTATTTGAGTAATGGATGAAGTGGGAGTGAGTAAAGGATCTAAGTTTGGGACAAATTGGGTCTGGATAAAGGTCATTCTTATATAAAGGAAGACCCAACTGCTAGTTTTTTTTCGAAAAACTCAAAATATGGATGAAATAGTCTATCACAATCGTTCGATATATAAGTCCATTTTGAACGATTCCGGTTTATCGAAAATGTTAAAAACTAGGCTTGCTACAATCAGATTATTTATATATATATATGCACATCAAGCGATTTTGGCTCATCAATAATGTTGAAAACTTGACTTGTCAAATCGGTCGATGATAAGTGCATATTTCACATGTTTAGAGTGTCAATTTCATGCTAGTATTTGCTAGATTTCTTGTGAATTATTGTATATGGAGTTTGTTTTGTAGTTTATGCTTTTATTAGGTGAATCATCCAAAAAGGAGTTACAAAGTGTTAGATTGTGCATGAAGGGAAGTGTTGAAAAGGAAGAAGGACCAAAGACCAAGTGGAAGTCGCCCAAATTCAGGATTTCTTATCTACATATTGAAGAGACCAAAGAAACGAAGCCAACGAAAAAAGAATGAGATCATGCCGACTTAATATAAAGAAGTTATAAGAAAAACAAGTTCAAACTTTTCCCGGAGGGTCAAGCCATCGAGAAAAGAAAATCCATAAAGAAATAATTTTCTCGGAGGGTCAAGCCATCGAACAAATCAGAATTCTCAGAGGATCAGGCTATTGAGACATATACGAGAGCTAGGTATTTTTGACACATTTTTATGATATTTTTGAGTTTCCAAAACCTAATATGACTGGGATTTGAGCACGGGCACCTCTACAACTTGGGATATCTATTTAAGAGACTCTTAGAATAATTTTGGAGATATAGGGAGATACACATATTCTTAGAACTAGGGTTTTACATAAACAAAAGGAGAGAAGAGAAATTTATTCCAAATTCTAGGGTTTAACCCTTTTGGGGGAAACCATGTTATTTATTCTTCTTTCTTGTATCATGAGTAGCTAGTTTTCATTGATTAAGGATGAATTCAATGTTCTAAGCGTGAAGCTTTATTAAATACATAATTTTATTGGGATTTTTAATCATTATCGTTTGTTTTTATTAAATCTAGGTTTTACGATTGATTTCTAAATTGTTCAAGTGTACAATTGGATTAATCTATTAATCAGTATATTTTTAGTATTGAGTTATGAGATAAGTAATCGTCCATCGACTCATACACAACTAGAAATCGCAAGACCTTGCAGAGGGATTCTGTGGAGAAATTGTGAGTGAAGACAACACCAGCAAGTGGACCTTGATCTAAGAGTTTAACTACTGGGATCAACCTAAATTCATAAAGCTTAAATCATTCGACTGGGTTAAACCTTGAGTGATCTATTACTTGGTGGTCCAGACAGATACAATCTGGTAGTCGAGAACTTCCGTGTCTAGTGATAAAAGGAGTTTTGGGGATAACAATAATCTAGCTGCTATTCTACGGTTGGTGATGCATGGTTCCAACGAAAGTTAGATAAGTATATGAATTCAGTCAACGATTGATAACGATGAATGATTCCATAATCATCTTTTATTCTTATTGTTATTCAGCTTGGCGACAGTATACATTTTATGATAAAAGGTGGAAGGCACTAAGATTGGGGTCTAATCAAATATCCCACATTTTAATAATAACATATTTCGCGGGCTCAAGTTCAAGCCAAATCTAGATTATACCTATAAAACTTCAGAAAAATTATCAGCATTTTCAAGGAATACAACCCTCTAGCTAGCTTAATAATTTTTACTAAAGTGATACCATTTAAAAAAAATGATATAATTATTTATATTGTAAAAAAACAGTCAAATAAGTAAATATCATTTACATATTTGATGAAGCTTACTATTACAAATATATTACATGAAACTGACAAATCAGTCAAATCATTCACATAATTGTTGAAAACAATAACTATGTTTTTGTGATTCCTCTGTATCAATATAATTACACGTATGGTTAGGTATATGGACAAAAAAAAACTTAAAAATAAATGGTATATGAACTATGTGTTAAGTACTTCGTGGTTGATGTTTTGTAATAATGGTAAATAAAGTATCGTTTGCTCGAACTTGTGAAGATTGAGTTTAGATTTAATAGATTAATTTTAAACTAAAAATATAAAATAATATTCACAAATACTGAGGTTATGGATTTCACCATTAACCAATTAAAATGATTCAAATTAATCAATATTCATGCAATTCTTACATTTAATTTGATTCTTTAATATTGCAACAAGTAGATTCTCAAAATAACAATAACAAAAGTATGGAACATATAAAACCTAGACCAAGCATGTACCATCTAACGAAATCACGACTGCTTTATAAAAATCATTAAATCAATTTTTAACCAAGGAAAATAATCATAAAAGAAATTGCAAGAACCAATTAAAATATAAATATACCACTTTTCTTGGAACAATGACTTCCTCCATCACCTCATCAAAGAGGGTTATCTCCTCATGTTGAAAACACTCTCAAAATACTCATTCATTGCTCAAAAAGGTGTTTACAAATGGTGAAAAAGAGTAACAATAACTAAAACAGTGAGTTTGCAACGTTTATAAGCGTTACAGACTCACTATTACAGAGGGATAATTGTTTCCTGGAGATAAACGTTGCAAATGAAGATATCTGTTGCAAAGTTAAAAGCTTTAGCAACAGAATCTTCAACCTTTTCGCCACAGAAAATTCAACCCTATGGCAAGGTTTTTTACATCATGAGCAAATTTTTCTGGAATTTTAATTTTTGCGCTCTGGCCTCTCCAGAACCACCTCTAACTCTCTGTAGCTTCTAGTTATATACTAAGACATCAACCTAGCTCCTTCAAATCTTTTTCTTAGTGAGAATCAAATCTTCGGCAATATTTTCCTTCACGAGATCATTCTTGATTTGATTTTTCTCTCTCTTCGGTGATATTCTCTTTAACTTAGTTTCTTTATTTTCTTATTTGTTATTACAGTTGTCTGAACAAGATAATGATTAGTTGGAAACAAATCCAATATAATAGAAAAGTAATCCCTGATTCACGTGAGAAGATCTTGCCCTGATTTTTTTCCCAAGAGAACATTAGTTTGATACGACTTTATTGTTTCCAAAAATCGTAAAATCTCTTTCATACAAGGAAATAAAATAAGGCTTCTCTAAAATTTGAGGTTAAACCACAAAATCTCGCTTCTCAAATCTTCTCAGGTGAGAGAATAAGAAATTTCCTCCATTCTTTTTGAATTCAAAAGAGGTGGTGCACTTAGCCAAGTTTTGGGTGCCTTTATCAATTTTTTTTCTTGGGTTCCTTTATCACTTTTTGTGTCGATTTTTCCATCATCGTTTAATTCCCAAAAATAGCTACAAACTCAATGAAAATACAATATTAGTACAAAATAAGGACTAACAAGAATAGAGAAGTGAGATCAAATTAGACACAAATATGTGTCTATCAAATACCCCCCAACTTATTATTTGCTAGTCCTCGAGCAAATATAATCTAAAAAATAAAATTAAACCCTAACTCACTTTCGAATGGATCGCGATTACATTTAGCATATGTAATAAGCCTTTAAACCCTAGGTGTCCCTAGTGGGCGAGTTTTGTCTCATGAGGGTTTACAAGAGATATACCCACAAAACCTTTTACTTCAAATTTTAGCTACTTGTGAACGATTGGGGGTAAACACTAAACAAGCTATTTAGTTGGCTTACTAAATTCTTCGGCTATGAGAATCATTACCCTTTATGAGTCCAATTGGTACACACGAGTTTTCACTCAGCGTACTAAAATTCATACAAGAATTCAAAACTCTATTTAGATAGTCGTTCAACCACGATATTCAGAATCTATCAAAGTACAATTATATCAAAAGATTTAGAAGATGGATGTGGACAAAATGAAGTTCGCGGCATGTTGACTAAGGTGAACGGTGTTTCCCATATCTGTCTGAAGGTCACTACCAGGATGAACCCTAATGGACTGAGATATGCTCCCACTGGTCTTAATCCTTATACTAATATCGACTCAACTGGTATATACAAGGGCCCTATCAGTCAATTTATTAAACATAAAAAAATTATCTTTATACTGAAAACATGATTAGATCTTTTGAATCTAAGCTCATGGTCCTTTTCAGCAGATTATATGATAGTTCTCATGGATCCTGCATTCCACGCTTGCTTAGGCGACAGAGACAGGGAGAACACACACATTACTATCAAAGTGTCAATACTCGATTTTTTTTTCAATTGAATAATACTCTAAGTAATACAATAATGGGGCTTGATCTCAAACACTCAACTTCATCCTGACAGCGATAACAATTCGATATTGGTGCTCCACCAAATCACTTAGAGAAACACAAAAATTACAAAAATAAAAACAGAAGGTGATATGGTCGAGATAGACTCTGAGATATGGTGACCACTATTATGTTATTTCTAACACATGAGCTAGGCATCCTTTTATTAATAGACCATTTAACTAGGCACAACAATTCTTATACAAAAAGAGTTAAGTTTCCATCTAGCTAGAATGGTTAGTGTCACCCTGAATTGTTCACAAGTTTTTAGACTTTGGAGTTTCATATTTCACTAAAAGTTTTTCCCTTACCCCCAAACTTAGATCTAACATTGTCCCCAATGTTCTAAAGATAAATGATTAAATACATGAACAAGGAGAAACTGTTACCAATCGAAGGAAAGGAGTTAAGGAAAGATACTACCGTGTCGCATGAGCATGGACTAAAATTAAAATTCTCTATGAGTCTATCATCTTCGTCAGAGACTATTGTCTTGGAATCGTCAGACTCTAAATCACTAGTCTCAGGAAATACTCGTTCCTCTAAACCATTATCGGATTCACAACAAGAAAATTATACATTGTCTAAAATAATGGTATCTCTAGTCAAATCCTCTTCCTTTTGAATAGGTGAATAATCATTAAAATTATATGGATTTGAACCAGAAATAATACTATCATCACGAAGCACAATTGGAGTGACAATTTCCCGATCACTCTGCCTGTATATTTCAAGTTCTTCACCAATACTATCCTCATCATCATAATAATATGAAGATGTTTGAACCTCGTCTAAATAAGTAGTGTTACCAATTCTATCCTCTTCCTCTTGACTAGGTGAATAATTATCAAGGGTATCACTATATTGGAAATTAAGATCATTTTGAGCAATATTATTCTTTGCGGAACTTTTGTTCACACTTAATACAAACCTATTTTTATCCTCAGTCATCTTTTTTATGATTCTTCTTGTATCCTCATTCAACTCCTTGATGGAATTCTTTATAGAAACAACTAGATCATAAGGATTGCTAGATCGTAGCTTCTCATGTGATTCTTCTAGAGGCATATTAGGTTCATTATAAGTACTAGATTGCACATGCTTTAGGGCATCCGTCCAAGACAAAAAGAACTCGAATTTTGCTTATTTTCATGCTCATAAGACGGGTGTATATACGAATAGTAATTGGGATCACCTTGGTATGAACCATAACCTTCAGAAGATTGGTAGTGGTCCCAAGTACTATCCACACTATGGTCATAGTAAGGGTAATGCCCGTTTTGAAACTCAGTCGGATATTCATTGTATTTGCTATCGTAATACCAGTTCGACATTTTCTAATAAAAATTTCCTAATAAGTTTACAAAAATCTAAGAAAATAAATCCTAACAGGAAGGGGTTCTAAACATACACAAACCAGGCCGACTCAACCAAATCAAACCTACTGAATCTAGCAAACAAAAAGCATGATGGCTCCACTTAGATTGTTTCTAAACCAGCTTATATTTTTCCAAAAGGAAACTAGTTACAGATTTAGCAAGTCTCTTAGAACGATTCGAATTAGATTAAGTCGAATAGAAACATGATAAGCTCTAAGGAGCTTTGATAACCCTGCCTCTTTGGCAACTTTTCCTTGGGTTACAAGGAGGCTCTAATCAACTTAAAATAATCTTCCTGAACTTTAAGTTCTGCTAACAAAGTAACCAATACAGTCATTTTGAATGATTTTCCAATAATCTCGATACCCTATAGGTCTCTTTCTAGTCAAATTTTAGGCTTAGGTTCGCGTAGGTAACGTGTTCCTAAGTCGGGCAGAAAGGATACGGTGATGAAATCCGAACCCTTATCTTATATGGCTAGTTTATTCCCTTTACTAGAAAAGTAAATTCCGTATTCAAGTCCTCAACATATATGCATTACGAAGGAATACAGAAAACCCACTGACAGGGATTCGTGAGTGGTTAGAGTCTTACCTCCCGTACCAGATGATGTAATTTTAGAAGTGGTAAATAAAGGTTCGATTCTCGCACTTGTGAAGGTAATGATTTTAGAAAATAATGATTCTACTTAACTCTAGAAAACTCCAGGAATAATAAAAAGACTAAATAACCTAAATATGATTTTTGAATAATTTTAAAAACACCAGGAATCAGGAATCAGGTAATTCTAACAACCTA
>JAJJMC010003936.1:473459-602994 GCA_023531435.1 Papaver californicum | reverse complement strand
AGAGAGTTCTAAACCTAATAGAACTCTCTAGAACAGCCCACAAATCCGAATCCTAATCGAATCATGATTCCGGCCAAATACATGATTTACACACTGATTTCACGGGATCTTTTGATGTTTATGACTTGCGTGAGATTGCTATTATCATTTGGAACAATCTAGAAGCAAAATATCCTTCGAATCATTTGATTTTATCAATCCAGAAGATTTCCCGATGAGCTGAATCGGCTGATCCGGCTGAGTCGACTCGGCTGGCTCGCTGGGTTGAATCGCCTGGTTGACCCGCTGGGTTGACTCGGCCGATCCTAGGGTGTCCCTTATCCATTCTTGGGGTGCCAATAACACTTGTCCTTCGGTGCCTTTATCACTTTTTGAGCCAATTTTTCCATAAATCTTTATTCTTCTAATGTACCTACAAAAGCATAAAAACACGTAATAGACACACAATCGAATACTAACTCACTAGAAATTAAGGTGCAATTTAGACACTAAAATGTGTCTATCACCAGACGGGGGATGAATCGGTTGTAACCGACTCGGGCCATTGACTCTTGTGTCAGTGTACGAACCCGAGGGACCGAGACAATATCGTAATTGTCGTCCTTCCCTGTTGCAGTTTATATTTAAATACCCTTCTGTAGGGTTTAAAAAAAATGTCCAAAAGTCCAAAGTCCAAAGTCCAAAAATAAGAAAAAATATAAAAATACCTAAAATAATTACAAAAATAATAAGAATTTCCTAATACAGTTTTCTAAAAAGAAAAATAAAAACCCTAAAAAAATTAAAAAATAAACTAAAAAAAATTATGTCTTCCTTTTCCGTTCTTTTTCGGTTTGTTTTTTACTCCAAGTCTTTAATCAATCAATTTTATCTTTAGCTCCAATTTCTTTTTGTTCCAAAACCTGTAATACAAAGAAAATACCCAAAAACGTAATATAGAACAAAATAAATAAATAAATAAAAATCTAACAAAAATAATTAACCTAAAAAAATAATCAAAAACAATTCTAAAAACAAGTCCGCGTCGGCGGCGCCAAAAATTGATGGTTATGTAATAGTGGTAAATAAAGGTTCGTTCAAGACTGGTGAAGATTTGTTTTTAAACCTAATTTCTAAGACTAAAAATAGCAAATAAAAGATATTGACAAAATTACAAGGGACTGGGACTCAGATTCCACTATTTTTTCAAATTTTAAAGTGATTTAATTCGAAAATTATAATTATGCAATTCTTACATTTATTTTGATTCTAAATTATTGCAACAAGTATATTTTCAAAATAACAATTGTACAACAAAAGCATGGAATATCTAAAACCTAGGCCAAGCATGTACCATCTAACGAAATCACAATTGTTTAATAAAAATCATTAAATCAATTTTTAACCAAGGCAAATAATCATAAAAGAAATTGAAAAAATCAATTAAAATAGAAATATACCACTTTTCTTGGAACAACGGCTTCCTCCATCACTTCAGCAAAGGGGTTAAGCTCCTCATGTTGAAAACACTCTCAAAATACTCATTCATTGCTCAAAAAGGTGTTTACAAATGGTGAAAAAGAGTGAAAATAACTAGAACAACGAGTTTGCAACGATTATAAGCATTACAGACTCACTGTTACAGAGGGATAATTATTTTCTGAAGATAAACGTTGCAAATGAAGAATTCCGTTGCAAAGTTAAAAGCTTTAGCAACAAAATCTTCAACCTTTTCGTTACGGAAACTTCAACCCTATGGCAACGTTTTCTTCATCATGATCATGAGCAGATTTTTCTGGAATTTTGAATTTTGCGCTCTGGCCTCTCTAGACCCCCCTTCAACTCTCTGTAGCTTCTACTTATATACTATGACATCAACCTAGCTCCTTCAAATCTTTTCAAATCTCTTTCTTAATGAGAATCAAATCTTCGACAATATTTTCCTTCACGAGATCATTCGTGATTTGATTGTTCTCTCTTTCGGTGATATTCTCTTTTAACTCAGTTTCTTTATTTTCTTATTTGTTGTTATAGTTGTCTGAACAAGATATTGATTAGTTGGAAATGAATCCAGTATAATAGAGAAGTAATCCCTGTTTCACGTGAGAAGATTTTGCCCTGATTTTTTTCCGGAACGAACATTAGTTTGATACGACTATTGTTTCCAAAAATCGTAAAATCTCCATCATAAAAGGAAAGAAAATAAGGCTTGTCTTAAATTTGAGGTTAAACCACAAAATCTCGCTTCTCAAATCTTCTCAGATGAGAGAATAAGAAATTCCCGCCATTATCTTTTTGAATTCAAAAGATGTGGTGCCCTTAGCCAACTCTCGTGTGCCTTTATCAAATCTTTTTCTTGGGTTCCTTTATCACTTTTTACGTCGATTTTTCCACCATCGTTTATTTCCCAAAAATAGCTACAAACACAATGAAAATACAATATTAGTACAAAATAAGGTCTAACAAGAAATAAAATTAAACCCTAACTCACTTTCGAAGGGATCGCGATTACATTTAGCATATGTAATAAGCCTTTAAACCCCTAGGTGTCCCTAGTGGGCGAGTTTTGTCTCATGAGGGTTTACAAAAGATATACCCACAAAACCTTTTACTTCAAATTTTAGCTACTTGTGAACGATTGAGGGTAAACACTAAACAAGCTATTCAGTTGGCTTACTAAATTCTTCGGCTATGAGAATCATTACCCTCTATAAGTCCAATTTCTACACACGAGTTTTCACTCAGCGTACTGAAATTCATACCAGAATTCAAAACTGTACTTAGATAGTCGTTCAACCAAGATACTCAGAATCTTTCAAAATACAATCACATGAAAAGATTTAGAAGATGGATGTGGACAAAATGAATTTCGCGCATGTTGACTAAGGTGAACGGTGTTTCCCATATCTGTCTGAAGGTTACTTCCAGGATAAACCCTAATGGACTGAGAAATGTTCCCACTGGTCTTAATCCTTATACTAATATCGACTCAACTGGTATATACAAGGGCCCCATCGGTCGATTTATTGAAAATTAAACAATTATCTTTATATTTTGACAACATGATTAGATCTTTTGAATCTAAGCGCATGGTCCTTTTCAGCATATTATATGATAGTTTCCATGGATCCTGCATTCCACGCTTGCTTAGGCGACGGAGACATGGAGAAACACTTATTGCTATCAAAGTGTCCAAAAAATGATGGTTTTGTAATAGTGGTAAAAAAGTATCGTTCTCTCGAACTTGTGAAGATTGAATTTAGATTCAATAAATTAATTTTAAACTAAAAATACATATACAAAATATAAAAATAATATTCACAAATACCGAGGTAGATTTCACCATTAAACAATTAAAGTGATTCAAACTAATCAATATTCATGCAATTCTTACATTTATTTTGATTCTAAAATATTGCAAAAAGTAGATTTTTAAAATAACAATTGTATAACAAAAGCATGGAACATCTAAAACCTATGCCAAGCATGTACCATCTAACGAAATCACAACTGCTTAATAAAAATCATTAATCAATTTTTAACCAAGGCAAATAATTATAAAAGAAATTGCAAGAACCAATTAAAATATAAATATACCACTTTTCTTGGAACAATGACTTCCTCCATCACCTCATCAAAGAGGGTTAGCTCCTCATGTTGAAAACACTCTCAAAATACTCATTCATTGCTCAAAAAGGTGTTTACAAATGGTGAAAAAGAGTAAAAATAACTAAAACAGCGAGTTTGCAACGTTTATAAGCGTTACGACTCACTATTACAGAGGGATAATTGTTTCCCGGAGATAAACGTTGCAAATGAAGATATCTGTTACAAAGTTAAAAGCTTTAGCAACAGAATCTTCAACCTTTTTGCCACAGAAAATTCAACCCTATGGCAACGTTTTCTTCATCATGATCATGAGCCGATTTTTCTGGAATTTTGATTTTTGCGCTCTGGCCTCTCCAGACCCCCCTCCAAATCTCTGTAGCTTCTACTTATATACTAAGACATCAACCTAGCTCATTCAAATCTTTTTCTTAATGAGAATCAAATCTTCGAAATATTTTCCTTCACGAGATCATTTTTGATTTGATTTTTCTCTCTTTCGGTGATATTCTCTTTAACTCGGTTTCTTTATTTTCTTATTTGTTGTTATAGTTGTCTTAACAAGATATTGATTAGTTAGAAACAAATCCAGTATAATAGATAAGTAATCCCTGTTTCACGTGAGAAGATCTTGCCCTGATTTTTTTCCCGAGAGAACATTAGTTTGATAAGAATCTATTGTTTCCAAAAATCGTAAAACCTCCTTCATACAAGGAAAGAAAATAAGGCTTGTCTTAAATTTGAGGTTAAACCACAAAATCTCGCTTCTCAAATCTTCTCAGGTGAGAAAATAAGAAATTTCCGCCGTTATCTTTTTGAATTTAAAAGAGGTGGTTCCCTTAGCCAATTCTCGGGTGCCTTTATCAAATCTTTTTCTTGGGTTTCTTTATCACTTTTTACGTCGATTTTTCCACCATCGTTTATTTCCCAAAAATAGTTACAAACACAACGAAAATACAATATTAGTACAAAATAAGGACTAACAAATAGAAAAATGAGATCAAATTAGACATAAATATGTATCTATCAGTGGTTCAGAAGGTTATATTGTTTTTAGTTTCTCTTCACATACATATTTCGTGGTCGAATTCCTTACTATGTCACCATTGTCTTCCTTGTTTTCTTCTTCATCAAATGTCCACGTTACGAAGAAACACCACTCGTACACTATAAATGTTGTTGAATACTAGAAAACTATAAACTTGTAAATTAAATTTTGCAACCATGTTATGTGATGTGGGCTAAATAACCTCGGATATAACTTATCATCAACATAAAGTTTTGCAGCTAAATTGGGTTACCGACATGATTATTTTCACTTTCCATTACGAAAAATATTGATCATAAGCATCGGCTTAGGTAACAGTTTTAAAATCCATAGATCTTCGGTATAGGTAACGGTTTTACTATAATTACCGACCGAACCAGGCTGAAAAACCAAGAAATGTAAGCCATAAATTGAACTTAATCCTTAGTCGTTGATCTTAGGTATAGGTAAGGGTAAACCTAAAACTAAGAGTATCTAACTCTGACTACTCAATAACTCTCTCATTCGACCATACTCATTTCTTCTTCACTTCTTCTTTTGTTCTTCATCACAGACCACCACCACTCACTATACAGCCACCACCCCAATCACCACCTTATTCAATTATTTTTCTTCTTCGTTAATTATTTTTTCAGTTCTTCTTCTTCTTTATCCTTTTAAACAACACCTGCAACACCAATAATCAACAGGTAGTGCCTTAATGATTTCTAATTACACTATTACAACCAATTTATAATCGATTATAATTGATTTGATGTTTGAAAACGAAGAATTTTGTTGTAGAATTTTTGTTTTGTGTATGTGTTTTTTGGGTTTTATGAGATCGATTTGGAAACTGGATTGATTCTGTGGATTTTCTCTCAACAACAATAGGTAATGATTTCTTACTTATCTTTGTTATCTTGTTTTATGTATGAAAATTATAGTACAAGAAGTTGAATCTGTTGTAGTAGAAGAAGTTGAATTGAAGTCTGAGATGGTTATGTTATGCTAATTATGTGATGAATTGGAGTTTGCGATGGTTAAAGTTGTGATGAATTAGAGTCTGAGATAGTTATATTATGCTCATTATGTGTTTTGATAATGCATCTAGGGTTAGAACTTAGAAGTTATTTTTCTGAGATGGTTATGTAAACTTGTAAGTTGTTATTCAATGTCTTTGTCTGTGGGTTGTTTAAAATCTTTGCAATCCTGATTGTTAATCTGATATGTTATGTTTATTATTTTTATAGTTACTCTGATCATGGGATTAATTATTTATACAATATGTGATCTCTTATTGTCCCCTTGTATCCACCAACATTATACTGGATATGTTTGTGTCTAGAAAGCCATACTCTATTCATACTTTTCTATTTTAAACCGAGTTTGTAATTCATTTGTTTGTGTCCGGAAAACCATTAGTATGAGAAAGTAACACCAACTTGGGAATTTCCTGTTGTCACAAAAAAAAACAATATTGATGAATGTTCTCTTATTGTATTTTAATTTTTTGTAGTCTGTAGACAGAATCACAAAATCTTGTTGTGAGTGGTAGGTTGGTAACTGTAGAAAAATCGTATATTGTATATTGTCACAAAATGGTAGAAATAATCACTGAATCTTAGATAATTAGCAGAACAAGATAAACAAGAAGAAGAAAAGGCCTCGTCAGCATGCTTCCTATGTAGAGGATTGGGTCCATGCCAAGGATCTTGTGAAGTGTTTAAAGGTATTCTTCGATGTTGTTGTTAATTTTTTTTTGCTTCAACACAAGTTACAACACATTCACTCTTGGGAAATTGGAAATCATCCATGAACAATTAATTCATTTTAGAGATAATATGACATGAGATTCTTTTATCGCTAGTGTGGTTGATCTTATGTTTCTTAAGTATAATAAGTATAGGAGTGAGTGTGAAAAGATGACGCGCTGGGCTAGAGCAAGAATCTGGATTGAAGTTGAAGTCGATGTTGGCGTCTAGCGTCTGGGATGTTGATTCTATAGGTGCCAAAGTCAGTAGCCTTAGAAGCATTGGTTGGCTCTGTCTGGTGTTGGCTTTGCTCAGGAGACAACTTCTCTGTGAGTTGAGAAAGTCAGAGTCTTCCTTTTGATAAGTTTTCGTATCAATTTGATTCTTAAAAAGGATTTCTAGTCTCTCCATCAGATATGTTATGCTAGGAGGATTTTGAGTATCTCTGACTTCTTCAAGGGTATATCTAGAGAATGGAGAGTTGGTGTTGTTTGGAGTAACACCAAGAATGACATGAGAGATTGTAGTGGTACAAAGGATAACACCACCATTATTAGCAGGAGCATAATCAGGATTTTAGATATCTGAACCCGATCTAAGATCGATCATTTTGAAAAGAAATTGATTGTTGCAATCGAGAAATTGATCTTCCACTGTGGTCGCCAAAATGGTTTAGGTTAAAAATAAATAAAATAGTGAAAGGGTAAATAGTAATTAATACGAGAGACCAAAATCGTACAAGACTAGCATAAACCAAAAAATGGTCGTTCAAACCTTACTTCGGTCAAAAGGAGGAAAAAGTGTTGACCTTAGGGAGGGAAGCAGAGCATGATGAATTGTAGTTAAAGAATATAAGTCTTTGTAGTTGAGTTCAAGTAGAGAAGAAAGAACTATTTATGTTAGTCTAATAAACTTGGATTCTCCCAAGAAATAGATAAGTCGTCTGTTTATAGCGTTGAACTCACACTCATGATCTCGTAAGAGGTGGAATAAGTGGAGAGGTGGAGAACGTGGTTGATATCGTGCGCATAATTGTAGAGAAGATTCTAGAAACCGTAAAACCCACTAACTCTTCATCCAGTAACGTTCACATGACTTAATTCTTTCTCATCGTAGGTGTCCAGTTACACCGTTCAAGATGTGAATCGTCAGACGAATACCCTAGTGAATATCCCACTGTGACATGTTTTAATGTCTCGTAGAAAAATAGTAAAGTTATGGACTGCTACTATCTTGGTTAAGTCCTAGATGTGATTTCCCGAGGCCAGGCACTCAGCTTTATAATATAGACTGACTAGTGATGAAAATAATAATAAGTCTGTAAATGACTCTTATTTTAGTAAGTGTAAGAGTAGACTATATCGTTATGATTTTTGAGTGTTGAGCTCTAATGATGCTAGTCACGGGCACCGAGTGAGCTGAGTACTCATTAATATAAATTACCATGGCGGTGCTTTAATTAACCTATGTTGAAAGGCTCAATTATTGAATATTTGCGACTCAGGGCATCGAGGAGGTAACTCAGGCTCGAGACACACATGAATAAATTAGTGTCGTACCAAGAATGAGAGGTACTAAGTGCTAATATTAGGTTAGATTTGGCATTAGGCCAGTGTTGCGACAATAGTGGTGCTAGCACTAGAATAACGCCGAGTTGTAGTATGGCATTGGTCCTAGGTCAGCGCTATAGCAGGGTTGTTTCTAGACTTCAGATAGTTTCATGGGCACTCCTCCTTCACGCCTTCGATATTGTTGGCATTCACTTTCGATGGCACCGACTCTTCTGTTTGTGTAAGCATTAAATTGTCATTTTCTACGTGTAATTCAAGAAACAAATATACACTAACCTTTGAATTAAAGAGAATTCATGTATTTCTGTTGGGTATATCCATGAATTAGCTAAGTAATTAAGCTAATAAATATGTAATCGGTGAACAGACTTCAAGTATTGAAGGTTTATGTTGATATTGTGAATAAAGTAACAAACCAATATTGTTCAAGTAAGAATTTGAATATTGATATTTATATAAAATCTAGTTTAAAGTATTCAGCCGCGAAATTACTGCGTCTTGAGATAGGTTCAATATTGCTCTATATCAGTGGATATCCATTTAGGAGCATAATATATATTCAATAACAACACAGAAGCTTATTCTAAATATATATTATTATATAGTTATAGAGTCTGGGAAGAATTGCAATAAGCACCGAAGAATCTTCTAAAATTCCAGTAATCGAAGGAAGTTTAATACAGAAAAATAAATATTGAATCAGGCACTACAAATATTATATATATAAAATATCAAACGTTCAGCTGGTAAAGCTCTAATAGTGTATATATATTCAAAGAGAGGTAACATGATCGATATAGAGTTTCCATAGCTATTAGCATAATCTGTATTCTTAATTTTCTTGCGAAATATAGAATGGAAATACATATTATATATTTCTACTACAATGCAGATGTAATTTTACAATTTTCACATTTTTCAAAAATCCGCCACCTACAAAATTTATTGTTGTTTAATTTTTTAAAATTTTAAGTAGTTATAATGTATGGGTATATCAATGTATGGCATATTGGCAGGTACAAAATTCCAGGAAAAAATAGTTTTTGGAGTAAGCCGTTCAAGTCGGTTTAACTGGCCGTGAGCCAACTTTTTATTTACGATTTTGCCATATGTACAAAACCAGATAAAATCGTTACTGAATCGGACTGAGTTACACCGGTTTAAAGCCGAACCGAAATTCGGTTGGCTCTGTTATGGTTGTGATATTGAGTACTGGTCCATTGTCAACCCGGTTCCCAGTTTTTGCTCAAACCAAGCCGGCCGACTGATGTACAATCTTAGTTATAGAGGTTAGACAGAAAATAAAATAAAATAATAATTAGAGATTTACATTTAACAAATATAACAAGAGCAAACGTGAAAATAGTCGTTAATGATACTTTTTTTTTGTATATGATTTTATGTATCAATGTGATGATACGTAATGAAGTCTGTGAGATGACAAGATCAAATTTATGAAATATAAAGTTTGTAAAGTTTTGGAATATATTCAAGATAATAAAGTAAAACAACTAACTACCAAGTCATTCTGAAGATGGTCTTTATTATCTTTGTAAATGATGTAAATAGGCGAAGGTTGAGCATCCATTGATATATGTTCAGGAACGATCTAAAAATATTTCAAAAAGGTAGATGATAAAAAAATATAAATTATTGGAGGGTTCGGCTAGTTTAAAAACTTGTGAGTCCAGCCAAACAAACAAGGAAGTCCCATAAATGTTAGGTTTAGCTGATTTGATATCTGAGTGATAAGCCGAACTACATCCTAACATGTTAAAGTTTGGATGGAAACGAAAATGAACTTTTTCAGCCGAACATTGAACTTAGTTTCTTCTCAAAATTAACTCTCAGGTACGACTATAAACTGAGTTCCCAACACTAGCCAAATTTTTCTTTGTATGAGATATCTATGAAGGTTCGGTTGATTAATATTACACCTTTACCGGCTGAACTTGTAACATGTAAGTTTGGAACTAAATTTACTAGTTAGAAGTTTGGCTGACAAGTACTGTTTTCATATTAGCCGAACTGTTCATTTGTATGTCATACATTCACAGCTTGATTGTCCATACAAGCCGAACTGCTCATCTAAACAAGGTTCAACCATCCATTATAAGCTGAACCCAACACTAGTGAGCCGAAATAGAGAATTCAACTTTTCGAAGATTCAACCTACAAAAAGGACATTAAACCATATTTATAGTATACCTTTGTACTATCAGCATAAGGTTCCTCATCCATGTATTCATCTTCGGGATTTGATTTAAAATATTTTGTGTACTATCTTGAGTTTAAGGTTGAGTTTGGGTAAAATTATTTTCATAGTCCAAAAAATCAGCCATAGCCGGATCTCCGATATAGTTAATATGTATTTTCTTAGGTCTACGAGATGAGGATTCACCTTCGTCACTTGAATCACACCTTCGTCACTTGAATCACAATAGTCTAAAAAAAATCAAGTTTTTCTTCAATTTTTCTTCTTCTACACTTTTGCTTCTTTTTTTTCAGTAAAATCCTAAGTATCTTTCAGAATACCTTATTACTCTTCAAATACTAACACTTATTTTAAGTTAAATCAATATATACTAATAATTGAAATTAACAACTAATTATTAATATTAAATACTAATCATTAACATTAACACTAATAAGGTGGGATCATTATTGCTATTTTCAAAAATTGGTAGATAAGAAGATTTTATTTTACTACCAAATGATCCTATTTTGACATTATTCATCTGTCTTTAATTTTTTTATATGCCTTAAATTATGATTATATCTGAAAGATTGACGTTATAATCCAGTTTTATATGGTAACTCTAAATATGCACTTTGATCCAAAATATGTAGTTATGATCTTTGCTAATAACGGTGGTGGTGATGATAGTGGCAATGACAGTGACGACAGTAACAATGGGATATGATCTTTGCTAATAACGGTGGTGGTGACGGCAGTGGCAGTGACAGTGACGACAATAGCGGTGGGATCTTAGCAATGGAGGAATGCCAAAGTAGAGTTAAAAGTTCTGTTGACTGTGATGTGTAAAGAATTCGCGTGGTAATCTGACAGAGGCGGAAGCACATATTGGCTAGACTGTAGACCCCTAAATGTTAGTGAACTTCAACAAAGCCTCGAATTCAGTACACCAAGTTCTAACACTTGGCTTACTTTTGTCAAAAACACTTTGCATAGATGTAGAGATAAATATTAGACTCTTGGACCAACAAACTATCCACTGGGCTACACATTGCTTTTTAATAGATATAATATACTTTAAATTGGGAAAGGATACGTTAATATGGTTAAAATGATATTTATCTCGTGTCATTGTTTTTATAAAATCCAGATGAAAATGAAGTTATAACTAATTTTCTGGTAACATGTTCTTTCTATAAAAATCTATATTCCTACTAAAAATAAGCACATTCCGAGACGTACAAGACCACTATCTACTATTTTGAAAATCAACCATTTAAGATTAACGGTTGAAATTAAATTTTGTGATGGTGAGATTTCATATCTCGGAATGCGCTTATTTTTAGTAGGAATGAGAGTTTTATAAGAAGAACATATCACCAGAAAATTAACTTCAAACTCATTTCCGTCTGTATTTTATAAAAAAAATAGTATAAAAATATTAAAATAATAACATTTTAACCATGTCAAGGATCATTCCCCATATAAATATAATCTATTTTAAACTATTTAACTCGTACTTATTAATGCTAAATATCGTTCTTCCTTACACCTTGCCGCTAAAATAGTCATCGACCCACGCTGATGTTTGTAAGTTATTTTTACTATGTTTTTTTTGTTATTATTATTCTTTTTAAACCTTTTTTGTAAGAAGAATAGACAATGAAACGAATTATTAAGTTAAAAGTTAATGTTCAAGGATCGAACCAGCTGGACATAAAAGATTATTAGTCCGTTGTAAATAATCTCTTTCCTTTATATAGCAACATCGTAAATTACTATTATTGTTTACTTCAATTTTTTTTCTAAACACTCCATATTTAAAATTAAGGTTCCGTCAACGCCTTCAGACTATACTTTTAAAGAAGTCTTAATTATATGGAAGCCTAAAACCTAAACTATTTCTTAATAATAATCTCATCAAGCTGGTAGGCCATAGCCAGTGAACAATCAGTTACTTATATAATGTTTGAATATTAGAAGAAAATAAAACAAAAAAGGGTAGCATGGGATAGCAATATGAGCTAGCAAGCTGCCTATGGTTGGATTGTAATTAAATCGTTATATTTCACATCTCCATGATAATGGTATAACTGTTAGAGTACTTAATTATAAACAGGTTCCAAACACTTTTATTTTTAATTTAAATTGATCCTTTTGCTAATTAATCTTCTCGTTTTCTTAACATTTCTTTTTTTCTTCTATTTTTTTTTCACGTCTTGTAAGTTTGTAGGATGAAGCATAACATTTTCTTTTATTTTTAAAGTGATACGATTTTAGCAGGGTTTTCTAATTAGATCTATAGAGATCTTTCATCTTCATTTATTTAAAGTTTTTTTGGGATTAATTTTAGTACAAGGGTTTCTAGTATACTTGATTAAAGGTTAAAGTTAAAACTTTGATTAAGAATTTTATAATTTTGTTTCAATTTGATATCTTGATTTTTGTTGAACTATTGGTATTTGAAACTCTAGAATTTGATTTTTAATTGGTTTGGGTTGTGACGAGAAGACTGCGTTTTGGACCAGTGTGTAAATAAGAAGTTTGTAATCATTATAAAGCTAACAATTGGAGCTGATTTTGTAACTAAGGATGTTTAATTGAAGATAGGCTTTTATTTTACAGTTACAGATCTTGCCTGAGGGAAATATGATTATAAAAAAAATGTGTTGTTAAATATATAAAATATGTGTTGTTAGATATATAATAAATGTGACCTTGAAGGAGAAGAAAGAAATAGAGACAAGGGAAGAACGGAACTTAGACTTAATAATAAATATGAAATATGCTTAAGGACTTGGGTGTAGTTGATTTGTCGCTTATAGCTGTAATCTAATCTGGTTATTCTTAATACGCGACTTAAGAAGATCTAACGGTTGCTGACCCGCTAGCTTATAATGCAATTATAAACGGCCGCATGGGACAGCATTACACAATAAAAATAACAAATCAATTTCAGAAGTTAAAAGTAAAATTATCGTGCTTCACAAAAGGTTAATTTTTCTACTTATAAAGTTGTATAACCAAATAAATTTCTAACTTTTTTTGTTTCTAAAAGTCAGAAAACAACTGGTATCCAAACAGGCTATCCCTTAACAATATCATCAAGCTCCCTTATATTTGGTCCCCCAGCCAGTCTCAAGGGTTCGTCTTCGTCCCCAAATCAAATTTTTAATGCTAAAACCTTCTTCTCTCAGATAACTTGGAAATCTTCTGTGCTGTATCACCATCATCGCCACTGACCAACACCCATAAGGTAAAGCATAACAACAAACTCTCTGTATCCATTACAAAACCCCCAATTTTCTTTTATAGGGTTTTGAACTTGTAAAACTTATTCCATTGTTCAATACTTGCTTGAAATCATACTTTTTGTTCCAAACACTCACGTGTTGGGTTTAATTCACTATCAAAATTGGTTTTTCTTATCGTGGGTTTTCCAAGTTTTTTGTGAATCAGATACCCATTCAAGCAAAAGCTGATGTGTTCTACTTTAATATTACATTTCTGCTATTGTTTAGTTTGCTTAATTTTCGTTATTATTGATCATAATTTATTGATATGGGTTTTTGTGTGCAGAAATGAATCTTATACGGGTTGGAGCAAGATCCGTTCATGGTGGCTTATCTGGGCAATGCCTTCAACCGTGGATGATCAGAAGTTTCTCCTCCGCTGGACATTCAGGTTTATGCTATCATTTATATGTAGTACATTGGGTTATTTTTTTTCCTTAGTTCAATATAATTTGTTAGCCCCCCTTTTTTTTTGCTCGATATAAAAGTATAAATGAAAAAACTGTTTCAAAGCTGCTGATATGAGCTCAAGGTAAAATAAACGCTTAATAAGTGGTTTGTTTACGTAAGAATCAATCTTAGTTATGGAACTTGTGTAAGTGTGTGTAAGATTAGAGCTCAGTTGTAACCATAATTGTCCAAATCTGAAAGTCCATGAACCCAAGAAGGCATATCTTATATTTTTAATCAAGATTTAGAGGAAGAAAGCAAATATACATTTAGCCGATTTATGATAGAGGGTCACCGGTCACATACGTTTAGAAAAATGAAATGACCTGTAACTGTAGTTATTCTCGAGAAGAAACTCTACTTATATATTTGTTTGGTTACAAGGCTCGAAAAGGCCTCTGATGGTTCTGCTCTTATATGCATTGATTCTTCTTAGAATAAAAAGTATGGCTATTATATTGTCTGTAAACATATTAACTGATACCTTGTTATGAATGCATACACGACTAGTATTGGATGATATCAGTTGCCAGCCAGGCCTGATAAATACCTTACTGTTTGTTTTAATTAGTGCTACTAGGGTTACCACAATACTCCTCAAGATTTAAATCTCAATCCTGCCATTTTTATATATAACAGGTAGTGTCAATGATGACAACAGAAGTAATAAGTCCTTCGAATCGTCTGATGATTTCGAGCGGAGGATTTTTAGTGGGATTTCTGACAGTACTCGAAACACGGATTCTTTTTACCAGAAACTTGATAAACTTGGGCATCGCGGTAGATCTGGTTTTGGTGCGCCTAATGATTACCAGTCTATGGATAACCTGGATGAGAATTTCAATTCATTGTCAGATGGGATGGATGGAAAATTGAAGAAAGCTGCCAACTATTTTGGGTTTAATTATGAAGAGCTAGAGAAAGAAGACTATGCATATAGACCAGACGTGAACTTCAGACCTGGGACAACATATGAAACTAAGGTAATTAAGGCCTTTTCTTTAGAAATTTGTAGGTTGGAATTACAGAATTGGGAAATCTTGATATGTGGCAGCTGTTGGATCCTCCTCTCATCTGTTTAAAGTTAGAGAAAGAATCTTGCAAATGTAGTCATCATGATGAAGTTATGCTAATTATTGTTTCATAGGCGTTAAAGTTGTGACTGCAATATACGTGCAATAAGTTGTATGTGTGGAAATAATATGTATTCCAATGAAAACAAGATAAGAAGCAACATTATAAGGAAAAGAAAGACTATTTATATCTTCAGCTATAATACCTGAGTTTGCAAATCTTCTTCCTGCTATGATCCTTTGTGTTACCTTGTGTGTGCCTTTTTCCTGTCATGCAATATATAGCTTGATTGTGTCTTGTATGCAGGATCTTGATATTAGAAGAGCAGGAGTATGGAAACCCTTCCAAAGAGAGGAATTCACTACTACAACGGAGGATGTGCTGAAATATGCCGATTTTCGGGTGCGCATCTACCACTTCTTTTATTAATATTTTTATGTTTAATAGACGAAGAAAGGATTTTAGCAAACACTTTTTTGTATTGCTTGTTGACATCATCACGTGCTTTTGCTTTATGACATCTGCCAAGCTGAAATGCAACGTCTCCAAAGAAACCTTCCTCTTATACTTTAGTAATGTCTAATTAAGTATCTGGGCTTCAAATGTGTTTGACATTTCGAGATAGCCAAAATCACTGCTTGGTTTTTTCACGTTTGTGATTTTCTCGTAGTTACATCGAAATTCGAAAGACAATGTAGGATTATTGCTGTTACTCCTTTGCAGATATTGCTAAAACAGGATTTTTCTAATTTATCTTAAATGCTTAGTTTATAAACTCTGGACTAGTCGGTTGGTTAATCCCTGCTTTTGGTGTATAGCTATGAAAGCAAAACATACATGAACTGACTCTTGAAAGTGCAAGACCTTTTTCCTCTCATCTTCTCTCTTACTTTTTTGTGCCTTATAGACTAGCTAGCAAGCCCATGGTTAAAGAAACTTTGACTTGCATTTTTTTTGCCCCGACCTTTACCCAATGCCTACAGGCAGCTTACTCCATAACGATCTGGAATCAAGAGAACCCTAGGGAATACAAAATGACGATTAGTCTACAACTGATCTTAGTCTCATATAGTTTCTTCTACCTCCAGCATGGCACTTGTGCCAATATTTTCGTAATTAATTAGGACGGAGCTGCTGTTTTTATTTGCAATGTGTAGTTGGTTGTAACATAAGCTTATTCTACTATGCTCATGTTTGAAGCTGCTGATATCTTGCAGAATGTGAGATTCCTTGCCAACTTTATTACTGAAGCTGGTATCATTGAGAAAAGAAGCAAGGTAAGTTATAGAGTTCTGATTCAGAATTTATGTTTTACACAGATCAAAATCGTTTTGATTAGTGTGTCTTAGTTAATTCTTTCAGATGCTTCATCTGTTTGCTCCTTTTTTTCTTTTGCCTTTTTATTTCATTTTTCAGTTCAAGATTAGTGCGAAAGCCCAGAGAAAAATTGCTAGGGAGATCAAGATATCTAGAGCTCTTGGCTTAATGCCTTTCACTACCATGGGGCAAGATCCGTTCATTCCTGGAAAATCGAGGTTAGAGAACGAAGATGAGGAATACGATTTTTATTCTCGTCCATCTCATGGTAGAGGTTTTTTCTAAGCATATGGTGAGGCTGAATATGTTGCGATCTTTTTTAAGCCTATAAGATTTTATTTTATCTTTCAATACAGTTTTGTTATCTTTATTTATTTATTTTGTTGTGTAGAAATTCTTTGTAAGATGAAAGTAGCAAATCTCAATGCAGAGTTTATAAAGTTTGGTTGCACCTCAAAAGTCCACCAGTTTTGAACTTTGCTTGAAAAGCAAACATAGTTAGGAACTGTGAAGTTGATCACGTTTTACGTGAATCACTCTTGACTTCGTCAAATTGAAGAGGGTTTAGCATGTCAAATAACAAAGCTCGTATTTCCCATGAAGCTTATAATAAACCACCAAAAAATTATATTTGCTGCTTCTTAAAAAACCTACTCCTAGAAATATTCTGGGATAGGCCCTATCTTTGTCCCAAAAGAAGACCCAGCCTGAAACCTGCACAATTTGGTTAACCTAAGTTCCGCAGATGATATTGTGCTTGCTGAATTTTTACGACTGAAAATGTGCAGCCTAATGATTATCTTTCAGTAAAACTCACGATGATGTAAGTCATAACAGAGTTACCACTGCAGCACGAACTATGTTCAGTAGTTGACAGTTTCTTCTAAAATTATATAGTTCCTTGCAGCTAATTAAACAGAAACCTAACAAGGAAGATGGTCATATAGTTCAAATCACATTCAAAATATAAATTAAACGAGAAAACATTTAAGAATGAACTGAAGCAGAAACGGAGCATTAAAACAATAACTGAGGCGGAGAAGCAAGATATATATATATAATTTTTATATATATGTACTTTCAAATTCTTCAATTGAATATCCTCATGTGATCTGAACTTAAAAGCGTGGTGTCTAAATTTCCATACCTATTGAAGCCAAAATGAAAAAAAAAGAAAATCAATTAACAAATTAACTTACACAAAAGGCTTGAGGCATAAAGTTAAACCTAGCATTGATTCAGATCACATCAACAATCTTTTGATGCCCATTTTCTGCTCCGACGTAAGTGCAGCGGGAAACTTAACACTGAATTTGACCTTTAGGTCACCTCTCTTACTCGGATCCTTTGGAATGGGCATCCCTTCCCCTTTAAAAGGTTCTTCATGGCCAGGAGACACTACAGAGTTGATAGAGATAGGCAAAGTTCGTCCATCCAAGGTTGTCAACTGTGAAGTGTAACCAGTTAAAGCTTCCACAAGTGATATCTTTCGAGTGGCAATGAGGTCGTTGCCTTCCCTCCTGAAGACGCCGTGAGGTTTCTCATCGATGATGAAGACCAGGTCTGCTGGTATTAAACCACGTTGTTCATTGCCTTTCTCTGGAAATGTGATCTTAGTTCCCTTCTTCCACCCTGGTTTGATCTCTATTGTCAGGATTTCTTCAACTGTTGTGGGTCTTCTGTTAAAAGGAATACAAACAAACATCACTACAAGTAATCTGTAATCAATATCCAGAGGTTCATAAGATTTTATGCTTCACAAACTGGAATTAAGAAAAAAACAATGATAATTACATAATCCCATCAGTTATCCACATAGAAAAGATCCACAGAAAACTATAGAATATGGATCTTTCTATATCCATGAAATAAGTAGTATCCCACTCGTGACTGAGTTGTGTAAACTCTTTGCGGTCTAATATTTTAATTATGTTCTACAACTACTCATCACTAAGTGATATTTTCTTTTCAGCCCCAATATCAAATGATAAATGCAAACCAAAATATATTTTTATAAGATACATGATCAAATCAGCATACAATTATGAAACACAGATATTGGTGACTCCAGTGAAAGTTTATGCAAGAAGGGATACATCTTCTGCAAGGTGAAGCAGTGGTACCACATTGGCACATAGCTGGGAAAGAAAACCTCTTAGAGCAGAAACTTCACCTTCTACAATAGTAAATTGCAGCTTAAAAGTTAAAGTGGCTGAGTTTTGGTAATTATATGAATATCATGTCATATAACAAATCAAGAGCAGTACCCTTCAAGGGATATACATCCAGGAGGACCTTTAGTCATGAGAAAGTTGAGAACCATCCACGGTCCAAACGTACGTTGATCAATAATATAAAAAGAAAGAGGATAGTTTGAGAAAATAAACAAGCAATTTACGGGGAACTTGAAATAAAATCCCACTAGGTCAGACTTCCTCCTCATCCTTCTTATTCTGAATGCAGATACAACAAGCTACTGCAGAGACTCAAATTTCCTGAGGAATCTAACTGAATGCAAATTCCATCCAATACTACGCTACAAAACTCTGAAACCCGGGAATCCTTCTACTACCTCATAAGTTTACTTCCCCTCAGGAATCCAATGCCTATAAAGTATGAAGTTACGCAAACACCATCCTCATAATAGTCTCAAATATTTGAAATCAATATTTTCTTCTCCTTTACTAATAGCATACTCATAGTAAGTACAACTAAATAACTATATGGATATATAATGTATTCAATAAAATTCCAACTCTGCAGTTCACCAAGTACTCTCTAAACTGATATCGTGAAACCCGCAAAAGAGCTTATAGAGTCTCGAGCTACTAGTCGCCTACAGTCAGTTTTGCCTCTCACATATTTAAGGCCTTGGACAGTCGCTAGTTTATGATTTATTCATCGTTCTTGATCAACCAAATACTCCCTAAGCTGACGCCCCTTAACGGGATTCTAGAATCTCAAGCTACTAATAGCCTAGAGCCCTGGACAGTGGACACGGTTTAGCCTCTCACATAAACAAAGCCTAGTACATTTAAAACTTTGCCAAATTTGGTGCATAAAATACATAACATCTGTTTGAACATCCTAACTATACTCAACACAACAAGGAAACACATTTTAGTATACAGTAAACACAACAAACAAGAAGTGGGCGCAGTTACAAGCAATGTATTTGTGATATACAAATACAAATAAAACAGAATGTATGATCAAACAATACAGAGACCAAACTGACAAGATAATATAGCTAAGTCCACAAATTAACCAATTTCCTGTACAGCATAAGGTAAGCAATTCTGCAAACTGAACAACGCAGAACCACAATGTGCAACAATATAGCACTAGCTTGACAATACTACCAAACTTACGCTTCAACATACAGCTTATCGAAACCATATGCCTAATGATCAAGACCAAAAGTACTACAAGAAACCTACGAAATAGAGTTCAGTCCTAATATACTAACATCACTAAACGAAATCCAATCAGCAGATCATATTTGCTTCAACATACAGCTTCACAAAAACCATACGAGTCATATGACTAATGATCCTGCAAGCCCTACGTAATACCTAAGTACTAGAGTGCAATCATAAGTAAACTAAATTCAGTAAACAAAAACCCAGTCCGCAGACCATACAACAAAGCAATGATAATAGTAATAAACTAATAATGAATCAAAAAGCAAGAACTTACCCACTATAATCAGCAACTTCCCTTGAAATTTTCATCTTTTTAGTTGTTCCTTTATACAAATCTTCCAGACTACATAGTAATGTTCGTTCAATCGCTGCCGCTTTCCTAGGTACACCAGCAGAACTTTCTCCAGCTTGACTTCTAAATTGAGCAAACATATCTTCAAATTGTCCACCAGCACGTGAGCCGCCACCCATACCTCCCATACCACCACCACCACCACCACCAAAAGGACTTGAAAATCCAAAGAACTCAGAGAATACGTCATCAGCACTCCTAGGGTTAAACCTAAAACTAGGTCCACCACCACCACCACTAAAACCTGCACCACCTTGTTGTGGAATCCCGCCTTGTAATCCTTCTTCTCCATACTGATCATAGATCGTTCTCTTTTGTGGATCACTCAACACCTGTAGAATAAAAAAAAAAGGTTAATTTCTTCATGAAACCCTAATTCAATAAAACCCCCAAAAACATAATAAAATCAATAAAAGGCCTAAATTGGATTGAAATCTTACATCATAAGCTTCAGAGATTTGTTTGAATTTAGCTTCAGCATCTTTTTTGTTATTAGGGTTTTTATCAGGATGCCACTTCATAGCAAGTTTGCGATAAGCTTTCTTCAAATCATCATCTTTAGCACTTCTATCTACCTGTAGAACCTTGTAGTAATCCACCATTTTCACTTTATTTTGCTCTGCAAAAAGTTATCCTTTTTCTCTTTTCTGTTCTGTTCAGTTCTGTTCTATCTTTCTTTCTTTCTTTCTTTCTTCGTCGGAAATTGTAATGTACTACCAAAAAACTTTGATCTGACAGAGAGATTGGGCTTTCAATGATATTTATAGAAAGCCCGTAATCGTTTTCCTGTTATGATTCCAATGACCCCGTTAAACAACATCTTCTAGTATGGATATGGGTGATATCACGTAAAATACTTTTTTTTGAAACACGTAAAATACCTAGGAATTACTAGTTAATCCATTCTAGAAGACCCGTTCAGTGTACAGTCCATCCATTAGACATGGATTAACCGCTAGTCCAAAATCATATTTTTGGACCAAAAAAATTATCTCAAGGTCCACAACACGACTTTCGTAAAACTACCATGTTGTTCATTAGATAAGTTTAGAAACACAAATCAAATTTCTTTTGTTATCTTCGCACAAATCTGTTTTTTTCTTTCTCACTTCTGTTGTTGCTCTAACAATTTAGGTTTTCGTCTTTGAAGATCGATTTTGTTGTTGCTCTAACAATTTAAGTGTTCGTCTTTGAAGATCGATTTTGGTTCCAGGTATGTTATGTATTCACAATCTCTATATAATTTCATCTCTGTTTTTATTTTTTTCAACTCAATCGTGATGATCAACTCGATTTCATGATTTTTTTTGTTTTTTTAATTCTTTGCTTTTTCAATTTGTAATTTTCCTCTTAATGTTTTCTATGATCAACATTGTATGATTATTTTTTTGACTCTTGTTCGTGTTTTAGGGTTTCTTCTATTTTTTTGAATCTGTTTTGGTAATCGTGCTATTAGTTGATTAGATCATCGTATTCTTTTATTCACCTTTTGTTTCATCATGATTTTGATTTGGTTTACTTTAATTTTTCTTTAAAATCATTTTTTTTGTTCTTTTAGAGATGTTGCATGTTCCTACAGAACATATCAATATGTACTGTTGGATCATCTACTATATTTCCTTCAGTACATATTAATTGATTTATACTGTGGGATCATACTTTTTTTTTCTTTCAATATATTTTTTTCATTACATACTAATATGTACTATGGGATCATACATTTTTTCCTTCAATACATATTTTTCTTTAATACATATCAATATGTACTGTGGGATCATACGCTTTTTCCTTCAGTACATATTTTCCTTCATACATATCAATATGTACTGTTTGGATCAATATGTACTGTGGGGTCATACAGTTTTTCCTTATGTACTATAAGATCTTCTTCTTCTTTTCTTTTTCTTCTGGATCAATAACACGATTTTTTTCAGACTTGTTTGATGATTTTGGTTTGTTGTTCTTATTGTGACTGGCACCTTGCATGAGAGAGATGTTGAGGAATTACTAGAGAAATGCCATCCATTGGGAATATTTGACATGTAATGTTACTATTAGGATATTTAGTTTCTATCTAACACTTGCAATGTTCGTGTGAATTTATCCTTTATGATTTCTTTTTCAGCATTGCTACCCTCGCGGTTGCTCAGAACATGCGTGAGCTTTACAAATTGGTGCTTGTGGACACTCCATTAGCTCCATATTTCTCTGAATGCATTACTTTTGAGGTAAAATTCCTTGTTTGCTACATCTTATCTTTGCTATAATTAGCATTGTTTCTTCTCTTATTGTATCTATAACAACAATATTGTGACCTCTTTTAAATACTGTCAAATATTGTATATATACCATGTTGATTTTTTGATTCTATGTTTTATCATTTATGGTTTACGGGGGTCGAGGGGACATCGCCCCCTTGTTATCATTCATATCTCATTTTTTTATTTTATTATGAGTTCTTTTTTGTTAATATGTGTTTCAGTAGATGTAGAATGGATATTTTTATTCATATCGATGCATTATTTACTGTAATTGTATCTTTTTTCTGTGTGTAGGTCTTGTATGGTTGATTTTACAAATTCAAATGCAAACATGTACTTGCCAAAGATAGCACGTGTATGGTTTTTCATGCTTGATAGGACAATGACCGACCTCTCCTATTTTTGTCAATGTATATGTTATAACTATTGTAATTGGGTCCAATTCATAATGAATCAACCAGGTTACTATGTTACTTTTGTCTTCCCTATTTTGTTTTTATGAATTATACAACTGTGTTATATAGTAACTTGGAATTGGAAAACAAGCGAACCGTGAATCTACAAGTCAATAAATGGATAATTAAACGAATCAAGTGTATGTTATAATGCCAGTACATATCAATATGTTCTGTGGTTTTACTTTGTACATATCTATATGTACTGCAAGTATTTAAGGACTCATACTTTTTTTTAATCTTTTATACTAAGTTTATATGACTAGTATGTTGCAGTACTATAAGAAGCATTGAGGCACATTCAGTTTTTTAAACCTGAAAATCACACTAGTTGAATGAGAAATCTTAATGTCAATATCTCATTAGTCAATTGATCATAAACAAAATTCAGCTTTTTTCTTCTACAAGATACAAAAATAAATTCGAAAGATTGAAATATTACAACTAAAATAACAACAATAATTCTCTCTTTTTGTATCAATGAAAATAATTCTCTTTAGTACATTCTCTTTTCTATTGTTATAAGATTTAGTTATCTTTATCTTCTTCTGCTTTTTTTAGAACCATGAAAGAAATGTCCCAACCACAACGAGCATCATTAGTGTTTGATGAGCTCTTGAGGAACTTGGTACATCATGACCTGACCCTGATCCTTGTCCTACAATAATATACACCTTTGAAGTTTATAAACTGAAGAAAAAAATAAATAAATGTGAAGTATTATACTATTAGTACAATCCCACATCATATTATTAACTTTTGGCGTCGTAAATCTTGAACAGACATCGAAAAGAACTATCGAACGACCATTTTCCTAAACGAATGTTCAGTTTCAAGCAACAACTACAGTCCAGTTAATAATACTTAAAATGAAACCAAAATTCACATATTTTTAGTCTTAATTGGGAAAATTCCTAAAAAACGTATCTCTTAAAAATATGTACTGATGGACACAAAAATGAGTACATATCAATATGCACTATTAATTCATACACAATAATGAGTACATATCAACAAGCACCAGAAACCTAAAGTACATATTGATATACATATAAGAAGTATCAGAAACCTATTCATTTGCACATGTTGATATGTACTGGTGGAAATGATGTTCATTCAAGCATTAGTACGTATTGATATGTTACAGTCAAAACATGTTGTTTTCTACACTTTTTTCCCCTTTGCATGTTAGTACATATTGATATGTACCTAATATCTATATAAGATAAAGTACCAACAATTCATGTCAACATGTACTGATTCTTATTCAAGCATAAGAGATGTTTTTCACATGGTACATGTCAATATGTATTGTTCCATAATAACAACACATCGTAACATGACAAAATTTTACTCAAACAAAGAATGTGTTACTGACATTCCAAATAAATCAAAATCATACATACAAATATAACAAAACCTAACAAATCGAGTAATTGAAACCACAAACCCCTGAACCAAAAAGGAAAAAATCTACTAAATTTGCAAGCATCATTAGATACAGAAGTGAAATTAGAAGCTATACCTTGTTTAGGTAAAATTGTTTTCTTCCCCTTTGTTTCTCTTCCTTTTTGTTGTTGGTGATGGATCAACAATTTTTTTCTTGGTTTTTGCTGGTGAAGGATTTTTTTTTCTTCAATTACTTCTTTTATTGTTCTATTAATCGTTCTTATCGTAACCATTTTTTCACTGTGTGATTTAATGAAATATGTGTGATTTGTTGATAATTTTTTGATCTGTTTTTGTTGACCTAGGTTAATTTTGGGTTTTCTTATGATTTGGTTTCTTCTAATTTTCAATTTTGATTTTTGATTTGGTTTTTATAACCTAGATTTTCATTTTCAGGTGGTTTCTAAAAATCGTGCCCTAGATTTTCAGGTTTAAACGAAATAAATAAGTTGAAACTGAAAATTTGGATTATAAGAAACTGAGACGCAGAGGAGGTGGAGTACATGGATGGTTCACACATGAATAGTGATGTCCATAACAGTAATTTTAACTTTTCAAAAATATTTTGGACCTCCAGATAACTAGTTTTTCCCGGTGGAGTATAGGATAACTAGTACCGGGTTTTCTGGACCAACCAGCAAATTATCCTTAAAATACTTGTACACTTGTAACAGGGCCGGAGCCAGGTTTTTAGAATAAGGGGTTTAAAAAATTTCCTTATATGATGGAGAATTATTATAGGAACTTGTACATTATAGAAGTCTTAGTTGGTGGTCTTCAATATCTCACCATTACTAGACTTGATATTGCTTATGTTGTCAGCTATGTCTCTAAGTTTATGCAGTCTTAGTTGGTGGTCTTCAATATCTCACCATTACTAGACTTGATATAGCTTATGTTGTCAGCTATGTCTCTAAGTTTATGCATCAACCTAACACTGAACACTTATACTATGTTTGTTTTTTTCCCCAGATCTGACTAAAATCACCTGACTCATCTGAATCTGACTCATTAAGATCTGACTCGGAAAATATGTTTGTTTTTGAGTCAGATCTGACTTAACTGGTTGATTTTAACTGGAAAGAAAATACTTTTGTATCCATTTTTAGAACATCAACACTTACCATTACCAACTCATTATAATTGTTCCATACCACTCTAACCAGCTTTCTATTTCATGGAATTAAACATATTAGACATCACAATAGGTCGTACATTTTCCTCGGATTTCCATCTAAAAGCTTTTGGGTGAAAGCTCTACCCGTTAAAATTGACTTCTTATATTTCGGGCATACAATCCACATAGCCTTCTTAAGTTACTTCACCAACAAACATAAAGCTCTACTAGTTGAGAAAGTAAGGTCTTCATTTTTTCTTAAAACAACATAGAGAAAAAAATATATGAAAAACAATTGTGATTTGTGATTGCATTAAGTATAATATAAACATAAGATAGCTAAGATTGCGTCAGTTGATCCTAAAGAATAATTCTACGATACTACAAGGCCTGCGAAGAAATAAATAATTCTAAGTTATGTGTTCAGACTTGGTATACTCTTTGTACATTATAAAGGACTAAGTTTCATTAATCATTGTGTCAATCCCTTACAATGTTGTCGCCGTCTTTTATTCGTGTATCATGTTATCTAGTACGTATACCAATATGCCATGTTTTATTTTCATACGTCATAAAGTAAGAAACATGAAATAAACAAAAGAGGCAACACAACATGTTGTTTAACTAAGCATTTCAGTCCATTTCATTGTAATTTGAGTTGGAGATTAAGGGGTATATTTTAGGCCATATAATTTCAATTTACACAACACATTATGCTATAGAGATGGCATACGAGTGCAACTGATAATAACATCAGCATTTTTAAACTGGATAAGACTAACCCAAACGACCTAAATTAAGATTTTGTCTGCAACAAAACCCCCTGATTTGCTCTAAGTAGGTTCTTATTCGCTCCAACAAATGAAAAAGCTTGGCAAGCTCAGTAAAATAGGACATATATTTAATTCAACCAACGACATTTATTTCCGATTGCATCTAATAAAGATCCTGAACAAACACATATGTAAAATATTGCACGTAACACAAGATTAGTATTATTTTCTTTAACACTCGAGAGGAAAAAGATATAACACAAAATCGGTACAGTTTAAAGTCGAGGTTGAAGATAAGATGAGTATGCACATTTTCTTAACTGGAAGCAATACATGGAATCCATTTACTACAGTTAATTCTAATGTAAAATTATGAATCTCTTACCTATCTGGTATCGTTAAAAAAATCCTGTCATAAGACTTGTGTCCTCCTAATAAACAGTCAAGACCTGCAAAAACAGAAAATGATACTATGAAGCTCAACTCAGAAATAATTTTACATAAAAATAGAGAAACACTATAAAGAAATTCTCTTCACAGAAGATTACAGAATTTAAAGTACTGCAATCGACATAAACTACCAAGCAATTAAAAGTAAACAGATTCCATAACAAGTCGACAAATAATTTCAATACTAATTCACCCATTCAAGACCATGCCCAGTCCGTTCTAAGAGACTACTCCAAACGGTATATTGGTTGTGTAAATATTCCCAATGGTTTCTCAACTTCTTTTGCGTTATAGTACATCCATACTTCTCAGTGAAATGCTTGCACAAGTTTTCCCATGAAGTTTTTTTTAACGAAGTACCCGCATAGCCATACTCATTCACTTGCACCAAATATTGTTCAATAAATGACTTAATAAAATCTGGGGTGATCCTAAAATTAATCATACTCATCGCATCCTCTTTCTTCGCCATATAGTACTAATATAAATTATTAAATACAAGATAAGATATTAACATGCTATGTACTAGGTGGTCAAGACTCAAGAAAATAGAGCTTAGTAGGTTCATGCTACTGTATGATCATCTTAGGCAGCAGCCTTGAAAGAAATGGATGATTAGACCAAACAAAACAAAGGAATGGGTGTTGAAAACTAATATACAGGTGAAAGAGTTGTAACTTATAAACAAAGTTAAAGCAAGAAAGCAAATGTACATAATCTAATGTGACATTCGGGTGCCAACAACACCATTTGCTTAGAAATACATGAGAATACTAAAAACTGGAAGCATTCGAAACATATACATTTATTTTAGGGTGAAAAAAGAAGAAGGTAAAATCGTACTTTCAAGTAGGTTCGAGAGATCAAGCTCGAACATGACGATCCTAAATCAAGAAATAACCGTTCGTGTCCTACTTCGATTGCAAAGATGGAAAGGATTAGGGTAGGTCTTAGGGGAGGGAAGCAAAGAAGGTTGTGAAATATCAATGTGATAGGTAGTATGAAGAAAAAAGGATTCTCTGAGAAGAATGGATAATTCTGTGTTTAGTTTCTCCTAACTGATTGTCTTTTTCTTGAATGGATGAGAACTATCTATTTATAGTTCAAAGGAGACACACTGATTTCTCGTAAGTCGTAGAAGTTGGGGAGAGGTGGAGAAGTGATGATTGTTGAGATTGTAGTGGGGTGGTGGCCGGAAATTAAGGATGACCTGTCAGACCATTGCTCCTCATCCTCTCAACTTCTCTGTAACCGCCCACTACTTGTTACCTTCTTGTTTGTAGAGGTGGTGCCACCACGTACGATTTCCATAGACTGCCAGACCAATACCCCAATGAGAATCCCCCCATGTGTTTTATTTGATATCTCGTGGAAATAGTGGAGTCATAAGCCACTGTTGTTTTGATTAAGCCAATTCAAGTCAAATGACTTGCTAAGTCAGTGAAAAGGTTGTACAACCCACTAAATTAATGATCAGACTGATTAGTATCGAGTCTGGTAAGTTCAATGGTCATGTACTTGCTTAGAAGTAACATGTCACATTTAATGGCTAAGTATTAACTAAGAAGAGACTCAGCAGAAGTCTAAGAGGCATTTGAGGCCAAATATTGTAAATGGCTTCTTGAGCAAGAAGACCTGTTAGAAAACCATATAAGATTTGGTATTATACCAATATTGGAAAGAAGGGTGTATTTCTGAGGGAACTAGCTAGCAAGGCCGACACTTGCGCCAAATTCAAGGAAATACTTGCTACAAAGTCAAGGAAGTACTTGCGCCTAGGAGGAAGTTAATCCCAAGGGAAGCGCTCCAGATGAGGGAGGGACACGCCAGGTAGGGACGCTGCTGGGGTGAGACGCTTGTGCTAGGACGCGCCAGAATGGGCGCTCCGTTGGGAAGTTCCAGGATGGAGGCTTATAAGGCTTGAGACGTGCTAGGGTGAAGGACTTGCTAGACATGGGCTAGGGACCTGCCAGCCAGGGAGACCTACTAGGCCTAGGGACCTGCCAGTCATGGAGACCTACTAGGCCTAGGGACCTGCCAGTCATGGTGACCTTCTAGCCATGAAGACCTACTAAGCTTAGGGACCTTCCAGCCATGGAGACCTTCTAGGCTAAGGGACCTACCATCCATGGAGTCATGTTAGGCTTAGGGACTTGCCAGGCTAGGGATAGGACGTGCTAGAGCTAGAGAGATGCTAGAACTAGGGAAGCGCTGGCCAAGGAGGCCCGATGGAGCCAAGTGGACGCACTGGAAAGCCAAGGATGTGCTAGAGATAAGGCAAAGACGTGTTGGAGCTAGGGGACGCTCCAGCTAGTAAGGCCGTTGCTCGGGGACGCTCCAGCTAGTGACGCGTCAGGCTTGACGACACTCCAGGCAGTGACGTGCCAAGCAAAGGCGCTAAGTTGGGGACGCGTTAGCCAAGGCTTCCTCATGCCCAGACGTGTTGGCTAAGGCTATGTTAAACTAGTTGGCACTTCTTATGCGCTAGGGTTAACACTAGGAAAGTTATCATTTTTAGTGCTATAGTGGCAAACAAGCACCAATGTGGTGCTAAGCCAAACTACAGGTCCTAACCCGGTACTGATAGGAGAAAAGAATAGAGTTAGCATAACTTAGAGGCACAATGCGTCTTTTAAGGCATTGCTTCTTGATTGTGGCGCGTCTGAGAGGAGTGGCGCATAATTTGTGGCTTATATTTAAGCAAAGTGTTATAGTAGCATATTTAAGCTCAGAGGAGCAATTCGAGACGATTTCATTACGAATAAAACGTTAAGCTAGAGTATATGTTGGGGTTTAAGCATTAGCTATTCCCGTGTTTGATAGATGTTACTGAAACATTGATGCGCATTCGAGGAAAATTCAAGGAATTCAGCCGTACAATTTATACGACTTAAGACTAGCTCGATATGGCATGAATATTATGAGTATTGAGGAGGATGCAAAGCCATTTTAGAATTCTTGTAGTTATTTTGATAATACCCAAGTTGCTATATACTAGTGGCAAAACCATCTAGGAGTTTGAGACTTATTGTGTAGAGATTATAAACTACGTTGTTAGCATAAAATGCATGTAGCCTTTTATAGAGACTGTATCCTCAATTCGCCCGTGGATTATAAGTAGGAATACAATATTTTATATTTTGATGTGAATTTAGAAGTATGCGCACAAGTATGTGCGGATATTTCTATTTTCTCGTAACTAGGCAGAAGGACGATTGTACAATTCTAACCCTTGAAAAAAACTTACCATTTACATTAAGTCCCCTGCTTAGTGAGGAACATTAATGTTCCACAAGTAACTACTAGACGGTGACAATATGCTTATAATGATTATATATGCATAATTTAAATTTCAATAGTAGAAGAAGATATACTTAGCTTCTGGCTTCCAGGTACTGGGATAAGTGCCCTTTAGCATGAGTCCTGGATGTGATTAGTAGATGCCCACATTCTTGCCAGGAATGCCATCTTGCCGTGAGCGAAAAAAGGGATATGGTCGGCGCTTTCTCTTTTTCTTTCTTTCTTTCTGAAACAGATCTACGTCATCTCAAATAGAGGATCAACTCAGATGGATCGATTCTTCATGTATGTGTGCAGCAAGAAATATTGTTAGCTTTGTCTTATCCAGGAAATATCTTTGATGCAGAGTTAAGCCTTAGATTTAAACTTCCCTGTAAGCAAATAGTTGGTACACAACAATCAAGTGCTAGTGATAGCGTCAGTAGATGAGAAACAGGACACCCGGAGACAATGCTTTGAGTTGTAGCTAGTAGCAGCAAAGCTGGAAATATTGGAAACCGACAGAAGAAGCTGATGGTAAATCAAAACTGCAGGTGAGGTTGGTGGTGGACTCCAGTGCTCTTGTCCTAGAAAGGTTGATGAGGCCTTCTTGGGAGATGGAGTGTGATCTGACATGATAGTATATCTGAGAAGATGAAAGTCCACGGGCGGACGAGGTCTCTATAAAGCTGAGTCTTCTGAATCCCGTTTGGAAACTCTAGTTTGCACACCATTTTCTTCTGAAGATGTTGAAGTTTCATACAATGTCATATTTTGACGTTTGACCCCAACTTTTGAAGCCAAGAGACCAAGCTATCATAAGCAAAAAGAATCACTTGATTCGGAGTTGACTAGGTCAGCCAACCATGCGTAAACATTTATGATTAGTAATCCCGTGTGAATTTTAAGATCTTGTAGACTTTAGTATAATATCTATATCTCCTAGCTCAAGTCTCCGATTGATGTGCCCTTCTGGTATATCATAGTAGAGACATAGACGAACACTTCTCGTGAAGAATGTTTTGACCCGTTCTTCACCGATTGTTGTCGATTTATGAATTTGTAAATTGAAGAAGTACTGATGGGAGCTTCAAAGAATAAAGGAGTGGACCGAGGTGGTGCCTGAAGGTGATGTCGTGAGATGTTGTCGTAGTCAAGATACTGGCTTTGTGAGGATGCTAGCTCAGAGAGCAGGACAGGTGCAAGAGAGAAGAACAAGTACGAGGGAGCATGACAGGTACCAGGAAACATGATAGATACCATGAAGCATGACAAGCACCAGGAGACGGGATAGGTACCAGGAGGACAAGGTGTGCGATTTTCTCCATGGTGAGCATATTACTGGATTTCTGACTGGCAACTTGTAAATCAATATTCGAGAAGTTGAGAGGAGAAGCCTGAATCTGAGGTGATTGTGTCTTTGAAGTTCTGAGCTGGAGATGGTTCTGGCTTCCGAGCCCGGAGCGTGTCCAACAGTAGAATCATGTGGTTGAAGTAAGTATAAGCAACAATGATATGGTTACCTTTCTGGATGTGATCATGTAAGAGGCGGAGGCTTCGGGGATATTGATGTAGAGAGGTTTTGTCACTAGTATCGTTGCTGATCATACCTTCTAGTCGAAGGATGTTACTATATTAAGCTTTCAAAAGTGAGGGAGCCGTCAGTCCCCAAGTGTAACTCACTTGGATCCTCTACCAGGCAGAAGATAATTTGTGGTATCGTCACAGGTCAATGCTTCCAAGAATTTAAGAGGACATGGGAAATCATAAAAGTTGGGGTCGTCCTTCACTGTTGTTGAAGTGTTGGGACTGGGACGAGTATCTGAATTGAAGTTGAATCCATCGTTGTTTTCCAGGCTGTTGAGATGCAACAGACTTTTCTTAAATATAACTCATGCTTTTATTAACCATAACCCATTTGACTTTGGTTAGTACAGTTTGACTATTATTTTTGGTTTGACATTTTTCTATTATTACTCATAGCCCACAAACAAAGTTAGTGATTTACTAAATAAGTGAGAAAATGAGTTAGTAAATCGATGATTCAGTGATCCATAGATCACATTCTGACCTCATAGATCAAATTTATCGGTCATGCTGCTGGTGCAACTTGTAGACCGTCAGATGGTGGACCTTGACATCAAAAGCTTGCCAACTTTTCAATCTCGGTATGTGTTGCATGGGGAATACCAAACACAACTTCTCATCGTTTAATGTTCCACATGCTAATGCTTTTTGTAAGCAAATGATAACTTTTATTAAAATTTAAGATCTGTTGGGAATTTTTTTCCGTTTTGATTGAGTTTTTTCCCCTTTTATTTACTAAGATACTCCTAAATAGCCCGTAGAAGTATCTTCGATTTGTTAAGTTAATCCCATGACAACTTCATCAACTTCAAAACATCCTTTCTTAATGTAATTATTGTAGTTTGTCCTTTCTTGTTGTTTACTGCCGCAATACTAACAATCTCATCACTTGAGTGATTTAAAAAAAAAAAAAAAAAATTAATTTAGGGTTCATGGTTCTGAGAAATAAGAAGAGGGGAAAACATTTAGGTTATACTTTTTAAAACTAGTTAAAATATGTGAGTCAACTCAATTGATATATTTAGATCTGTTATTTCTCAACTCGACTTGTTTAACTAGCTCTGAATCGCTGCTAACTTTTGGGTTATGATTTGGGCTTTGGTTATTAGATTTTTTTTTGGTTATAAATAAAATGGGTTTTGGTTAATAAAAGTATGGGCTATATTTAAGAGAAGCCCTTTTTAATAGCTATTGTTTTCTTTACAATAATATTTCACATTTTCATTATCTCTGATTTCATAAGTGTGTACTTCTTGTCAATTTTTACTATCTATCTACATGGGTTAGGTGATATTCTGACTAACATGGTCGGACGACCTTTTAGGTTTAGAGAATAATTTACAAAATCTTGTAAAATTTATGAGTTTCTTGACAAAACCAATATTGACGATGAACAAGTGTAATGTTATTAAAGGGAAACGAATATTCAACAATTTGTTTGACCCATTGTACTCGGACCAATCTTGCACATATCTTGACAAAAAAGTGATAATCCTCTTCTCAACAATTGGGATTCTAGAATTGGGCTTCTAGAATTGGTGTTCTATGGAAAGTTTGTCATTCCAATATCTGGGATTACCCTTAGGAGCTCATCCAAAAACCACAACAATTTGGACTAGTGTCATTGAGAAGTTTGACTTCAAGCTTTCAAACGTTTAACTAAATTTGTACCCGTGATACGCGCCGGGTATATTTAACTTCTCATAACAGTTACCTTTCGATCAAGTTATTTTTATTTTAACAAAATTGATATGTAACCCGTGCTACGCATCGGGTTCGATGAGAATTTTTAATTTGGAGTGACGAGGCTTCGCCCCGCCTCGTCGCGATGCATTAAACCATGATGTCATTTCTAAAAGGCTTTATAATTGTTACCAACTTGTAATCAATTAATAATTTTATGGTAATAATCTTGTAATCAAACCTAGGGAATGTGCTACTAGGCATTGATATTTCTTTTAAAACTTTCTTCGAACACATACCGGGCATGAATTGGTGTTGGAAGATATGAGTTTACTATGTTTTTCTAAACCCTTATTCATCTCCTTCCCTGGAACAAACTCATATTTCCTAACCCCTATTCAACCATCTCTCTGTTCTTTCTCCACTTTGAACTGTATCCATAGTTGGCAGCAACAACTTCACTGCCTGTTTTGTTCTCTGCTCCAAAATCAAAACCCAATCTTTAATTCATTGTTCTCGCTCGAACCCATGTCTTTGCAATCTCTAGTTCTCTGTCTATTTTCAAATCAAACCCCCATGTTAACCTTGTCTTCTCTCTGCAATCTTTGTCTTCTTTGTGTCTCGGCCATGGAAAAATCCCTCACTGAATTTCGAACAGAAACACTGAATTCCGAGCAAATCCATCATTCTCTATCATACTTACTCAGCTCTAAATGAGAACTCATTCTTTATTTTCTTACATCTAAACTAACCAACTCGAGTTTCCTTCTTTTCCCAATTTAATACATGTGTTCTAACAATAAACTATATAATTAAGACTATATTATTGTATCTGCATACAATTGTTAACAACACGATATCAGTGGTGGAACCAGGACTCCACTAAGGGGCGGGCTTGACTAGATTTCTACCTGGGCTTAAGCCTAAAAATTAGAATCCTGTTTTTGGGCATACGTATTTTTTGGTGGACATACAATATATAGACAAAATAGGGTCACTAGAAGTAATTCTTAAAGCCCCTTAGCCATCGTTTTTTTATAATACACATATTACCTTGTATAATTAGTGATAATTTTAATCATTAATATTTAATTAATAAAGATTAGTATTAAAGTTAATCTTTATAGTTAATAATAATGATTAGTAGTTAATGTAATCATTGGTTTAAAAATTTATATTTAGTTAGAAGAAGTGAAAAAAACCCTAGGGTTATTGATGAAAATCTATGATTCAAATGAGGAAGCCGAATCTTCATCACGTAAAGCTCAGAAAATACACGTCAACTTCGATGGGGATCCTGATATGGCTGATTTTTTGGATTATGAGAATGATTTTTCTGAAACTCAAACACAAACTCAACTTCAAGCTCAAAACAATGATTTTTATGAGCCAAATCCCAAAGAAGAATACATGGTTGAGAAAGCCATTGTTAATAACACTCATCTACGGTGTTAGATAAGGTTTAATCTCTTTTGTGTAGGGTGAATTCATCGAAAAATGGTTTTTTTTTAAGAGTTCGGCTTATCAGGTTCTTGTTCGGCTGAAAGAATATTAGCCAAACCACATTCTCAAGAACTGTTCGGTTGTTTCAATGAGCACTAATTATCAGCCGAACAATGTATTTGTAATTTTCCGCCAAGGGAAAATTCTGTGTTTGGATGAAAAAATATTAGCCGAACCACATTCTAAAGAACAGTTCGGATGTTTGAATGAGCACAGATTGTCAGCCGAACATTGTATTTGTAAATATCCGCCAAGGAAAAATTCCGAGTTCAGCTGAAAATTGGCTCCAAAAACCAGCCGAACAGTAAGATCATTTTTTTTCGTGGGTGTTAATGAGTTTTTCGACTAAAATTGGTGTTGTTGTTGATTCCCCTGACGCTGGTGGTAACAAAAAAGTTGTTCCTCTTACTCCTGAGGAGAAACAACAAGCTATTGATAAATGGGTCGATGATGATTTTGACTGGAAAAATCCTTAATGAATTATCTGATGATTTGTATGAATATTATTCTACTTTTGAAACTGCTAAATATGTATGGGATGCTTTACAGAAAAGTATGATACTAAGGAAGCTGGCTCAAAGAAGTATGCAGTAAGCTGGTATATAAAATACATGAAGGTGGATGATAAATCTGTTGTTGCACAGACTCATGAACTTCAGAAAATTGCTCATGAAATTCTCACTGAAGGTATGCAAATTGATGAAAAATTTCTAGTAGCTGTAATGATTGACAAATTACCTCCAAACTGGAAAGATTTTCGTAATGTTTTACGTCATAAATCTAAAGAATTTTCTCTTGAAAGTTTGATTGTTAAGCTCAGGTTGAAGAAGAAGCTAGGAAACAAGATAAAAAAGAAGAGATTCTTATTGTTTCTAACAATAAAAGTCAGACTCGTCCAAGTCTGAAACTGTAACACCTGCAATTTTTGCATGGTGCTTACTCATGGACGCGTCATGGCCTGGGTTGAAGCTTCATCCTAATCTTATAAAGCTTACTCATTAGGGTGTGGATGCCTTGACCCCGAATTATAGTGTTAAGGCCCTATTACGCGTGATGCGTATTCGAAGAATGCACTATAGTGCAAAGGCACTATTATGCTGTGATGCATGATTTAGAATGCATCACTAAATGTGGCTTATTCGAGAAGGCATTATAGTGATAATGCACTATTATGCCGTGATATGTGATTGAAAATGCATCACCAAGCCAATGTTGCGTAGTGAGAGTGCATCATAGTGCCAAGGCACTATTATGCCGTGATGAATTATTGAGAATGCATCTGACCAATGTTGTTATTCGAGAGAGCCTCATAGTGCTAATGAATTATTATGTCGTGATGCATGATTCAATGCATCACTAAGCCAATGTTGCATAAGTGAGAGCATCATAGTGCTAATGCATTATTATGCCGTGATGCATGACTCAATGCATCACTGAGCCAATGTTGCGTAAGTGAGAATCATCATACTGCTAAGGCACTATTATGCCGTGATGTATTATTGAGAATGCATCACCGATCCAAGAATGTATCACCGTGATGCATTAGCGTGTTCACTTGTAGCTTACCTGAGAATGTTTCGCTTGGCTTTGGCAAGAAAGTTTCATTTTCGGCCTTGTGCAGTCGATGGATGTTCCTTGTCCTTCTTATACTTATTTTTAGAAATACGAGTAAGACATATATAGGGAGGGGACGTTGGATGAAAAAAAATTAAAGCATTCCTATTTGTAGCTTAGCCGAGAATGCTTCGCTTGGCTTTGGCAAGAAAACTTCATTTTCGTCCTTGTGCAGTCGACGGATGTCACTTCCTATTCTTATATTTATTTGTAAAATGCGAATAAAACATATATATGGAGGGAGATTTGCTTGAATGTGCATGAGCGCTAATGCACATATAAATGTGGCGTAGCCTATACGTTGGAGCATACTTGATGCTAAAGCATCAATATGCTTGTAGCTTAACCGATGAAGCTTGAATGTGAATGAGCGGTAATGCACATATAGATACGCGACGTGGCCAATATGTTGGAGCATACTTGATGCATAAGCATCAATATGCTTATAGCTTAACCGATGAAGCTTAGATGTGCATGAGAGGTAACCCATGCGATGTAGCCTATATGTTGGAGCATACTTGATGTTAAAGCATCAATATGCTTGTAGCTTAATCGATGAAGCTTAAATGTGCATAAAGGGTAATGCACATATACATATATGTGATGTGGCCTATACGTTGGAGCATACTTGATGCATAAGTATCAATATGCTTATAGCTTATCATATAAAGATTGAATTATGCGAAAGCATCATTCAATCGTGCTACGTACTTGAGAATGCATATTTGCATAATAACTAGCGATAGTTATACACAAGCTAGTGCATACCTTGCGAAAGTCCTTCGGCCAATACGTTCTAGGCTTTTCTTTGCCTTTGGACTTGCAATGAAGTTGGAAATGATGTTGGTTTTGCCTTAATAGACTTGAGTTGCTTGTTCCTTTCGAAATGACCCTTTGATGAACTACGGTCATGCTTGATCCCTTCAAGGTGCGAGTTGGGTACGTAGGCAGCCGCAATGTAATGCATTGAGGTACATCACCTTGTCGCTCATACCATCTAATTTAGAGGTGATTGCGACATTATGGTAACTCGTATCATCTGGCTTGGCAATGCTAAGTCAAGAGATGATTGTTGCCACACTTGATGAGGTAGTTGCAATTCCATTTGATGGATGTTAGTACTTCCTATCAAGATATTCAGTATGAACGGAATATGTTTGGTTCCTGCACTCTTGGCAAGAGCAAGATCAGTGCATGCACCCAGTGCTTAGTCGGAGCAGAGTTGATGAAGCGAAAAATAGGCCTGAAATGGCCTAGGTGCTAGTCCAAGGCATGAGTTAGGCCTGGACAATGCTCGAAAGTATGTGATGCATGCCAAAGGCATTCACCTTTCGCTTTTATGGCCTTGCACCCTTAGCAGAACAAGGGTGAAGTGGAACGGTATAAACGTAGCTTGAATAATTACGTTTCAAATATAATGCTTACAAGGCATGCTTGGAAAGCAAAAATCTACCTGCACTTTCCAGCGAGAAGTTAATCTCTAAGGTCCGATTACTCTCTTTTAATCGCGCATCGGGGAGTTCTGGCCTGCCCAGCGCAACGCGCCGGAGGCGGAATTTTATGGTCCGCGACAAAAACCCAAAAAAAGAAACATGAAGCCTGACAAGAACCACAAGAACAAGAAACCTAATCAACACAAGAACCAACCCCCATCAAGAAATGAACAAAATTCGAATTGTGATTTTATTTGTTATGGCTGTGGTAAACCAGGCCAAATGGCTCAGAATTGCAGAAATAACAAAGGAAACAATAGCGTACAAGCTAATGTTGTGGAAAGTGTTATAGTTGCCATGGTCTCAGACCCAGAGTATTTTATGATTGGTGGATCAGATGGGTGGTGGATTGACAATGGTGCTTCACGCTATTGTTTTTTATGATAGGTCCTTGTTCAAGAACTATGCAGAGATCAAAGATAAGAAAGTGTTGTTGGGAGACTCTCATACCACTGTTGTTCAAGGTTCTGGTACGGTGGAATCGAAGTTTACTTCTGGACGACACTTATGATGAAAAATGTTCTTCACACCCCAGAAATGAGAAAAAACCTTGTTTCTGGCTATCTTCTCAACAAGGCTAGGCTATATCAAACTATTGGATATGATATTTATACCATAACTAAAAATAATGTGTTTGTAGGAAAGGGTTATGCAAATAATGGTATGTTTAAGCTTAATGTTGATGTTGAAACGAATAAAATTGATTCTTCTGCTTACATGGTTTACAATTTTAATATTTGGCATGGTAGACTTTGTCATGTGGGTAGGAAACTAGTGAAAACCATGAGCACCTTGGGTTTCCTTCCTGAATTTGCTGAGACTGATATTGAAAAATATGAATATTATAGTCAAGCAAAAATAACTAGGACTTCACATAAATCTATTGTTATAGAATCAGAACCTCTAGATTTAATACATTCTGATTTGTGTGAATATGAAGGTATCCTAACCAGAAATAGGAAAAAGATATATCATGACTTTAATTGATGATTGCTCTAATTATACTTATGTTTATTTGTTGAGCCATAAGAATGAAGCTATTGAAAAGTTTTAAGATTTTTATTGCGGAAATTGAAAATCAGTTTGGTAGAAAAATTAAGAGATTTCGTAGTGATAGAGGCCTTGAATATGATTCTGCTTCTTTTACTTAAATTTATCAATCTTATGGCATTATACATGAAAGAACTGTTTCATATAATCCTCAAATGAAAAGGAAAGCTGAAAGAAAGAACTGTACTCTTACTGAACTTACTGTTGCTTGTTTTCTTAGTTCTGGTGCTGCTTCCCATTGGTGGGGCGAATGTTTGTTAACGGTTTATCATATTTTGAATCGTATTCCTATCCATAAAACCCAGATATACCCTTATGAACTTTGGAGAAAGAAAAAACCCAATGTTCTCATATTTTAAAGTATGGGGTTGCCTGACTTATGTTCAAAAACCTGATCCTAAAAGACACAAGTTAAAGAGTTGAGCTTTTGAATGTATTTTTGTTCGTTATGCTCAAAAAAGTAAAGCTTACAGGTTTTTTGATATTAATAATAAAGTTATCATTGAATCTATTGATGATGGTTTCTTTGAAGAGAAATTTCCTTTTAAGTCTAGAAATAATAAGGGTAACAATGGGGGTTCTTTGCCTAATACTTTACCTAGTTATGTTTCTGAACTTAAAATAGAAGAACCTAGAAGTGAAGAATCCAGGGTCACTGAAGTTTAGCCTAGGCATAGCAAAAGAGGTAGGACTGAGAAAGATGATCTTGATTTTTACTTTTATACATTAGAGGAAGAACCTTCTAGCTTACAAGAGGCGCTTAGTTCTTCTGATTCTATTTTTTTTGGCAAAAATCCATAGATAATAAAATGGATTCTCATATGTCTAATGGAACCTGGCATATGTTAGATTTACCTCTTGGTGGTAAGTGGGTTTTAAAAAGGAAACTCACCTGATAGAACAGTAGATAAGTACAAGGCTAGATTGGTTGCTAAAGGATTTAGGCAGCATGAGAATGTTGACTTTTTTGATACTTATTCTCTTGTTACTATATTAACATCAATTTGTGTTTTAATTGTTGTTGTTGTTGTTGTTCATAATCTAGTGATACACCAAATGGATGTTAAAACTGCTTTTTTGAATGGTGAACTAGAAGAGGAAATCTACATGGACCAACCTGAAGGATTTGTAATTCTTGGACAAGAACAAAAAGTGTGTAAGCTAGATAAGTCTCTTTATGGTCTGAAACAAGCTCTAAACAGTGGCATGAGAAATTTGATAATTTGATGATTTCAAATAATTTCAGAATAAATGAGGGTGACAAATGTATCTACTATAAATCTGAGAATGATGCATGTGTCATCATTTGTTTATATGTAGATGATCTGCTTATATTTGGTTCTAGTTTATCGGTTGTCAATGAAACTAAAAGCATGCTTAGTTCGAATTTTGACATGAAATATTTGGGTGAAGATAATGTAATCTTGGGAATTAAAATTACTAGAACTGATAATGGTATTACTTTAGAACAATCTCACTACATTGAAAAAATTCTGAAGAAGTATAATTATTTTAATTGTAAACTTGTATGTACTCCGTTTGATTCTAGTATTAAATTGTTTAAGAATACTGGAGATAACGTTAGACAATCTGAGTATGCTAGCATAATTGGTAGTCTTTGTTATGCAACAAATTGTACTAGACTAGTCATTGTATATACCAGTAATCATGGTTTGGAACATTGGGCTGCTATTGAGAGGGTTATGCGGTATCTGAAAAGAACCACAAACCTAGGATTACACTATCAGAGGTATCCCACAGTCTTTGAAGGATTTTGCGATGCTGATTGGAACACCCTTTCAGATGATTCCAAGGCCACCAGTGGATATGTATTCACTATGGCTGGTGTTGTTGTATCTTGGATATCAAAGAAGCAGACAATTCTAGCTCAATCCATGATGAAGTCTGAATTATAGCAGCAACTAGTGAAGAGGCAGAATGGCTAAAAAGCTTGCTATCAGACATTCCTTTATGGGAAAAACCGATACCTGCCACTTTGATCCACTGTGATAGTACCGCGGATATTGCATTAGTGAAGAACTGTTATAATAACAGTAACAACCGACAGATTCGTCAAAAGCAGAACACAATTAGAGAGTTTCTCACAACTGGTGCTGTAAGAGTGGATCATGTAAGGTCTGAAGGAAATTTGGTTGATCCTTTGACGAAAGGAATAGCAAGAGAAAAGGTATGGAATACCTCCAAAATCATGGGACATTTTACCGTAAGAAGTTAAGTCATTTGTAATGGATACCCAACCTAGAAATAGGTTCAAAGGGACTATACGAAGTTATAAATGATAGAGTCATGCATTCCCATAGCATGATATCCTGAAGCGGAAACAGGTTAAGTACTTAACTCTTAATGATGTCTATAGCTCTTAACATAGAGTGGGATACTTAGCTACAAGAGTATTTTTGATGGAATCATCTATACGAATGCAAGGTGTAGCCGCCTTGAAAACTTGGGATTTCTCTAGATCGTTCGTTAAAAAAGGGATAGGCACATGGCCTTAATGTGCAAACTTTAAGACTTTACTCTAGATATAGTTGTATGAGTTGAATAATCTAGTATTAGTTAGAGTTCATGACGCGAGTCACTCTAAACACCTGATACTCAGAAAGTTTAACACTATGCAAAGGTTCAAGTCGAAAGGCACCTTTGCTTATGCTCCGCTATATAACACTTATTCAATGTTTTTAAAATATAATTGGGGGATTGCTGGGATATATGTATAAAAACAAATTTTGATACTTATGTCAAGGTTATAAAGTTTGTGTGGTGTATACTTATGGGTCTACACAAAATTGACAAGGGTTCAAATCCCACCCCACACATTTCACTAGGGTATATGTACAAAACTATATGTATATATTAAAAAGTCTGGGATAACGGAACCTTGGGGGCCTTGGGAAGTCTGGTGATTCAAAAACTAAATAAATTATTTTTGTAAATTTGATTTTTGGTTTCCTTAAACGTTTTATGGCAATTAATTTCCTTTAATAATTATATTATATTTTGTCCATTTTCTGACTGTTATGGAGGTTTAATTGTGGGTAATTAATTAGAATTTATTTTCATTAAATTCAGTTGATTCTCTTAAGCCATTAAAAATGTTGTTTTTGAAAGAGAGAAAAAACACAAGTTTTCATCCTGATTTTGAGATTTATGAGAAAGTGTTAGAAAGAGTAGTTGTTGGTTCGATTTTTCATAGTGCAGAGAAATCGATCAAGAGAGTGAACTATTTTATCCCATAGGGTTTTCGACAAGAAAGACTGCTAGCACAATCAAAAAATAGAGTCGCAAAACACCTTAAAGAGCGATCTAGCCCGCGACTCAACTGTTTGAGATTTGTTCTTTGTTCTTTTTTTGTGCGATTGTTTCCCTTGTTTCCAACACAACGTTATAGCATTTTTAGTCCAAACAGCAACACCATGATAGAGCATTGAAAGAAAATTGTGTTTCCAACAACACTAAATAAAATTAGCATTTAGCAATGTATTTCAGCACATTATTACAGGAAAGTTCTCTAACATGTACACTTAATTAACAACGACACAATGACAGGGTGTTGAACGAAAATTATCGACATAAACTCTGAACACAGAATTGATGGTAGCTCATCAAGTTACACTGAATTTGACGAAAACTTAATAATAACAGATGAACAAAAACAATATTCGGACTGCATCCACTGGTGTTTGCTGGGTCTACCGGATATATGGAATCAATTATTTTACACATACTTGTAACCAAGAAAACATGAAACAGGAAAGCATGCCTCCCTTTCTCTCCAGCTTAGCCTACTAAGTACACCTATGCTTAAACTCAAGTTTTAGGTTCTAGACTATTACCCCTGCTCAATCTTCAACCTTGTATTATTGCATAGAACCCTGCATATGGGATTGAAACAAACAAAATTTAGAACTGATTCAAGTTTACCCAACAGCAAAGTAGGACGTTTTACTGTCATAATGGAAAATAATTTTTGCCCGTTTTATTACCAGTCAAAATTAAATTCCGCACATAAAATTTTGATTAGTTATAAAATTTATTTTCATTGATTAATGCAATGATTTCACTCCCCATCTCCGCCTATAAAAGAAAAACGAATTCTTCATTTCAAAGCACACCAGAAGCAGCTACTATCCTATCTTCTTTTCCCCTCTTCCTGCTTTGTTTTGCGTACTGCTTGTTTATTTCCCTTCCATAACTATCTTGATGTTAAGTTCGTTTGAGGGTGATTTGTATTGTGCTTATACAAATCATAACGTGCAGTTTTATCCTTGACACATCTCCGTTGTGAGAGTATAGCATCTCTCATTCTTGAGGAGTACCCGTGGACTATTGTGTTAAGCACAATTTACTGAGCAGGTGGCTCTGTCCATTGTGTGTAAATCAATTCAGAGATTTCATTAACGTTAATATCTTCTTCTGTTTATTATTTTTATTGTTGTAGATCCAACATAAACCTCTATGTTTCCTACCAAAGGACCACCATTTGATTCATCATAAAAATTCTGAATATTCGGCATTTGCTATTGTGATAAGTAAACCCATATTGGCCACAAGTCCTATTTTTACCTTTGAACTTTGGAAGCTTAATTGACTCCCTAGTGACTGGGTTAATTACATAACTAGGAACTTGATTTTGATCTTGATCATTTTTCTTGAGTTAAACAAATAAGACCATTTCTTGACCCTAAAATCCTATTAATGTCATAATGTGGATATACTTAAAATTGACATCATCAGAATGTGAAGAAATCTCACCATATTTGACTTATTTATCATCACCTTCATGACAAAATGTAGATATGAAACTAGAGAATCCTCCTCCACTACTCTTTAATTGACGATCAAGATGTCTTTCTTGGAATGTTTCCTCCAAGAACGCTTTGTTATGAATCTTTGACACAACCCTGAAATTTTTAACACTTTCTACTGGAAGTCTAATCATCACCTCAGAGACAATATCTAGCTCTTCTAACACCACCATGTTAGCAGTAATGATCTGTTTTGAAGGTTTTTTCTTTTCTTTTCTTTTCTTCAAGAAAGGTGAGTGTTATGTTTTGGAATTTCTTGGGAATTTTTCTGTTCGAAGAGTTAAGAGTGAGAATTTGAGGAAGGTAGAAGGGCTACGACGGAAATAGATAAAGGAATTTATAACAAAATTGTTTGTGTTTCTTTTGACGTTTTCGGTGAACCGACTTTGTTTTCCCACCCTTCTGGGCAGCTTAAATCAAGATTATCTGGCGAATCTTTTCCGTTACAAAAAGATTCACGAGATTGTGACGCGTGTACAATGAGCATATATACGATAATTCTAAACTAGACAGACACGTGGTGTTATTCGAGACCCTGATTTTTTTTAGTTGAGGAGGGAAAGGATTGTGGTGGTATGTCCTGATTTATAAGGTTTGCTGTTCGGAAGGTTGGTATATCTGTTTCCTTTAGGCGACTGTATTTGGTGTGTCGATTATTCTTTTTGTACCGGTATTCCGCGTGAGTCTCAGTCAGGGGCGGAGCCCAAGTTTTTAATCATTGGTGTACAAGTCACTAAGCGTCAGATTTTGAATGGTGTAAAATGAACTAAAATAGCTAAAATTACTGCAAAATAGATAAATTGGGCTTGGAAGCCAGATGGGCCCAGTGTGTAATTACACACCCATGTTTCAAGCTGGCTCTGCCCCTGGTCTCAGTTGCCTTTATCGATAGAATGATTCTAGGTAGACCATACAACCGTCTACTCATATGGAATGACCCATCCCATCATGAATTAGTAGAGCGTTATTTTTGGGTGGGGTGAGTCCCTTTCATCTTTGGGCGATTTTGGAGGAATCACACCTCACAATATATCAAGAATTTTTGTTATTAGTATGCCTTGGAGGATTTCATCTATTATTTATTAGAGCCTGAAGTGTGATGGTTCACTGGTCATTAGTGCGGAGGCAGCCGTCCTTCCAATTGATATATTTGATTTCTCGTTGTAATTTGCTCCTTGAGCTCCACTTTAAATACATCATTTACCTTTTAGAAAAATTTAAAAAAATAAACATACTTCTTTTGGCGACAACGTGACAAGTGGGGTTTACACTATCTCACACATCAGAAGAATGCATGTTTTTCTCGGTCAGGTGAGGTGACTCTTTTTTTAAATGTCAAATATTTTTCGAAAATATTTAGTGGTTTCCATTGTAAACATCGAGTCTATAGTGAGACAGAAAAGATAAATGATTTTACTTGAAAAAATTGTACTCAAAGCTTAAAAAATTGAAACTTCATCCTTTAATCCTTGTAATTATCACAAGCCTTGCAAAATTGAAATACAAATTTCTATACAAATGGTATAATATACAAGCTAGTTTTTGGAGATAAATTATGTGATAGATTCTTCAAGGAGGTTAATAAGAACACTAAATACTTTCATCTGTCGACAAGTGTAAGAAGATGATCAAGGAATAAAATTGTTTTGGATTGTCTATATAAGCCTTTGCCTAAATCTGTATCTCTCGAACTTTTGCAATAAATAGCAACAAAATTATTCATGGTACTAGATTATGTTTCGATCCAAAATTTTATGAAATGTTTTTAACTTTGTTCTTCAAATTTCACCTTAAATTTCATCAATTTTTTTTCTTCAGAATTTTCTCAACAAATTTTCTAATACTGCTCCATTTGGAGTTTGTGAAAGATTCATCTCTAATGGCGTCACACTTCCACTGTTTAATTAGACCTAACCCATCTTCCATTCAATAAAATATCAATCATTTTATATCTATCAAATTAAATTTCAAAAATTATATTCTCTGTAATAATCAATTCATCGGTGATCTGATGAGTACTAACTTGTTAGGTTTTATCGATGAATATGTTATTAAACCTCCTCAATTTATGTTAGATTCAACAACTGTAAATCTAAACTACAATTGTAAACCCAAATTGCAAGTTTGAATGTCTAGACAGATTTGTCATGGGTTGTATAACATCAACTATATCTCCTTCTTTCTAAATTGATGTTTCCGGTTTTAATTCTTTATAAGAAAGGCGAAATTATCTCAAGTCTAATTTTACGGAAGAATCCTTTTCAAAAAAATTCATGTTAAAGAATCGGCTACAAACTTTAAAAAAATCAACATGTCTACATTTGATTATCTCAATGAGATTAAATCGATTAAAAATCAGTTAGGAGTTATTGGGGATTTTGGCGTTGATTCAAATACGATCATGTTTGTTGTAAATGGTTTAGGTGTTGAATTTGATCAATGTATCATTTTCGTAAAAAATAGAGACGTGCTTTTTCTTTTCCTTCTTTTATATCTAGACTTTTGAATCATGAGAAGTGGATAGTTAATAGACAAGTCTTGATCCTACAAATACTTCTGCAGTTTACACAAAGAACACTTATTCAAAGTCTAATGCTCAAAGTTCTTGTAAGTTTAGTGATTTTTCTCATAAATCTAAGTTTGAGAGAGGATCTTTTTTCGGAAGTAAAGATCTTGCTAAATCCTTTTCTATCTTTTTAGATTGCGCTTCAATTGAACGCCAAATTTGCAAGAAGAAAGATCATTCTGCTATAAAATGTTCGTATAGGTTTACGGGTGTAGAATAAAAAAAAAAAAAATTCTATATAAAACCCCAATTCAATAAAAACCCCAAAAATATAATAAAAATCAATAAACAACCAAAATTTTAAAAGAGAAAGCAAAATAGAAGAGATGTAAAAGAGAAGGAGAATCAGAGTGTTTTCTCTCATGTTTATTTCATTTATCTTATACACATTAAATACAAGAGGAGAAAAGGAAAGTGTTGGGGTAGTATGTGACATGTGTTCATTGGGAATAAGAAACACAACATGTGTCTAGGAGAAGAAGGGAGGTGCACATGGACCTTAACATGTGGTCATCCATCATGTTCGTACATCACTCCCCCTTGGATGACCATTATTACAAACTCCCTTTGTCAAAACCTTGCCAGAAAAATTTTGTCGAGGCAAAAACTGGTCGAAGGAGAAAGACGATATTTGATCTTCTAAAATGACATCGATTGTCAAGACTTTTCTCCTATATAGAACTGTTTCAGGAAATACATTTGGCAGAAAAACCTGAACACTTAAAAGGATAAGAATAACCCCAACCGAGAAGTTATATTTCTAGTGTTACTGTTGTCTTATTAAAAAACCTTGTCGAGTAACAAAACCCTGTGGGAAAAAGTAACCTCGACGAAGGAAAAAAGTTCAACACACCTTGATGTCAAGCATGGCATCATTATATGCTCCCCCTGATGTTCGCATCTCTTCATGAATTGCATTTTTGTATTATTGTTGTATCATCAAAAACCTTCCCGAGTAATCAAAACCCCTGTGGGAAAAAGTAATCTCGATGAAGGAAAAGAGTTCAACAAGCTTTTGATGTCAGTCATCTTATCGTTAGATGCTCCCCCTGATGTCGACATCTCTTCGTGAATTACATTTCTGATATTGTTGTTGTCTCATTAAAAACCTTGTAAAGTAATAAAACCCCGTGGAAAAAAGTAACCTCGATAAAGGGAAAAAGAGTTCAACATATCATTAGATGTTCCAATTAGAAGACGAAAAAAAAAATGACGACCAAATCCTGAAGTTGCCACAAAACAAAATCCCAAGATATTTTTAGGTGAGGTTCGTATAAAGCAATGCCCAAAGGAGAGTGCTTATCGTGCCACCAAATCAAAACGTTAAAGCCAGCAGGTCCACTGTCCATAACGAAATAGTACTACTGAAAACGAAAAGTATACAAATCTCAAAACAGTCTGTGGGTTAAAACCCCACTACCCTATACCTCTTACTACTAAAACCCCAGTAAAAACAATGAAACAAAAACCCCATTTGATAAATTTGCCTAAACTAACATTTACATTAATTCAATCCAACAAAAATAAAAATCAACCCCACTCTTAAACTACCCTTTACATCAATTCAATCCAAAAAAAATAAAAATCAACCCCACTCTTAATCTTTATTATCTCTAACCACCAACACTACCAGCACCAACTCACCACCACCAACCACCATCATCCAGCAACACCACCACTATCATTCACCAACTAACAGCAACACCAACCACCACCACCAACGAGCATCACCAACCAGCACCACCATCACCCACCACCACCACCAATGAGCACCACTAACAACCACCAGGTCCACTACCAAAGAGCACCACCACCAACCACCACCAACAACAACCAACACTACATCCAACACCAACAACCAATACCACTTTCACCACCAACATCAACATCAATGAGCACCACTAACAACCAACGAGCACCACCACCAACCATCACCAGCAACAACGAAAAACAGAACCACCACCAACCACCACCACCAACCAACACCACCAACAACCAACACCACTTCCACCACCACCACCACCACCACCACCAACACCAACATTATCCCACTACCATCAACCGGAAAACACCACCACTGACCAACACTATCATCAACACCACCACCACAAACCAGCAACACCACCATAAAAAACTTACCATATTACTAAAACATTGGTTTCAACGATAAAAATTAGGCAGAAAAATGATGAAGCCAAATTTGGTTTCAACATAAAATTTGTATTTCACCAACACAACTTCAACGAAGAAACCAAATGCACCAAATTGAATAAACTAGGAAAAATTTAGTTGAAACAGAATTTGGTTTCAACATAAATGTATTGTTTCACCATTAAACTTTGGTTTCACGGTAAAAAGTAAGCACAAATCAGATGAAACCAAATTTGGTTTCTATAAAACTTATTGTTTTCACCAACACAAAAATTGGTTTCAGCATTGTTTAGTTTTTTCTAAAATTTGATGAAACCAAAAAAGGTTTCATCATTTATTATATTCCATATGAAAAAAAATGATGAAACCAAAAAAAATTTCATCATTTTTTAGACATTCCACCAACACAAACACTGGTTTCAACGTTGTTTAGTTTTTGTAAAATTTGATGAAACCAAATTTGGTTTCATCATTTTTCTGACGTTTCACCACCAAAAAACCCTAATTTTGACAATGATGATGTATCATTATTTTTTGATGATGATTTTCGACGATGATGATCTGGAGGTGTTGGTGATGTTTGTAGAGGATAAAAGGAGGAGGAAGAGGTGTTGTTGGTGGTGGATCTGGACATGTAGTATGGGGGAGAAAAATAACGAGGAGGAAGCGATAGGGGAGGAGGAGGTGTTGTTGGTGGCTGATCTGGACATAGAAATAGAAGGAGGTACTGGTGGTGTTGGTGGAGAAGACGGAGGTGCTATTAGTGGCGGATATGAATGACAAAGCTATTATTGGTGAACATAAAAGTAAAATAAAAAGAGAGAAGAAAAGAAGAAGAGGCAGGTGTTGGTGAAGGAGACGGAGATGTTATTGCTCCGGATCTATCTTTTTTCACTGGTTTGGTGGCAGCAGAGCTACTGTTGCTGGTGGTGATTGTGGTGGGGAGGAGGAGGAAAGAGAAGAAGAAATGAGAGAACAAAAGAAGAAGAAGGACCCGATAAAAATAAAGAAAAGATAAAGATGACATTTTAAAAAGTGGTAAAAACTAAATTTAAACATTATAAATAAAAATAAAGTTTTTATTTTATTTTTATTTCAAATAATTTTTATTTATAAATAATAATATGAGAAAAGTTTTTATATACTAAGTGGTCATCTTATTTTTTCTCCGCTTGTTATGATCTCAAAATCCCGAAGAGCCGTGTCCCGAACCGTGTGGGTGGGTGGGATACATTTGCCGACTCTTATTAAAGTCAGTTTTCTTTTTCAGTTATTGTATCTTCTCCAAGTCAGGTGATTGTATTTCTGGTGGTGTCATTTCAACTGATTCCATTTTCAATGTCAAAACCAACAACAAAAACCCAAACCCAGAAGAAAAAGAAAAAAAAAGGTCATTAGAACTCCACAGTGATCAGCATTATGGGGTCTAAGGAGAAAGAAACGGGGAGTAGTTATAAGATGTTTAAGATATTTAAAAGGAACTTTAGAATGAGCGAAGCAGAACCACCATTAGATGTAAAGGAAGCATATTTGAAGTACTCAGATGGAAAAAATCTAATGACATCTGATCAATTATTAAACTTCTTAATCAATTTTCAAGGAGAATCTGATGCTAAAATCGAAGATGAAGATAAGATAATATCTAATATTCTTCAAGCAAGACATCACATTGCTAAGTTTACTAGAAACAATACACTCACTCTTGATGATTTTCATCATTATCTCTTTGATGATCATCTTAATTTCCCTATCAATCCACAGGTATTTTCTCCATTTTACTTCAATTTCGTTAAAAAAAATTTGTGAACTAGATCAGTTTTTTTTTTTTTGCATATAAGAAAATAGTCAACTATACAAACCTCTGCTTTGAAAGAGTCAATAAACTGGTCAAACTTTGGTCAACTATACAAATCCCATTTCATCTATAGTGAATCTTTAGGTTATTCAGTTTTGTTTACTGCTATGGTTTTGGTGTGGTTTTGGGTTTTAGGGTTGAAAATCTTAATTGTGGTGTGTTTTTCAGGTATGCCAAGATATGACTGCTCCATTATCTCATTACTTCATATACAGGACATAATTCCTACTTAACTGGGAATCAACTTAATAGTGAAAGTAGTTGTGTACCAATTATAAACGCATTAAAGAATGGTGTAAGAGTTATTGAACTGGATATATGGCCTAATTCTGCAGAAGATGACATTAAGGTCTATCATGGAAGGTAATCACTGACTGACTTTTTATTTGCCATTTATATCAAATTTTACCAGAACAAGTGTTTTGTTTTCTATTCCAACCCTGTCAAAACTGACAGACTCTTTTGAATGCCAAAATCATCGCGATACCTGCCTCGCGTAGCCTCGGGTTTTAGGCTCTCAGGTCCTTGTAATCCATATAGAATGTTGGATTTGTTATGTATTGCTTGTTCATTATTAGATATCTAACATAAGTGGGAACAATCAACTGAAAAAATGGGAGACCAACTTGGTATGAAGAAGTATCAAGATAACATTCTGGTCATTCTAGAAATTCTAGCTTTTCTTAAAGAGCTAATGAACTGATTGAATGTTGATCGATAATGAGTTGGTTCATTATTCACAAATTTTTTCATGAGATTAGGGAATTTTGTTTGAAGTATTTCATATTTTCCTGTTTCTGTAGGACTCTGACTGCTAAAGTGCCGTTCATTGATTGCTTGAAGTCCATTAGGGAGTACGCCTTTGGTGCGTCAGAATACCCTCTAGTGGTAACTTTGGAAGATCACCTTACTCCAGAACTTCGGGCTAAAGCTGCTGAGGTGGGTAATCGGCTCTATACAATTTTAATGATGTCTGGGTAAATAGATTTAAGGCACTTAAGTTGGTTTCAACTTTCAAGTTTTTTTACATGATGACAGTTCATTGTTTTTGGTTTATAGATGATCACTCAAACTCTCAAGGATGTGCTTTTTACATCATCAGAATGCTTAGAGGAATTCCCATCGCCAGAAGCATTGAAGGGTAAAATCCTTCTTTCGACCAAACCACCCAAAGAATATCTGTATAGTAAGGATTTTGATGAGGAAAAGAAGGATTCGTGTGAGGAAGTCATTGATGATAAAAATGAAAAACAAGTCATTGAAGATAAAAATGGCATGGGTGCTGAAGACAGTGAGCAGCCTGAAGACAGCAGCGGTGAAAGTGAAGATACTGATAATTCTGAAGATAAATCATGTTCGTTAGGAGTTCATAAATACAAGAGTCTTATTGCAATTCATGCTAAGAAACACAAGGGTGGGTTAACCACATCTCTCAAGTTGGATCCTAGTAAAGTTGAACGCCTTAGTTTGAGTGAACAGCAGCTTGAAAAGGGAGCGGAGAATCATGGGACCGAACTTGGCAGGTACTTATGGCAGCAAAAGTACTCAAGCTTGGGTGTTATTTGTGATTCTATTTTCCAATTCTTTTTTCTCTATGAGCATGATTAATCTCAGAGGAATCTGCTGCATTTATATCCAGGGCTGGCCCTGCTATCATCTTTGCTTAGTGAATGAGTGATTCTGTCTCTAGGTTCACACAGAGGACTGCTGCGTATATATCCAAAAGGAATGCGTTTTAATTCATCAAATTATAACCCACTGATTGGGTGGATGCATGGAGCTCAAATGGTAGCATTTAATATGCAGGTAGTTCCTGCAGTCTGGTTGCACTCTACTTTGCCAGTATCAAGTTTTTCCAACTTCTACTTTATTGCTTCACTTGAGATTTTTTTCTTCTCTTGAAGCTAGACTAAAAAGGTTCTTGGGAACTTTAGATTCACAAACATAAACTAACATGTGAATATTCCTATAACAGGGATATGGCAAAAGACTGTGGGTGATGCAGGGACTGTTCAGATCCAACAGAGGGTGTGGTTATGTGAAAAAACCTGACCTTTTAATGAGAACGGATGAAGAAAATAAGGTTTTTACTCCTAAGGAAAAGTTGTCAGTGAAGACATGCTTAAAAGTGAGTGATTAATTTCGAAACTTTAATTCTAATAGTTTTCTTTTGGTTGATAAGCCATTTAATGAGCCCTTATCCTCTGACTGTTTTAAGTGTACATGGGTGATGGATGGCGTTTGTATTTCAAGCCAACACATTTTGATACATACTCTCCCCCAGACTTCTATGTGAAGGTAAGTTTATCTCTACATTATCTAAGCAGCTCTTAGCTTTTGAAGCCCTGCATCTCGCTATTGTTCAGTTGACAATGTTTAAGTATCTGAGTCTTTAGATTACTAGGCATCAGTTATTTAGTCACATTTGAGGGTTGATTATGATAAATGGATGTTCTCGTTTTAAAAAATTTCTTCTAATCCAAATTCTATAATAACCAAAATCTGAATACAAATAGGTCGAGGGCTCAAACCAAGCACCATCAGCACTAAAATGCTAATAGGTTTAGTCACTTAGAACTATAATATCTTGTACTTATGTTCTCTACACAATGAAGAAAACTAGTCCAACAATCAAACCTTTCCAGCTGATCATCCTTATGTAGAGACGCTCTCTTAGGCATAGCATCGACAGAGAATTCCAATTCTCTGTTCAAATGCTCGAAAACTGTTTCCTCAAAGGAGTCTTGGAGCCTCCGAGTCCTCCATCATGGGATTCTACCTGATTGAAATGCTAGGACAGCACACTTCCGAGTCCGAAATCACTTGGATATTAGAAACTCCCTGAGCTAATTTCCATTCAAGACCTACATTTACCGCAATAAAATTACTGTTCTCTTACAGCTGAAACTATGTAACAGTATGTTCTGGTTTCGAACAATCCCTGCTTTAATATTCTGACTGGTCGATCCGGACTTGGATAATTAGTTTGCTTCCTAAAAAGATTAGCGGTGCTTAATTGCTGCATATCTCTAATCATTTTGAAATGCACTTTGAGTTGGTGCATTTAGATTATTGAGTGGTGAAATTGTTTTCTCACAGGTGCATATAGTAGGAGTTCCAGCAGATGCTAAAAAATGGAAAACAAAAACTTTAGAAGATACTTGGACACCGGTTTGGAACCAAGAATTTACATTCCCATTGAGAGTTCCAGATTTAGCAATACTTCGTCTTGAAGTGCGTGATTATGATACAGGCGAGAAGGATGATTTTGGTGGCCAGACTTGTTTGCCTGCTCGGGAATTAAGACCTGGTATTCGAACAGTTCCTCTCTATGACCTAGACGGCAAAAAATTCAGTTCCACGAAACTTCTTTTGTGTTTCGTGTTTGTTTAGGCATATTAACTTGTTTAAGTTATGTCATTGAATTATATAATGCTGTAATAGTACTTGTATTGTACTTTGCTCTTGTAATCCAATGAATTAAGCTGTAACAAACAGAATTGTTATATCGAAAGGGGATGTTTTCTGTCGATATAATTTAAATCGGAAACAAGTGAACTGCACAGAATGATGCATTTTTATGATCAAGTTTGTTCCTTACATAAAATCATCGTCCAATAATTAAAAAAAAACGTGGGTATCTCGCAAAGCGAATACAGCAAGAACACATGAAGTGACATGTTAACCAATCCACTAATATAATCTTCTCTTTTTAGCAGGCATATTCTTATGGAGATAAGACATTAAAAGCCAAGTTAAGCCAATCCACTAATAACCATAGCCAAGTTATGGCTATTTTTGTTTTCATTGGACTTTCCATTATATTCTTTAGTATAGTAGAAAAAGGATGGAATCAGATGGTGATGAGTTCCTATCATTAGGAATCCTCTTCTCTTTAGGTTTCTATCATCTGATGATTACATGTAAAGTTTTGACAGTGCGACTTTAGCTGATTTACACCGTCGAATAAAAATCTTTTACAAAAATTAGGTCTCTCTATTCGAACTCCCTAGCTAAAGGTATAGTGGATAACGGTGAAATGGTGGTCTGACAATGTAGAAGCAAAATTGATACTTGAGAGACTCGTAGAGCGACAGAAAGGTGGCTGTAAAGGACACTTGCGCAGAAAGATGGGTTTTCACAGCCAGTGATTCGTCGAGATTTCTCTATCATTCTTAAAAAATTACCGACCTGAGAAGCAAAGATTGGTAGACACGTGATATCGCTGAAGGTCCAAAATGTCGTTGAGTCCCATTAACTTTTAGGTTGAAGTTAAAAGAAAGATTTTTTCTTCAGTATCCTAACACTTGAGAAATAGTGAGACCGTGACTGTGAATACCAACTTAAACGTGTTAAAATTCCAATATAAAAGTATCAACTTATGATAAAATGAAAAAAAAAAAAACAAATCAAGACTTAATAGATAATTCCGTTTCTCAACGAAGATCAATGGTTAGAATAAATTTAGACAACAGTTGATTAAGACGTGACAGGTGGTACAGAACTGACACCCTTACTGTATGACAGACACGTCTTAATCATGCAATTTGCGAGACAAAAGATTCAAAGTATGACACAAAAGAGTCAAAGCATGACACACCGTTCCAAGAAGCCACATGCCGAACATGCAATAATATAGAAAAGATTGTACAATCCACAACTCTATATGTCTGCATCATATTTATGAAAAAGCTCACGTGGAATAATCTAATTGGATAAAACAAGAAGTGAGACCGCAACAAAGGTGTGATTCACCCAGCATAAAATCAAATAAGACAAAAAAAGACTTGCATCATACCCAGCGGAATATACAAAAAGTGTGCGGAACAAGCATCATAACAGGATATAAATAAAATTAAATAGGTGAAAAGATAAAATTTAGTGGGACCCTTATAAAATCCTATAAATACCATACTGAAAGACAGAGAAAGGGTCAAAAAAATATTAGTAAGAAAAGATAGACTACGAGAACTTAACAACATCCAAATTAAGAAAACTTGATTAGATAAGAATAAATGTAATATATTATTTTACTCACTCATCATATGTAATCATTTTAATTTAAATAAATATTTTTTTTAATAATCTTTTCATTGTTGATTCAATCTTATTTATAAGATCTTTTAAATAGTAAATACATTTGGTTGTGATATTAGTTTTTTAGTAATTACAATTTAACGTTAGAAACTGAAAAGATATAAAGAAATTGCATTTGATTCGTTAGAAATATTAATCCACTTTTATTCGATTTTTTTTTTTAATTCTACTGTTAATAATTTTTGAATTAGACTTAATAAGTTATATTCAAACAAATTAGTTAAGTTTCAAAAGATAAAAAATCAACTCAAATAAAAAGGTCTGACGGAAATTGTGAACGAAAACAAAAGTAAGTCTCTTTTTCACAAAATAAGCTATACATAAGAGGTTCGCGTTTTCAGTTGGAAACATCATTAAAAGCTTATAAGGATGGAGGACCAGGGCATATGCTCTTAATTGACGAGCTTGTCATATCACTGCCTCCAGTCGCATCTTTCATCAAATCACTGTCTCGAATCTCATTTCTTATTCAATCAAAATCCGATTCACACATGCCTAGCTACTACTAGTATTAATTGTTTTCGGTTTGGCCACAGCTCAAGGTACTAGCCTTGTATTCTAGGTGAGACCAACGTAGTCAATCTCGGATCTCGGTCGCGTCGTGGTCGGGACCTTGACACCTTGATCTCGGGGAGATTATCGGTGAAATATCCAATAAATGTAAATGTTAGATTTATTTCAAATATAATATATAAACATAAATTTTAAGAAAGAAAAATAAATAATGAGTTAAACAACGAGCATATTACAACTCTAATTTCAAAGTTTAAGACCAAGTTTGACCAACTCTAATTAAACAACAAGCTATGTGCTGGAGGCAAAAAAGAGATGGTCACTCAGGCAATAACACAAACATGTTATGTACCATTTTTCATTCACTACAGCTGCAGATTTTCATAACTTCTAAATTCTTTCTAGTTCTTGCAAAGATAAGTTTAAGATAAATCCATCATTCGGAAGCCATACATTCAATTCATTCATCAAACAAAAATAAGAATCAACCTAAACCACTTTTTCCTTTCAAAGCTATCATCCTACCTTCCTTGACTTGATTAGGTCTCAATTCGGGAAGAAGAAGAAGAACAATGCAGACAAGATTCGAAGTTTCGTGCATTCGAATCAAAGACAGAGGAGGGGTTAGATCATTGGCTCGGGTTGGTGATGGAATTCATCTAGAATTTTGGTAACATAAGTTTTTTTTTATAAATCAGATTTCGAGAGCCAAGATGTCATTAGTAGCTTTGGGTCCAACTTTGTTGTAAAAAAAAAAAAAAAAAAAAATTCAAAAAAAAAATAAATAAATAAAGAGCTTTTGGGTCCAATATCGGCCGAGATACGGGCGTCGCGGCCGATATTCGCGTTCAAATCGCGGGGAGCGAGATCTCGGATATCATCAAGGAAAATGACCGATACCTTGAAAATCGCCGCAATCTCGGCTGTAATGGCCGAGATTGACTACATTGGGTGAGACTCCTACCTCAACAACAGTTCCAGCCAGCTTTTGCTACAAAATCTAACGACATGTAAAATTCAGAGTCAGACTCTGCGTTGGAATCGGACTTAGATTCTAAAAGTTTGTCTAGACTCTAGACTAGAAGAACAGAGAATCAGACCAGTTTCGATAAAAAAAAGGGAAATCTTACCATTGCGAACATAAATAAACCCCAAACACCAAAAACCGCCTGGTGATTTTGAGGGCGACCAAAAACCATTTTGGGGCGACTAATAAACAAAATAAGGTCATTGTAAAGTAATCTCAATACATCCCTTATCCACATATTTTCTATAATGACTAATATACCCTTGTTTAATTAATGTTAATTTTGATTAATTAGTTAATTAATTTGGTTATAGTTAGTGTTAGAAAATTATTTGAGTTAGTTTTGGAATAGAAATCGAGAGTGTTTTAAATTGATTTTTCGAGTTATAGATTTGTACAATCGGTAGACTCGTGATTTTGATTCCTACCGATTGTACAATCGGTAGTTTAATGGAGTACTTAAACTACCGATTATAGGTGTCGCCCCAAATTGAATTTCTCAAAACCTTCCAAAATTTCTAACTCTTTATCTTTCACAATCGGTAGGAATTGAAAATTTATATATACCGATTATAGCCTGAATTGAATTAAAGTTTAAAATTTTTAACTTTGTAATCGGTAGTTTAAAGATCAATTTTATCTACCGATTATAATGGTTTTCTTTTCCAGGACTTTTCTTGCCATAATCGGTAGTTAGTGAACATAAATAACTACCGATTGTGGATAATCGGAAGCAGGGGAATTTAATAAATAACGATTGTATGTAATCGGTAGTTTAGAAACATTATTATCTACCGATTATGCCGATTTTACTTGACATCTAACTTCGTAATACTATTTCAACATCCGAAGAAAAACTTGTTCAAATAAACTTACTACATATTTTTCATTAAACTTGTTCAAAAAAACTAAAAACATCCGGAAAAAACAAAACAAAACACATCATAGAAATTCTCATGAAATTCTTCCACTCCTTGTTACTCTCGACTTGGTCCTAGTTTCAACCCGTTTCTTCTTCTTCTTCTTCTTCTTCTTCTTCTCCTTAGGATCAGCAACAACTTCATCATCCTGAACTGGACCTATGTACTCTCCAGCTTCATTGTAGTATGGGTTTATGCCTGAGAAGTCGTTGTCCCTGAAAAACAGTCGAGGATCAAAATACGGATCAGCCGCTATCCTTCGATTCATTTCTGCCTCAGATCCTTCATCCGAAAATGAAATATCAACCCAATTGAAGGGATTGTCAGGACCGTTCCACCAACAATTAGGATCCTTCATCATTTTTGAGAAATCCGGATCGTCCAGCATCATTTGATATATTTCTACATCGGAAACTCCTTTCGGCAAATTAAAAAGAGGACGAGAAAGCAATTCAGCCTTTCGAGCAGGAGAAAGACCTTCATCGGAATCATCTTCATCCATAACCCTAGTGAACATACCCAAACATTGATTAGTAACTAACTACACAATCGCTATTATAAAAATAAACAAAAGCACACAATCGGTAGTTAAAAATATGAAATATCAACCATTACATACAATCGGTAGGGAGTGTTTTCAGTAAATATCCGATTGTATAATCGGTAGATAAAATTATGCAATACCTACCGATTGTGCATGATGTTCTTCAGAAATGATGAACTAGAGGCACAATCGGTAGATAAAGTTCGTCATATTTCTACCGATTATGGGATAGACAAAAGTCTATAAACAAGAATTATCATGATTTCTTCAAAGTAATAACTAAAAACATAAAAGTTGGATGTAACTTACTTTTCCTTTCCCTTCTTTGATTGGGTAGGAACATTTTTTGGTCGGAGGGGAAGTTCATCAGAATCGGTTGACGAATTGATTTCAATGGTTTTGAACTCCTCTATCACCATCTTTTCCTTTCCCTTCTTTGATTGCTTAGGTAAAGATTTTGGAGCCATTTTCAATGGAGAATGAGAGTAAAGGGAGTAGAAGAATCGGTAAAGGACAAAAAATGGAAAATGAAGCTGTTTTAGTTGAGAATAGGTAGAGGTAGAGAAGGAAATGAGAAGAAAAAGAGGCGTGAATAGGTAGAGAAGAAGAAGAATTAGGTTTTGGTTTCTGTTTATAAACCTGCCGTTTTACACTATTATATTAATTATTATTTTACACTGTCTTGGAAAATTTCTTTCTGCTTTAACGGCGTGGACGAACCTTAAACGGGTTGAATCTATCCATCACCTTAATGATATTGAAATGAGCTTCGTAACGGTAAATCGTTTCCATCGTCGCCATTCCTTGAGAGATCTCGCTATAACTTCATCATTAGTTTCACCTCTCAAACGATATCGATTGACAAGATAAGTTAAATTCACAAATGGATCAACTTCTTTGCCTATAGAATGATATCGAAAAAAAAGATCAGCTTTATTACGGTTATTGGGGTTCCCGGTGTCAACACAAAAATATTCGTGAACACTATCCAAATAACTCATACTCATTACACCATTTTGCCTACGTTCTTCTCCTCGCTTCGGATAGAATTGCACATGGCGCCTACATAACGATAAATCTTCCTCTACCGTGAACGGTTGAGCCATTAATCTGTACAGTTATTTCTTCGATGTTGGAGAGTTAAAATGTATTGAAGGTGCATAAATGAGAATAGGTTACCCTCCTTATATAGATTAGAGTCTTAACGACTCTTTTTTTCAAAAAAAAAAAAGCCGTTGAGGTCTGGTGTAACAAGAGTGTACAGAAAATATGTACACTAAATTCGAACGAATATTAACAATTGGAAGTTTTGTGATCACCATTATCTACCGATTGTGTTAATCGATAATCTAACAAATATATTTACTACCGATTATAATGAGTATTCCCAAATTGTAAATCGATTTTTTTTTTCAAAATTACAACATTTTGTACAAGCATAATCGGTAGTTTAAGAAATTTCTTAAACTACCGATTATGATGAGTAGCCCCAAATTGGAATTCGAATTTTTTTTCAAAATTTCAACATTTTGTACAAGCATCATCTGTAGTTTAAGAAATTCTTAAACTACCGATTATAATGGGTAGCCTCAAATTGGAAATCGATTTTTTTTTTCAAAATTTCAACAGTTTGTACAAGCATAATCGGTAGTTTAAGAAATTCTTAAACTACCGATTATCGTGCAAAAAGTATCCAGGAACAGGCAGTTCCTGGGGTAAATGCAATCGGTAGATATTTATCTACCGATTGTCTTACGTAACATAATCGTTAGATTGTTATCTACCGTTTGTTGATGAAATTCCAAAATCGGTAGGTGCTTCAAACCAATTATCTACCGATTATAATGTAAAATTTGAACAAAATAACTTGTTGAAAATAGATATCTTGCAATTCAATTGATAACTCAAAAAAATAACATAAAATCCTTTCAAATGTTAGACATTTAAAACCAGTAATGGTAAACACTAGAGACATATCCATAAAGTTAACAACCACAATCTAATTTCTAACTCTTTTGGTTTTGGTACGAGGAGCATGAGCACCAGGGGCTAACAATCTTTCAGCATCATCGGCATTGGCTTCATCCCCAGGGACATTTGCTTCAGCAGCAGCACTCGTTGAACCGCGAGATCTTTTAGTGTGCTTTGACGTTACCCTCTTCGGCTTATTCGTAAATTTCTCCCCAAACTTGATAGCATAAGCTTCATTATTATGCTCTCTCTGTCTCAACCGATGGAGGCACTCCCGCATTTATGCACCCAGCTATCTTATTTGAGAAAAATGCAAACCTTTTTTCTGTTTTTAGGCAATAACAATCAAACGATTATTATCTAAAATATTGAGCCGTAATACTAAAATCAAAAGGAAATAACATTACGTATCATCCTTTCATAGCCGGTACCATACCATATAGCCAGGATCTGCTTCATCATCTCGGGTGACAGGTCTCCCCTCGTTGATCATAGATTGCATCCTGTTTTCTCAATGTTCAACCGATGGGTTACCAGAATAAACTATTGTGATCGAGTCCTTACCACAAACACAATTCTCCACGTCCAACTTGAACCTGCCCCTGAAACGACTCCAAGGTTCTTCTTGGACATAACCTAGTTGACACATCACCCTTGTGGCATTGTACATGACATATCCAGTGGGATGCCACAAGGGTCCATAGTACAACGACAACTCAGACCTTCGCGCTATATGACCACTAACTCGGTCTTCCCTGTATGGATCAAAGCATACGTCTTTGGACGCCATCGAGTCTAATTTCCTCCTCAAAGAAATCAATTCATGCTCCTTAGTCCTTGAATGGTTGCCCTCAAAGATATATTTCGTGCCTCGGGGTATTCCTTTCTCCCATGTCGCATTCTCTTTGGCCAACTCAAGGGACGGGAAGTGGTCATAGATCCATGTCTAGTGTACATATCAAACGGTATATGAGAAAATTAATTCTTAAAAGAGGAAAAAAATAAATAAAAATCAAACCATCAATGGAGTTACCAAAATACATGTAGTAAGCTCACGTTCCCGGCAATTTGGCTAGGTTGTTCCCTGTATGCCTTTCTTATCTCTTCTATCAAGAACGCATGACATGTCGTGCCCCACGAATAGTCGCGAACTTTGTTGAGGGGATGCAAAAGTTGTAGAAGGTTGACGTCAACCCGGTTGCCACTAGCATTGGGGAAAATTACACATCCCAACACACAGAGATGATATGCAGTGGCTGCAGCTTTGACCTGGTCATCGCTAAACTCTAGATTCATTTCTTCTTTAGCCTTGGTGCCTCTGAACATTTTCATCAGTTGCACCATTCTGAATTGTGTGGTTTTGTAAGGAGCGCACCGTTTGAACTCTTCATCGGATGTCGTTCGATCCCAACCAAGGCACCTCTCAGTGTAAACATAAAGCTGGTCCTAGCTTAACTTCTTCACATAATCAAACTTCACCGTCGTACCATGGTCAGTGAGATCTAGAATCTGCACCACATTATAGGGGGTGATCGTCATCTCTCCCCACGACATATGGAAGGTATCGGTCTCAGGATACATCCTCTCCATGAAGGTCGATATCGACACCCGGTCGTGATGTAACATTGAATTCTCGGCAGCCGTAGATAGCCCCGAGTGCAGTATAATTTGCTGGAATTGTTCACACTCACCTTCCAACGGCCAATCGTTCATCTTTGTTGGTGCAGCCGTAGGTTTGAGTAGACGGACCGCATTAGAATGGTCCTAATATACACGACGAATTGAAAAACAATTAGAGTAACAGTTAACACTTCTACGAATAAAAAGACAATATGTTAAGAATGATGTTTTATAATTATTACCTTTGTTGAGTAAATCTCTTTCACCTAAGAGTCTTTGTACCCAAACAATAGATCTTCTCTATCTCTTGGGAGGCCAAGGATTTGGCCTTCTTGAAGACCCTTCATCTTCAACAAGTCGGGGAACTTGTGTCCTCCTTTCTTCTTAGCTTGCTTCTTTGTACCACTTCATTTTTCTTGTCTACCACTTGGTCCTCCTTCATTAAAGTATTTATCTTGTGGAGCACTTGGTTCTCCTTCTTCTTCGTTTCTACTTCTTGGAACACTTGGTTGAGTTCTTTCGCTTATAACAATTTCGCTAGCGCTCTTTTGTCTTCTTGCACTAGCAGTAACCTTCTTACCCCCTTCACGACGAGGCCCCGTAATAATTGTATCGTTGGAATACTTATCTCGCCTTTCCCTTCTATGATTGACAAGATAAATAAAGAAAAATTATTTCCAACAAGACACCGTTTAATCAGTACATAATCGGTAGACAAAGTACATTAGACTCACCCAATTGTTCATAATCGGTAGTTAAAAAAATAACGTAACTACCGATTGTGCATAATCGGTAGTCTAAAAAACAACTTAACTACCGATTGTGCATAATCGGTAGCTCGGCCTCTACATAATCTACCGATTGTGCATAAAAAATGAAAACAAAAAAGTCTATGGACACACGTACAATCGGTAGTTACATAAAAAAATTAACTACCGATTATGTGTAAATTTGGGTCCAGGATTATAATCGGTAGTTTATGTCTAAATCTAACTACCGATTGTGATCGATGTTTTGAGGATTACTAACTTGCATAATCGGAAGTTCTTATACGAAACTACCTATTATCACTAAATTTTGGTCCAGTAATACAATCGGTAGTTTATGACTAAACATAACTACCAATTGTGCATGATGTTCATGAGCAATGAAGAACACTAACATAATCGGTAGTTTAATACAACCACGAAACTAACGATTATGAAATCTAACCTAAAACCCTTGATATTCTAGTGACTAATTCATTTGATTGAATCAATATAAACACAAATAATGATAAAACCTTACCTTATTGGAGTCATTACAAAGTTCTGGAGAGTCTGATTGTCGGAATCGGTCTCCGTTTCTAGGTCATCATCTTCGCGTTCTTCGTGTTCTTCATTATGTTCATCAACAATCTCTCGATTTCTTACTCTTTGGGCAAAATCCAGCCACTCTGTATTAGGAGGTTGACGAGTTGTTTGCTTATTTCTTGCCATTTTTAGATTGTAATTACAACGATGAATTGGTTTACAATTATACGATGAATTGGTTTACGATTAATCGGTTTACGATGAATTGGAAATGCCACAATAGGTAGTTTGAAAATAAGAGAAGAAGAAGAGAAATCAGAAATTGATAATCGGTAGGTAGAGAAGAAGTAGTGTGAAATAGGTTTAGGTTTTAATAGTGAAAGGTTTTATGGTAATTTTTTGATTAGTGAAAGGTTATTTTAGTATTTTTACATACCCCTATGTTATCCTTTAGCCACATCCATGGGATTGGGTTAAAAAAGTCGTCCCAAATTTAGTTTTTGGTCGCCCTCAAATTAATGTTCTAAACTACCGATTATGTTAGTGTTTTTCATTGCTAGAGATAGATTTTGATTTTTAAAAATGAGAATTGTAATAGTATAATATCTGTAGTTTAAAATATACCCATGATAAAAATTAATGTATAGCGACCAAAACCCTAAATCAAAACTACCACTGTGATCTAAAATTTACTCCATGGCCGTATTTATGCCTTCAACAAATAAGTCCACGTATACAGCTTAATATTTGTTTTGTGATTAAAAATTCGACATCTGATTTAAAATTTATCCCATGACATATAATTTGGCCCATTAATCGAAATTCGTAGTGTAATTCAAAATATTTCAATCACTACCTTCAGAATATGTCATGTGACCTGATAGGCAATGCAAACCAACCCTCCCCCACCACTCCCCTCATGACTCAAAATATAACCTTTAGTCTAAGCTTATCATTGAAAGTGGTGATATTTTAGCCCATATTTCACTAGATGACCTTCAATTAATGACCAAAAATATGCATCACTAAATCTATTCAGTTATATTGGGGTCTACGCAAATAATTTGGCCCTATCTAATTTGGTGTCCACTCATATTAATAGACAAGGGATGTTTAAGTTTACGTAAAATTACTAAATTATCCTCTATAAAAACATAAAATTAAAAATAAACCTATTACTAAAACTAATTACTCTATTTTTATTTCATCAAACGATTCTTCTTCTTCTCTTCTACTCTCTTCTCCTTCTTCTTCTCCAATTCAAACCAAAACATCGTCAAAAATCGACGATTTAAAAAATGATTAGTCGTTTGATTTTTCTATATAACAAAAATGCCAAAACGAATTAAGCATCTCGCTGGAGGATCAACTCAACCTAGTGGAAGCAATCCAAAACTTGTAGAAGCAATTAAACATAAACCAAAGAAAAAAACGGTTACAAAGGAGGAAGACGAAGAAACTCTTAGGTCGATACAACAAATGACTCGAATCAGGTACTTTTCTATCATCCCATTACTCTAAATTAGGTTTTAATCACATACCAACACTCAAAAATTGAAAATTTTAATTTCTTGGTTTTCTGTGAAAACTAGAATCTTTCGATGTGCATGTCTAGATCGAACAATTCCAATTTGAATCGTTTGATGTTCATGCCCCCATCGAACGATTCCAGAGCAACTGAAAATTCTGGAAATATCGACCCAGAATCATTGGATATGGACATGAATATCGAACGATTTTGGGTCGAGAAGAAATCGAACATTTCTCAGAAACGTTGGATATGGCCATTCCTATCAAACGATTTTGGGTCGAGAAGAAACTGAACAATTATCAGAATCGTTGGATGTGGACATCCCTACCGAACGATTCTTGGTCAAGACAACTCCAGTGTTTCTGTTGGCTTTTTATCCAAGAATCATTAGATACGAAAACCAACATAGAACGATTCTAAAATTATAGTATTAGAAATCGTTGAATATGTGTGTATCGTGATGGTCGATGCCGCTCTTGAAATTCCTAAATCCTTGAATCAACTGTTGATTATTGTATGTTGTTGTACTCTTTAGGGATAAGGGAAAGGTTAAGAAAGGGGAAAATAGACCTAAGAAAAAACAGATCTTGCTTCTCCTGAGAGCTTGGGACCTCGTTAAAGGGACGGTAAGAACTTGACGGCTAGATACCGTAGGGTTTCGGCGGTCAAAGCTAAAGAGGTCTCCTTCAATGAACTAACTGAAGTGGAGCACCAAAAAGAATTTTCTTCTTCTGATACAGACTTTGATAGAGTTCCACGTGAAGAGAAAGTAATAAGGAAGATAGTGAAATCCATGACGGAGAAGAACAAGGAGGTGGAGGACCACCACGAAAACCACAAAAACCATCAAAAGAACAACAAGGAGATAAATATATAGAGCTAGGAAGGAAGAAGAAGGGAGCATACTTGCCAACGGCCTCGATGTTGTTAAGTCGCGGTCCCGATGAGCCCATTCATGGGTTAACGGGTGACAGAGGAGAGTTGTTATGGGGGTACGAGCACATTTGGGCTGCTAAGATCTATGCAACCATGGTAAGTATCTCAACCTTATTGTATATATCTTCTACCTTTGTTTAAGATTAATGCACTTTCTAATTTGTCGTGATATATCATTTAGGATCACACCGATGTCGTGTGCCTTCCAAAACATCAATCGTCATTAAGCAAAATGGAGTTATGGTCACTGGATGGAGAAGCACCCGAAATACAACGGATCGTCGAAGAAACAGGGTTGTATGGAGTGATAAACTCTAAGGTTTGGTATGACAATCCCCTAGTTTCTACCTTTCTCGGGAGATATTATGCCGAGAAGGATACTTTTTATCTTCCGTTCGGGAAATACAATAACCCCAAACGATGTGCAGTTGATCACGAGTCTCAACGTTTGAGGTAAAGCTATGAGGGGGCCCAACTACCAAAATGAGGTAGATTGGAAGCACATCTACAAGTTCACTTCTAAGGTATTTGGTTGGGATGCGGACAAGACCACGAGGGAGATGAGGGTGGTGAAAGATAAAAAACAGAGAATATTTCATCACAACCACCTTAGGGATGAGTTCTCAGGAACACCACGTCTTCATGAAAGTGGTGAGCTGACCACGCATCGTGTCACTGCTACCGCCACCGCCACCGCATATATTCTCTACATCCTGGGATTTGTTATCTTTTCTGATGTTTTCGGTTCTCGGGTGAACGCCAACTACATATATCCAGTTAGTTCAACCATTGTTGAAATCAACGAGTACTCTCGGACCACTGCTTGCCTGACATGCTTACTGAATGAGATGAAAAATATTACTTGGGTAGACAAGACCCAAGTCGCAGGGAATATGGCTCTTCTCCAGGTAATTCAAGGGGCGTAGTTATGGAGCTTTGTTTGTCTTGATATTCCTATTCTCACCTATATTCCTACGTTGATGCATGTATGGATATACTTGCACTTCCCAGAGTTTGCTAAGAGGACGGGTGAGCAAGGGTATTGGGACCGTGAATTTTTTGGAAGCAAATACTCCTTCAACAACAAGACAAAGAATCTGAATAAAGACCTGTTTGAGCTGAGGCAACGACTGGACAACCTGACGACGACGAATGTTGTATTTAACCCTTACAAGAAAGTACTTGCGGACGGAACGATGATTGGGTGCTCGGAACAACTTTACCATGGACCTCTTTTGCACCTCAGGGCTATGTAATGTACAACCCGACAAGAGTTGCAAGGCAATATGGTATTATGCAGAAGATCCCTGATGTAATCCAATATAAATTTAACATGGATAAATGTAGTTCCCTTGAGAACGATATTGAGGTTGTCCACAGTCCTTTACTAACTAAATCTTTTTGGGAGAATATGTTGGCTAAGTATGCGGAATGGGTAGGCCTGCGAACTCCGATGCTGAAGCCATCCAGGTGTGTATGTCGTGGTACCTCAAAATTTCTCACACTCGTGTGATATGAATAGACGAGAGGCCCTTCATCAAGGACTGGGATAGAGCTCTCGATGTTCTGGTATGTGTTACGCTCTCTTAAGGTATGTTAAGAGGGTTTAAAATGAGTTATAACTTGTTTGTTGTTTGAAATGAAAACAAAAAAGACGAATCACATATGTGGTCAACATAGCAAAAAATTGTATCGGAAGAGGAGAACATCTAGTGGCGAATCAGGAGAAGATTGAAGAATACCGGTCTCTGGAGGATGAACAAGAAAGTGCTAGGTTTGGGAGGCGGCGGAGCCGGTGCCAATAAAAAAACCAAGAGTGAGAAATTCTGGTCGGGATGAATCAAGCAGTGGACAAGGCATAGATGACCAACAAGGACCTGCCAAACGAGGTCGAGGTGGTCGTGATCGTGGGGAAGGCGGTCATGTGGTTGAATGAATGATTTCTTATTTTTCGAACTTATTTCTTTCACTTTGGATAATTATGTCTTTAATTTATGTTTGTCGTTCGGATTTAAACATATGGATAATTAGGTTTATTATTTTATGAAGGAACTAATTTAGTTAGTTTTAAAATTGTTGTGTTGGCTAAAACGCGACAAAAGAACTACAATTTAGGCCAATTTATCACTGGAAGTCTGACTGTTTTTACTACCAGAATCATTCGACGTGGATAAACATATCCAACGATTCTGAACATGAAATGCAATTATTTTTTGTTGTTTTCAGAATCAGTTGATGTTAACGTTCATATAAAACGATTACATGGACTTAGAAAATGCCAATTTTCTATTGGTTTTTAAGTGTAGAATCGTTGGATGTGGGCATACATAACTAACGATTCTTGACAGAGAAAAACTAGAATAGTTTTATGTGGGACCACATAAAATGATTCTAGGCAGAGAAAAACCAAATTCTCTATTGGTTTTTTCGCCTAGAATCATTCGTTGTGGGCATCCATAAAGAACGATTCTAGACGGAGGAAAAACCAAACTTTTTGTTGCTTTTTGACGATATAATCGTTCGATGTGGACAACCATATCTAACGATTCTAAGCAGAGAAAATGCCAATTTTCTTGTTGTTTTCAGCTCAGAATCGTTCGATGTGGAGCTATATATGTAACGATTCTATCAAGCCTAGTTTTTAACATTTTCGACAACCCAGAATCGTTCGATGTGGTCTTACATATCTAGCGATTCGTACAGAATATTTCACCTAAATTTTGAGTTTTTTATTTAAAGAAATCGTTGGGTCTACCTCTATATAAGAAGTACCTCCATCCCTGACCCAACTTTCCCCAAACTTACACCTTTTACTCACTCCCACTTCATCCACTACTCAATTAGAGCTGGAAAAATGGATTGGGAACCGGATGAAGATTTGGAGCTCGGATAATAACAACCATATCCATCGATTCTCATAATCGTGCTTTTGTTAATGGTCATATCCATCGAATCTGGTGTTCTTCGTAAATAAAGAACACCAACCCAGAATCGGCATACATTGTCCATGGTATCCACCGATTTTGGGTTATTTAATTTAAAAAAAAAAAAAAAAAACTAAGATTTTTATAAGTTTTGATGATTATTTAACACTAGTTGATTTCACAACTAACACGATTAACCAATTACTAATTGAATTAATTAACATTAATTAATTATGGGATAAATTAGGCATTGACAAAAATAATTGGATAAGGAGTTTTGATATTTACTTCATAATGACCCTATTTTAACTTTTATTAATATGATCAAAATAATTCTCGTAAACCTTAATATAGTTAGGTAAATCTATAGCTGACATCTAAAATATATCATGTAGCTCAAAGTTTACTAATATAACCTAAATTTACTACATATCCGAAAATCGCCCCATGAACCAAACCAGCCATCATAAGACATATTTATGACTGTATATCAAGCCTAAAGTTGCACTGTAACCGAAAATATGACACTACAACCAAATTTCATAAGTTTGTGATTTTAGAAAAGACAAATAAATCAATCTCTCATCGAATAAAACCTTGTTACCTATGGGTTGAGGTTGCGATGATATAAAATATCAACTCAATATTAATTAGAGTGCAAAAGAACTAAATGATGAACACTTATACAGAAAGAACGACTTTAGAAACTCAATTTATTAGCATAAGGAATTTGTGGAATACAATAAAATTGATATTCAAGAATTCAACTCAGCGTGGATGTTCTCTCCTTCGATTTGTGTTGCATTTCATTTTTGGACTTCACCCTAACGGCAAAAATACTCTTGTCATACAACTCATCCCAACCGCAGTTGTGTGGAATCTTTGGAAGGAGAGGAACCATCGAGCTTTCAACAACAAATCTCTCGATAGCTTAAAACTTTATTTAAAAAATCGAATTTACAATAGCTTATTAGCTACACAAGCAACCAATGTTCAAATGAATACCTCTTGGATACTTCGTGCTTAAATGAAAGCTCGTGGTCTTCGAAACACCTTGATTCTCTCTGTATTTACTGTCTGATGTTGTTGTTAGTTGGTTATAGTTTGTTTTGTGATGTGCATATCCTTATAGTTGCTTTGCTTTTGTTTTTGGCTTTTGCCTACCCTTTTTGGCCGGCCATGCTGTATTGTGTGTATGTTTCGTGAGCCTTTTTCTCTCTAACAAATTCAATTTACCAAGGGATAATTGGGAAAATACCCCAAAAATGCATGCCCCGTCGGGAAAATGCCCCGCAAAGTTCAAATTCTGGGAAAATGTCCCACCGTCACTTTTTCCATCCAAATGGTGTTAAGTAGTCAAACTAGACACACATGTGTGTTCACACATGTAGAATTTCAGACAAAATTACCCTTTCTTCATGATTTCGACACATGGCAGCCTCAATGAATGAACGGTGAGGATTAAAGCTGTGTAAAACCCACACCTTTTGTAGAAATGGCTACCATGTCCTCTACTTCTAAGTTCACATGATTTCAACACGTGGCAGCCTCAATGAATGAACAGTGGATATTTAAAACTGTTTATTATTTATGTTTTCCGATCAGCTATATGTATATATGTTTTTTTTTGAGTATTAGTAATATTATTATTTATTTTATTTTATTTTTGTATTAGTAATTTCTTCCAAACACTAAATTAGCAGCTCACGTGCCCATATTTAAAGAGAGATGTATTAAGATTAAAAGAATGTACAATTAATGCTAACAGAGGTAGGATACAAGCAAATGTAAGTTAAGTTACAATGCACAGTAGAGACCCAATTAGAAAGATAACTTTATGAAATTAAAATGAACTAGATGACCAGTAGCAGATATCCAAGACTGCATAAGAGATTCTACTGCAGTGCCCAAATCCATGTCTATCTTGAAGTCGTAATTTTCTTTGAAGTTGTGATTGTTTCTCAAGCATTCTCAATGATCTGCTCATACCTGGATATAAGAAACAAAACAAAATTAGATACCAGAAATCAAAATGTAGATCCCCACGGGTTTTTAACAAGTAATTCTAAATTATTTCCATGGGGAAGACACTTACGCATTGAGAGAAGTGGGCTCCATTACAACAGTTCCTAGCTTAGAATCAATCTTAGCATCAAGCTTTGCATTCTGAACATATTCACTATCCATCTTTCTGTTTCGTCAAAACTCATATTCAACTTCTCGGCAAGAGTTCTGTTAACCAAATTCATAGAACATAATTATGTCAGCTCATTCACAAGAAAACACCACTAAACAACATTGAAAAAACCGATGCCTTGTATAACAGAAACAACATTCAAGCCACTGATGATAAGCTAGGGAACCTTATATAGACTAAGGCCCTGTTGGGGCATTGCTTAGTAGTAACTTAGGAAAAGCAAAATGAAACAGTTCCACCTCAACACAAGTACCAACTCCGGCAGACAGTAACATAAGGGATTACAGTAATAGTCTTTAGGAGTTGCAAAACAAAGAGCAACTCTACAACGTATAAGAAGAAACGACTAAGATGATAATCCATGACTAAAGATGTTGAATTGATTGTTTGTCAACTTTTCAGGTTTATTAGTTGGAAAATAGGATAAACCAAATGGATGTAATGTACCCAATAAAAAAAAAGATGTAATGCAAACACCTTGAGAAAATAACACTTACATCCTCACATTCACGGAGCTTCTGTTGTGCACCATCGAAGTCATAGTTCACATACAAGCAGTATAAGAACTCAGTGACGGGATCCTTGTATTCAGATTGCTCTTGCTGGATAATTTTGATCAACTCTTTGAGTTGAGGTCTTCTCTTTTTGTTGACAATCAATGCAGTTGCCAAATAACGTAAAAGATGGGGTGCATTTGTTTGGATGGCATTCATATACCTGCAGCAGAACATGTACTTAATATACAAAGACAGCAGGCCAAAGAATGAGGAATTGACTGTCCATGAAACCGTAATTAAAAGCTTGAAAAATCAGCAGAGTTTTGAAAATTTCTGTAATTAACAACTTTTAACATTCAACATTCATTAAAAACCCTAAATTTTGAAAACCCTAGAAAACCCTAGAAAAACCCCAATTTTGAATACCCTAGAAAATCAAATTTCATTAAAAATCAAATTAACATACTAAATAATGCAATATAATCATAGGGTTTCAACTGACTTACTTGGATTGTAATGGATTCATCACCAACATTCAAATTTGAAGAACAGGAAGAGCAGAACGGCGACGGCTAGGGTTCATCACCAACTGTGAACGGCGACGACAAGGGTTTTATATCTTTGATTTGTTAATAAACTTGGACAGAACGGCGACGGCTAGGGTTCATCACCAACTGAGAATCATCAACTGCACGGCGTAAAGAACATGTCTTCAACTGCTCCTGTGAACGACGACGACTGCGACACAGCCTGGGTAAGAACGACGGCTTGAAGAAGAAGAAGGGAGGCTTGGGTTTTCACTGAAGAAGAATGGAGGCTAGGGTTTTCATCTCTGATTTGAGAAGGGAGGCGTCGGTAGAAAAGAGTAGAAAAGGGAGAAGAAGAGTAAAAAAGAGTAGAAAGAATGAAGGCTAGGGTTTTCACTTAACCCTAACTCGTGTTCTTCTATTGAACAACATAAACACGTGTACAAACATCACACGTGTTATAATATTATTTCACACGTGTAATGGTTGGAAAGGGCATCTTGGTAATTTTGTTTGTAACCGATATCTCGTTTCATGAGAATTTGACCAGTCAATCTCGTGATATTGACTTTTTAGATGGAAAAAGTGACGGTGGGGCATTTTTCCAGAATTTAAACTTTGCGGGGCATTTTCCGACGGGGCATGTATTTTTGGGGCATTTTTCCAATTATCCCATTTACCAATCAGAAAAAAATAAAAATGAAATAAAATAAGAACAATATTGGCATTTAAGTATAAAAGCAACGAGCTCCAACCATTACCAGCCACTAAGTGTACAAGTGGTAGTGTACGCGCCTCGGAGGAAGCCACTAAGTGTACAAGTGGGAGTGCATGCGCCTCAGAGGAATTGTAAGGGTCATTCTTAGTGTGTTAAATTTAGACAGATATTTCCGTTATAAAAATATTCAGCAACATATTTTGTCACATAAATCTATAACACATATAAGCGTTGTAATTTTTAAAAACCATGGTTGTTCAGCAAATTAAAAAACGGTGTTTGTTTGGTTAACCATCAACTACTTCACATTTGACGGTCCTATTTTTTCGGTCAGTCCATCTAACGATTGCGATCACTCCCATATTAAAATCACCATATGTTTGCACTGTTCATATCTTTAACCGCATTAAAGATTGGATATTTATGGTGGGGATTAGCAAGAAAATAAGAAAATATAAAGGTAGGGAAATAGATGCAAGGATATTGGATACTGGGGTGTAACCGGGTAAGTGGGGTGGGAAATCCACTATTCATTCATTTTACAGCAGCATATTATTTCTTAAATCTTTCATCAATAATTGTGATACTAACTTAACAATTGATTTTCTTTTTCATTAAAAACTCGTCCAAGGTCCAGAATAACTTAGTAACGACCATGCCCTTTAGAGTACAGTATTTGGTCATTTGAAGTGGACGTATACAATAATTTTTTCTCTTTTACCCGTGTCACAGTAATACAGTAATAAAATTATTGAAAAATGATATCGGTGATTTCAACTTGAAACTCATCGACATAAAATTATTTATCCTGTTTTTCTATCGAGGATTAAAGGATTTGTGATATTCTTTTTTTTTTTGTACAAAATATATAGTTTTTTTTAGATCTTAGTATACCTAATACTATTGCTCATCAGTCCAATTCTACCGATGTTTATTTGGGACGAGTTAAAAAAACCCCGACTCATCGGGAGCAGACCCAATTCGTGTCAACATTAAATTCTTTATTATTTAAGAAAAAAGAGTCTTTTCTGTTCTTATAAAGACGGAAAACTCAACTTATAACTTAAGATTATTTCCTCTCAAACTGATCCTTCTTTCCCTCTCTCTCTAAAAGATGGCGAATAATCAGAACTTCACAATCTGTTGTTGTTTCAATAGATCGTATAAACTAAGAGCATCTGAAGCACCAAAAGATGTAATAAACTTATTCAATCAATACTCAGATAATGGAATCATGACTGTTGATCATTTCCAAAGTTTCTTAATCCAGAATGAAGGTGAAAAGCATGCAACAAAAGAAGAAGCACAAAGGATTATGGATGAAGTACTAAAACAACACCACCATCATCTTAAGATTTTTCATAGAAAAGATGATTTTAATCTTGAAGCTTTCTTCAGATTTCTCTTTAGTGATTCTAATCCTCCTCTTTTACCCCAGGTAACTAAACTAATTATCATCTTATACTTTTCATTTTTTGGGTTGTGAAGTCAATTGTTCCATTAATGAAGTCGTGAGCGAGAAACAGTAACTCCACTACTGATTTAAGTCTTCCATTGGGTACTGGAATTCTTTGGCCTGTGGAATTTTTCCTTTCATACTGCACGTTCTATGCATTAGACTCATTCATTTGCAACTTGGAGCGTACATATTTAGTCCAAAACTTTTATTACCCTGCCGGCTGCTCAACAAATGTGAGCTAAAACTCAGAAAGACTTTACAGTCATATACTAGGCTGTTAGATTGCCGGAATCTATCGTTTATGACTGCCACTTGGATTATAGTACAAAAAGAAAAAAAATAAGTGTTAGTACGCATCTGAAAAAGGTGGTTGAGAGATGACTATGAGGCTTCTATTGTTAAGCTAATACCGATATGCAACGCGTCCAGTGACTTGGTTAGTTGTTAATTATTTCCCAAATTCTTAACTATATCTTCGTCTGTTTTTCCGAGAAAAATAAATTAATCACAAATAAACAAACATTTTTGGCAAAATTTTCTTAACCTACTCCAGAGAGTATGTTTTAATTGACCAAAAATTTCATGCGGCGCATGTGCCGTGACTACAGGGAGCATTAAAGTGTTTTATGTTGTGCATCACTCTGCCACCTTCACACAAAATCCAAATACCCTCAGCATTTATTAATTCAGAATTTCAGATTAGGTTGTTAGGTGATTAGACTTAACCGAAGTAGACATTTAGAGTTGCACAATTTTAGGTGTTCAATCTGTTTTCTATTTTTTTTGTTCTGATTTGCATCGGTTTTCACCGAATATCAACTCATTAGGATGCTATGTTACGTATTCGTATATCGCAGGATGCGTTGTTAGGAATGCGTAACATTGCAGAAGCCAACAAGTCTTCTATTGGGTTTAGGAATCACATAATGGTGGGGGACATGTTATTCCTATGGCACACACAAATTAAAAAGAAATTCCTTCCGTTTTAAAAATGTAGGTTCGTGTCATGTGTTAATTGTACACGAAATAAGTATTTTTATGAAACCAAGGTAGTAGATCATTCTCATGTAGGCTTATAGTAAGTGTAAGCAAATAGCTCCGCAGATAATTAAGAACTATAACCGCATTCTTTCCATATATCGGTGCCTAATTGCCTAGTTGGTTTGGGTACAATCATCACTCTCTCATGAAATTGTTATAGGCACCTTCATATTGGTTTAGGGCTTACTGAGGATCGGCGAAATTTTATGGGGCATGTATTTAGTAAGCTCAGATGTATTCTCAGTGCCTTTTAGCTCCAACACAAGTATTAGGTGATGAGCGCATCAGTTCTGTTATTCTCAGTGCACTTTTACTATGAAATGTTCTTATCATTTCAGGTTCACCATGATATGACTGCACCATTGTCACATTATTTCATATACACGGGGCACAATTCGTACTTAACCGGGAATCAAATAAGTAGTAAAAGCAGCATCGTGCCGATTATACAGGCTCTCCAAAAAGGAGTAAGAGTAATCGAGTTAGATTTATGGCCAAATTCGTCGAAAGATAATGTCGATGTTGTTCATGGATGGTATGAACTTTAAACTCATATCCTTGTTTATGCAAATTATGACTTGTTCGTCTATTCTACATTTTTGTTTGAATCATTTTCTCTGCTGGTGCTTAGGACGTTAACAACTCGAATTGATCTCATAAAATGTTTGAGATCTATCAAAGAGTATGCTTTTGTTGCTTCACCTTACCCTGTTGTAATAACTCTAGAAGACCATCTTACTCCAGATCTTCAGACAAAAGTAGCTAAGGTAGAGTTAACTGTTCTGTTCCCATTTTACGCTTGTGGATTCTTTAGTGAGCTATTATGATTCCCATTTTGCGACTGAATATTAACTTCATTCACTTGTGGTAGATGATAACTGAAACATATGGAAAGATGTTGTTTATCCCTGGCAAAGAAGGCTCAGCAGAAACCCGTTCACCCGAATCGTTGAAATATCGAATCCTTATCTCAACTAAACCACCAAAAAAGCATAAAGAACCTGCGGATATAAAGGAAATGGAGATGGGTTCGCACCAACAAAAGGACGAACCATGGGGAGATGAATTTTCTGACCTTGAAAGAAGCCATAAGGTAGTAAAAAGTAGAACTTCTTGCATTATAGAAGTCATTCCATTTCTTTATGTTTTTTCCTATTGAGTGAGCACAGTTTCATATATCCACAGAAAGATAGCGGAGATAATGAAGATTCAGAAGATGGCGGAGAGTCTGCATTGCAGCTCATTGCACCACCCAAGTATGAAGCTCTAATTGCTATTCATGGTGCAAAAAGTAAGGGTGAGATGCATGAAGTCTTAAGGGTGGTTCCTGATAAAACATGCCGTATTAGCTGGAACGAACTGAAATTCAAAAAGGCCACAGAGACTCATAAATCTCACGTAGTCAGGTACCTCGTAAAGAATAACTCCACGAAACCTTGTTCAATTTGCACTATTCTGGTCAAGCTTCTTCTTATTGTTGTTGATCTAATGACCAAATTTTGTATAGGTTCACACAGAGGAATTTTCTTAGGATTTATCCAAAAGGTAGTAGAATTACCTCATCAAATTACAACCCATTAATGGGGTGGATTCATGGAGCTCAAATGGTGGCGCTTAATATGCAGGTCGGCAAAAATCCCCTTTATTGTGCTTCTTCTTTTTGAGCTAGTAGAATTTTTTTTCACAATATATGATGTTCTTCGATGCAGGGATATGGAAGGTCACTCTGGATGATGCACGGAATGTTTAGAGCCAATGGAGGGTCTGGCTATGTTAAAAAACCGCAGTTTCTCCTTGACGATTCTGGTCCATATCACCACTTTTCCCATTTTAATGACAGTTTACCGGTGGCGAAAACCTTAAAGGTACAGCCTGATCTAACTATCACTACTATGTGCAATATCCATTTTCTTATAAAAATTTGTCGATTACTTAACAGATTAACTTATACATGGGAGAAGGGTGGCACTTGGATTTCAAACATACACATTTTGATTTGTTCTCCCCACCAGATTTCTATACAAAAGTAAGATTCTTAGATAAAATATTGAAGTCAGTTTTTACCGTGCATTTGTTATTTCTGAATGAGTCTCTACAGTTCACACCTTGTAACTGATGAATTTTAACAAATTTCGATAGATTGGTATTGCTGGCGTGAAAAATGATTCAGTATTGATGCAAACGAAAACAATCAATGATGATTGGACACCTGTCTGGGATCAAGAATTTGTATTCCCATTATCTGTTCCTGAGCTTGCTTTGCTTCGAATTGAAGTCCATGAATCTGATCCAACAGGGAAGGATGATTTTGGAGGTCAGACTTTTTTGCCCGTTTCCGAATTGCGAGCAGGGATCAGAGCAGTTCCACTTTACAGCCGCAAGGGAGAGAAATATAAATCGGTAAAGCTTCTTATGAAATTCGAATTCTGCTGAAATTTGCTGTGGACTTGCAAGTACTTGTATTTGTATGTAATGGCTTGAATGATGTAAATTTTACCAAGGATTATAGGTAATCCTGTTGTAACTTTAAGGTTGTGACTGAAGAGTGGCATCACTGTTAAACACTATCATAAATTTGTTCAGTTTCCAGACAGTCTGAATCATACGAGTTTAAACTGCTGTATAAATTTTCAAATAGACTACTGATTCAATCATGTAGAGAAATAATATCTGAAAAAATTGATTCCTCTTGCTAGAATTTGAAGATACAAGGAAGTGTTATATCAAAAATTTACAATGAGTTAAAGTAAAAAAAAAAAAAAGATACAAGTATAAACTTATCATATACAAAAAATAAATCAAAACAATGTCAAAGAATTATATTCCGTACTCGGGTTTGAATTTCACTCTGAAACAATGGTGATGCCATCAAGATCCGTATCCTCGCAAAGCAGTAGAGCTCTGTCAAGATTAGCTACGATATCAGAAATCGCCGGGCGGTCTTTCCCTTCAACATTCACACAACGCAAAGCTGTGTAAGCTGCCAACTCCACTCCCTCAGCTTCATTCCCCTCCGGTTTCCCTACTCTCACATCTAACAAATCCCACAACTCTCCATTCACAATCTTTGGAACTACAAGTTCTACCATTCTAATCAAATTTCCTCCGTCTTCTTCGTCTTTCAATATTGCTCTCTTACCAGTTAATACCTCCAACAATACTACACCCAAGCAATAAATATCAGTTTTTGGAGTCAATACATTCAGGCCGTAATACTCTGGATCCATATACCCAACTGTTCCAGCTGCCTTCATCGACATGGACTCTCCTTCTACTTCAGGTCCCATTAATGATAACCCAAAATCAGATACTTTGCCAGTCCAAGTTGCATCTAGTAAGATATTGGATGACTTGATATCTCTGTGAATTATGGGTGGAACCGCATAGACATGAAGATATTCAATTCCTCTAGCAGCGTCTAATACAACTTTGATCCTCATTTTCCATGAGTTTAAAATACTACTACTTTTTTCAACATTGCTCATCGAGTGTAAATGATCATAAAGTGCACCATTCTTCATGTATTCATAAACAAGAAGCCTCTCATCTTTTTCTTCACAGAATCCCACCAACCCAACTAAATGTTTGTGATGGAGACGCGATAAGAATTCTAATTCTGATAGAAATGCAGATTCTTTCTCTTGAATTTTCTTAAGCTTGGAACTATTCTCACCTCTTTTAATGGCAACTTTGCGGCCATCACTGAGCTTTCCCTTGTAAACTAATCCAAAACTTCCTCCGCCAATTTTGTTCTCCAAGGCGAACTGATTGGTAGCTAAAGCAAGGTCTGAGAGAGAAAATTCTTGAGCTCTATCGCCACGAATTGATGAAGTCCCACTTCGTTGGCGTCTCATTGCTCTCGAACTCTGGCGTCTAATGGTGGATGATCTTGAAAATGGAGGAGTTAAAGGACCACTTCCACTCTGGGTATGATTAGAATTGCCTCTAGTAATTGTAGGTTGTACTGAATTATGAATCTTCTTTTGTCGACAACAAACTCCTGTCCAAAGACAGTAAATTACAGTACAAATACCCAAAAGAGTTCCAACTGATCCTACAATTGCAAATGCCAATAAACCCTTGTTTCTAGCTGTCCAAAATGATGGTTTTCTTGATTCCTGTGGTGGCGATAATGGAGAGGGTGTCAATGGAGTTCCAATGTTACTTTCACATTGTCTGCAAATATTTCCAGAACCAGAACATAGTGTATCTGAATCAGGATACACACCACAGCGACATAAAGATTGGGTACACGGACCTGGAATAATTTTCGGCAATGGAAGACCATTACTCGAGTTAGTAGTAGTATTCATTGAAAAACCAGCTCCCCAACATATAACAAAAAGATTCGCCGTTGTTAATCCGCAAGTGAAATTCGAACCAGCGACCAGTGACTCAAATGATATACCTTGTGTAACATTTCCCGTAGCTCCCCCATTACCTCCCCAACAAACAACACTACCATTCAATTTTGTAATAGCACAACTATGATTCAATCCCAATGCTAAACTAGAACTCTCCAAATCTGGAGACGAATTCAATGAACTAGGAAAATTCAACTGCCCTGAACCATTATTTCCATTACAAATTAAAGAACCATTTATACTAAAACCACAAACATGGGAATCCCCAGCATTCAAACTTAACATAGATATATTACCAAAGGAGTTCTGAATTTCAAAAGCAATATCATTTCTAAGACCCCAACAATGAATTGTTTGATTACTACTCAAAATCCCACAAGAAAAACCATTACCAGAAGTTAAGGACACAAACTTTTCTCGATTCACCGGAGAAGGAAATTTACCATTTTGACCTCTCCAGCAATCAACAAAACCAGTATCATTTTTAATTGCACAAACATGATCTTCTCCAACTGATAAATCTCTCAATCTAACAGAAGAATTAATATAAACCCTTTTTGATGAAAATACAGAATCCCAACAGAAAAAACTAGACCCACCTGAACGCAATCCACAGAAGAAATCCTTCCCACCAGAAATTCCTTGATAAGAAAAATTGGGTTGAATCAAAACACTTCCATTTCTACTAAAACATTCAATTCTCTGTCTTGATTCTTCAGCGACAATTCCACAGACAGTTTGTGAACCATAACTTATAGCTAGAGTTGAAGAAGAACCATAACCATTAACAAGTAGTGTAAATAAAGTAAAATCAGTAATGAAGACTACTGTTAAAAGTGTATTAATCTTCATCAGAGATAACAATTGGGTTTACTCTTCATTGAAGTTGAAGAAGACGAAGAGAAAAAAAAAACGAGACCGAAATTATTTCTAAGGAGTTAATGAAAATTAAAAAGAATGTATGATTTAAGACATGATTCTTGCATGTTTAGTTAGGTCAAGTCTTAACGACGGCGTGAGGGAGAGACCGAGTGAGGAGTTATTATTACGTGGGTTCTTTCTTTCTCTCTTTCGTTGGTGTGGACCGTATTTTTGTGTCCAGTCAAAGTTTGGACCGTGTCAAAAGAGTTGATTAGCAGACTGTGAACGTCAACGTAATGGAATGGTGGTGGTGCACTGGTGGTTGTAAAGAAAAAGAAAGACATTCTTGTTCTGGGCGCATTTATTGAAATTAGAAAGTAATGTGCATATTGTATTGTAATTGATTTGCCGTGGGTTTCTGGGAGTGGAGAAATACATTGGGCGTGTGAAGAAGTAAAATATATGACCTGATCAACAAACAAAAAAGATAACACCTCTACCCACACGGTTATTTTGCTTGCCGAACTAGGTATATGTAAGGGTTTCTTTCAATTTAATGTATAACCTAGTTAGTAAGTTTGTGTATTTTTATCGAATAAGTTACGATTATTCGCGAGCTGTGTATTCCGTATAAAATCGTCGTTTATTTGTAATCTCGATCTAGGATATGTTTTCTCAAACTAATTAAATTATTCACAATTTTTTCAAATTTTGAACAGATTCACAAAATAAGTTCACCATATTATAATCAAATAGAAGATAACGATTATCATTTTGTCTATATTATAATATGTTGGAAATAAAAATGGTTTAATGCTAAAATTAAGATTTTATTATTTAAAATAATTTTGTTACTATAATTAACTTGATGGGTGTTAGGATCACTAATCCAAACTTGGGTGGAATTATAGCCATCCATTTTCACTTCTTAGTGAATGAGAAACCTTTGGTTGTCCCACATTGGGCAAACCAAGGAGGAAGTTCATGCATTTTACCACAAACGTTCTATATAAGGAAAAAGAACTAGTGGATTGGATATGGACTTAAGAAATGGACTAGTGGGCAAATGCACACATGTGCGGTGCTTTGCACCGAAGCACCGCGGACCGCGGGCTTGCGGAGCTTGCGTGTGCCTGCGTGTGCACACGTGTACCCATCAAAGATTCAACGGATTTAATTAAAAATAAATATTTTACGTTTAGTATTAAATGGAAAAATAAAATCATAAATATTATTTTACCGTTTTAATTTAATGGGGATTAAATTTTTTCAAATTAATTATCTTTTCATCGTTTTAAAAATCAAAAACTTTTTTCTCCTATAAAAGAAAAAGATTTCTAAGTGTTTCGTTTACCCCAGTCGCAGCCACTGTCCTGACAACTTTTCACCATCTTCCTGCTTTGTTGTGCGCAATAGTTTACATTCTTATTTTTTCATCTACTGTTAAGTTCACAACGGGCCAACGAGCTTTGCTAGCTGGGTTGGTATCAGGTGATTTTATCCTGAATTCAAATTTGTCACTTAAAAGGTATAACAGCATCTTCCTGAAGGTGTACCTGGCAAATATTGAGTTAAGGGCAGTCTGTTGAACAGGCGACTTCACCTCTCTGTGCTTGAGTGTGTGTGATGTTTATTTCTAACCCTCCCTTGATCATCTTCAAGTTCTCTGTTGTTTGTGTTTCTCTGTTACAGGAAGATTATTATCCAACAATCTTAACTCAATATCTGTGCAATCAACAAATCTTCTGTAACAATGGCAAAGACTGATGTTGAGAGACCTCAGAAGTTTTCTGGTAAATTTTTTAAGAGATGGCAATCGAAGATGCTCTTTTTCCTGAGTTTCCACATGCTTGATGAAGTAGTATTGAAACCGTATGACAAAGCTCTGGATACTCCTGAATCATCCAAGGAAAAAGATACTTGGACGAGAAATAATTATTTAGCAAAAAATTATATTTTAAATTTCCTTGAAGACTCTCTGTATGATTTTTATAATTCTAAAGAGAATTTTACTGCTTTAAATTTATGGACTGCACTGCAAGAAAAATATGTAGCAGAAACTGCAGGAAGTAAAAAATTCCTGGTTGCATGCTTTTTGCAATACAAGATGATGAATGACAAGTCTGTAGTTGATCAGTTTCTGGAGTTGCAAAAAATAATAAATGAAATCATTGCTAAAGGAATGGAAATCTCTGAGACCTTTCAAGTTTCTGCTGTGATTGAAAAATTACCAAGTTCATGGACCGAATACAAGAGAAGACTAAGGCATGAAACTGGTGAGATTACTATGATAGAATTGGGCAAGAAAATCCAAGTTGAAGAATTGCTGTGTTCAAAGGACAAGAATGTTTCTTCTGCAAAAGACATGTCAAACAAAGCTCATGTGATCGAACACAAGTTTGCCACTCTCAGTCTGGACCATAACAAGCGCAAGCCTGGCCCTCAAGGAAAAGGTAAATTTCAAAAACCAAAGTCTGCTATTGGTAAGATTAAGGGAGCTTGTGATGTCTGTGGTGTGTCTGTCCATATGGCAATGCATTGTAGAAAACACAAAGATGCGAATTTTAAGAAACAAAATGTAAACCTAGATGAAAGTAGTAAAAATGAATTTTCTGGCACGGTGTCTGAGGTGAATTTAGTTACCAATGTGAGGGATTGGTGGGTAGACTCTGGAGCTACCAAACATGTCTGCGGAAGCAAGGATATGTTCACCTCCTACCAGACAGTAGGAGAGGGAGAAAAACTCTATATGGGTAAGTCTTCTGCAGCACAAGTTGCAGGAAAAGGAAAGGTTTCGCTGAAGCTTTCTTCTGGGAAAATCCTCACATTGAATGAAGTGTTACATGTACCAGACATCTGCAAGAATCTCGTTTCAAGTGGTGTGCTAGATGACAAGGGTTTTAAAATTGTTTTTGAGTCTGGAAAAGTGATTATCACTAAGGGTAGGGACTTTGTGGGAAAGGGCTATAAGGCTGAGGGCCTTTACAAATTATCTGTAATCTCTATTGAAATTAATAAAGTTGATTCTTCTTATGTTGTTGTCTTATTGAATATCTGGCATGGTAGACTTGGTCATGTAAATTATAATTCAGTGAACAAATTGGCAAAATCTGGCTGCATTCCAAAATTAAATTTGGAATATGAACATAAATGTGAAGTTTGTGTAGAATCAAAATATGCTAAGAAGCCTTTTCAGAAAAATGTCCACAGAGTTTCTAATCCCTTAGAGTTAATTCACACTGACTTAGTTGATATGAAATCAATCCAAATCAGAGGTGGAAAAAAATGGTTTGTTACCTTCATAGATGACTGTACTAGATACTGTCATATCTACTTGCTTAAAGGAAAAGATAATGCTCTTGGAGCATTTAAATTATATAAATTAGAAGTAGAAAACCAGATGAATACCACCATTAAAACTGTTAGGTCTGATCGTGGGGGTGAATACGTAACCCCTATAGGAGACTTTTGTGCGCAACATGGCATTATTCATGAGGTAACTCCTCCTTATTCACCACAATCTAATGGTGTGGCTGAACGGAAAAACCGAACCCTTAAGGAGATGATGAATGCCATGTTAATCAGTTCAGGACTACCGGCGAACTTGTGGGGGGAGGCCGTCCTCTCAGCTTTTTATATCCTGAACAGAGTGCCCCTTAAAGGAACAGAAAAATCACCGTATGAATTATGGAAAGACAAACAACCCTCTTATGGATACCTCAAGGTGTGGGGGTGTTTAGCCAAGGTCTCTATTCCTCCACCTAAGAGGACTAAAATAGGACCTAAAACCGTTGATTGTGTCTTTCTAGGATATCCCGAGCACACCACTGCCTATAGATTTATGGTTGTGAGTTCCGATAACTCGGAAATTGGTGTGAACACCATTTTGGAATCTAGAGATGCTTCGTTTTTTGAAAATGTTTTTCCAATGAAAACTGAATCTCGCGTGATACGTGTAGATCCTCTAGATGTCCCTTCTTCTAGCCATTCATTACCGGTAGAAGAAGATGAACCTGTTTATGAGCCAAGAAGAAGCAAAAGACCTAGATCAGAAAAATCTTTTGGGCCAGACTTCATTACCTGTTTAGTTGAAACTGATCCACAAACCTATAAAGAGGCCATGACTTCGTCTGAAGCTCCATGGTGGAAAGAATCCACTATTAGTGAGATGGATTCTATTGTTCAGAATGAAACCTGGGAAATAGTAGATTTACCTCCAGGGTGCAAAACCATAGGTTGTAAATGGATCTTTAAGAGAAAACGTAAGGTTGATGGAACCGTGGAAAAATATAAAGCTAGACTTGTAGCTAAAGGCTATAAACAAATAAAAGGTGTAGATTTCTTTGACACTTATTCGCCTGTCACTAGAATTACTTGAATTAGGTTACTAATTGCAATTTCTGCAATCCATAACCTAGAGATACATCAAATGGATGTAAAAACTGCGTTTCTAAATGGTGAATTAGATGAAGAAATCTATATGGATCAACCCGAGGGCTTTGTGGTGAAGGGTTATGAAAAGAAGGTGTGTAGACTTAAAAAGTCTTTATATGGCTTGAAGCAAGCACCTAAACAATGGCATGAAAAATTTGATCATGTAATGTTCTCTAGTGGTTTTAAAATAAATGAAGCTGACAAATGTGTTTACACTAAATCTGTCAACGATGCTTGTGTGATGGTATGCCTGTATGTTGATGATATGCTTATACTAGGTACAACCTTAGAAATCATTAATTCCACTAAGAACATGTTGAATGAGAACTTTGACATGAAAGACTTAGGTCCTGCTGATGTAATCCTAGGGATGAAAATTAGAAAGGAGTCTAATGGCTTCAGTCTCAATCAATCTCATTATGTTGAGTCAGTTCTGAAGAAATTTAACCAGTTTGATAGTAAACAGCAAGTACTCCTTTTGACCCTTCTTGTAGACTCAAGAAAAACAAAAGCAATGGAGTCTCGCAACTTGAATATTCACGTGTCATAGGAAGTTTGATGTACTTAATGAACTGCATGAGACCAGACATTGCCTATGCAGTGAGTAGACTAAGTAGGTATACCTGTAATCCAGGACAAGAGCATTGGGATGCACTTTTCAGAGTGCTGAGGTATCTTAAATACACTTTAAACTTTCGGTTGAGTTATGAGAGATACCATGCTGTTCTGGAAGGATACTGTGATGCAAACTGGATAGCAGACTCAGAGGAGTCTAAGTCTACGAGTGGATACGTTTTCACTCTAGGCTGTGGAGCAGTGTCTTGGAAGAGTTCTAAACAGACCTGTATCGCTCGATCCACTATGGAATCCGAGTTTATAGCGTTAGATAAAGCAGGAGAGGAAGCCACTTGGCTAAGATGCTTTTTAGAAGACATTCCTCTCTGGCATAGGCCTGTGCCAGCTGTATCTATACATTGTGATAATCAAGATGCAATAGCTAATGCTAAAAACAGCAACTATAATGGAAAATCTATTCATGTAAGGAGAAGACACAATCTCTAAAACAACTAATCTCAACTGGCGTTATTTCTGTTGACTTTGTGAGGTCTAAGGAGAATATCGCGGACCCTTTGACGAAAGGCTTGTCCAAGGAGATAGTTAGTAATGCATCGATGGGGATGGGACTTAAGCTCATCAATTAAAACTTTCCATGAAGGATACTCAACCTTGCTGACTGGAGATCCCAAGATCAAGGTTTTGAATGAGACAACTAATTTGTGGCGGGTAAAAATTAAACACTATCAGAGAATTATTTTATCTGTCCCTTCCCTATGGTGTAGACGTGATAGTGTGACTGCAAGTGAGGATGACTTAGAGTAAAGTCTTAATGAGTTCTATAGTTTCAATTTAAGATTGAAATGGGGTGTAGCAGTTAACACTCTTGATAGAACTCACCTATCTGAATGAGGAAGTGGGTCGCTTCCTATGAGAACTGAGTTGATTCTCTAGAGCATTTTGAGAAACGGGATATGTCCAGGGCCAAAACGGACACAACGGCGTGAACTTAACAGCATTTTAAGAGATATCTCGCGTAAGGAGTAATTGAAGAATTACACTAAATGATGGCAGTTCAAGACATTACGTTCACTGACCATCAAGTAGTTCCGGTGCTTCTCACTAAGCAAAGGTTCAATTCCATATGGTCACCTATTGCTTAAGAGGTATTTCTCGTTTTTTTCGTTTTTTCGATTTTTCGGTTTCGTCATTCATGTGGGAGATTGTTGGAATAAAAATGGTTTAATGCTAAAATTAAGATTTTATTACTTAAAATAATTTTGTTACTATAATTAACTTGATGGGTGTTAGGATCACTAGTCCAAACTTGGGTGGAATTATAGCCATCCATTTTCACTTCTTAGTGAATGAGAAACCTTTGGTTGTCCCACATTGGGCAAACCAAAGAGGAAGTTCATGCATTTTACCACAAACGTTCTATATAAGGAAAAAGAACTAGTGGATTGGATATGGACTTAGGAAATGGACTAGTGGGCAAATGCACACATGTGTGGTGCTTCGCACTGAAGCACCGCGGACCGCGGGCTTGCGGAGCTTGCGTGTGCTTTTGCGTGTGCTTTTGCGTGTGCTTTTGCGTGAGCCTTGGTGCGAGCCTTGGTACGAGACCCTTGGTGCGAGCCTTGGTGTGACCCTTGGTGTGACCATTGGTGTGACCATTGGTGCGAGCCTTGGTGTGACCGTTGGTGCGAGCCTTGAAGTGAGCCTTGGCGTGAGCCTTGGTGTGAGCCTTGGCGTGTGCCTTACGTGTGCCTGCGTGTGCACATGTGTACCCATCAAAGATTCAACGGATTTAATTAAAAATAAATATTTTACGTTTAGTATTAAATGGAAAAATAAAATCATAAATATTATTTTACCGTTTTAATTTCATGGGGATTAAATTTTTCAAATTAATTATCTTTTCATCGTTTTGAAAATCAAAAGCTTTTTTCTCCTATAAAAGAAAAAGATTTTTAAGTGTTTCGTTTACCCCAGTCGCAGCCACTGTCCTGACGACTTTTCACCATCTTCCTGCTTTGTTGTGCGCAATAGTTTACATTCTTAATTTTTTTCATCTTCTGTTAAGTTCACAACGGGCGAACGAGCTTTGCTAGCTGGGTTGGTATCAGGTGATTTTATCCTGAATTCAAATTTGTCACTTACAAGGTATAGCAGCATCTTCCTGAAGGTGTACCTGGCAAATATTGAGTTAAGGGCAGTCTGTTGAACATGCGACTTCACCTCTCTATGCTTGAGTGTGTGTGATGTTTATTTCTAACCCTCCCTTAATCATCTTCAAGTTCTTTGTTGTTTGTGTTTCTCTGTTACATGAAGATTATTATCCAACATAATCAAGATGCACCACAAAAACAGAGTAACAATATTGATGAAATAAAGTATAATCAAAAAGGTTGTTATGAAATTTAGTTGTTGTTAAAATCATGTTTAATATACGTATTAAAAACTATATATTTATGTCGAATTTTAAATGTCAAATTAGTATATATAACAGGTATTAAACGCGTATTTTTATATTTCTACATTTTTTTCGACTTCCGTATATTTGATCGGATACTTGTCTGAATTTACATTTATACCGACGATTTGTACGCGCATTTTGCCCACCCATATTTTTACCATTCGGTAAATTGCTAACCACGAATATAGGTAAGCCGGAGGCAATAGTTGTTTTTATTTGCATCTTGTTGTTTTCTTCTTTTTCCTTTTTATAATAAGGTAGTCATTATTAACTTAAACTTGGTCAAGGCTTGTTACGAAGTGCTTCGAAGAAACTAGCTCTGTCTTTTGTAGATAATTAACAGTAGAAAAAGATAAAACCCACTCATATTTTAATTTTTTAGCTAAGGGTGAAAAGTGATGATGTGTATCGAAGACTTATTTTAGGAATGTGTTTGGGTTTTTTAGTCCTAGGTGGAAACCTAAAGGGGTATTTTCTATTTTATGTCTTGTCTAGTATATGGAAGGTGTTTCCTAATATTATCTAGGGATTTTTGGTAGCCAAGTTTGTAACTTATATAAATAGGTACTAGGCCATGTAGAGATTATTATGAATATAGAGAGAAATCGGTGAGAGATTTCTTGTGTTAGCTTTAGAGAGAAAAGCTAGGGTTTTTATGGTGAGTGCAATTGGTGAGGAGCAAGAGACAAGGTGATCGTCTACGGTAATTTCTACGGTGTAACCAAGGGTTTTGCTAGGATTCCACATAGGTATTTTATGTTTGTAATTGATCCGTTCATAGTGGATTGGAGCTGGTGCGGCTCAAAGTGGACGTAGACAATACATACACATTGTATATATTGTTGAACCACTATAAATATTGCATGTCTTATGAGTTTGATTTACTTTCTCCTTCTTTGTTATTATTTGTGCTTGGTTTACTTATTGTTCACCATATCATTCCAAGATCCCGTATTCCGTGGTTTTATCAGTACCTAAAGTAATTGTCTGCAGCAGTTCCTTGAGAGGTAAAATCCTGACAACTGGTATCAGAGTATTAGGCTCGGTACAATTGTTTCTGGAATTTATCAAGGTTGTTTAGGTTTATTAACATCAAGGTTATTTATTTTATTTGCCAACAATCGAAGTGGGGGTTATGGGTGATAAAAACGAAAGTACAGTAACAAGGGTTAAAGTTTTTAATGGGAAGAACTTTATGTTTTGGAAGTGTCAGATGGAAGACTATCTATATGAGAAAGACCTTGGTGTTCCATTTGGTAGAGTTGAGAAAGAGGGATCACTGAAAGATGAATAATGGTCGGTTCTTGATCGCAAGTGTGTGGCTGTGATCCGTAGATGTCTAGCGGAAATTTTTTATAACAACGTACAAGAGATTACTAGTACGAAGACTTTTATGGATACACTAGAGAAGTTGAATCAAAATTCATCAGCATGAGGGAAGGTCATGTTGTGTGAACAACTGTTCAATCTGAAGATGAAGGAAAGCGAAGCGTTTTCAGCACATCTTGGGAAGTTTAAGTCGATTATTTCTCATCTTTCAAAAGTTGGCATTACTTTTGATGATGATATTAAAGCATTAAGATTGTTGTCTTCATTACCAAAGAGTTAGGAGACTGCTGGTACAACTATATGTAATTTTTTCGGAAGTGAGAAGTTAAAGCTTGATGATGTGCAACAAAGGTTAATCGGCGAAGAATAAAGAAGAATAGAACGAGGTTAGAATTCTAGTTCTTCGAGTTCAACCTTAAGTATGCAACAAGATGACAGAGGAAGAAATCCAAAAAGGAATAATGACAAGTCTAGATGGAAGTCTAGAAGAAAGTATAATGGAGATCTCAATCCCGACCTAGAGGAACTGTGGATTGTTGGGCGTGTAAGAAAGAAGGACATTTCAGACGAGACTTTCCGGAAAAGAAAGGTGCTAACGATGGTGGAAACAAAGGTAATCAAGAAGAGGTCAATGTAGTTGCATCTGCAGAACATAAGGTTTTTTACTAATCTCTAAGGATAAAAAGAAGGAGTCTTGGATTATAGAATCAGGAGCTTCTTTCCATGTGACAGGTGATAAGAGTATTATGATCACGTACAAGGAAACATACTATGGCCAGGTATTCTTAGGTGACGGTGTACCATGTGATATCATCAGTATGGGTGACGTGATTGTGAAAGTCAATGGTTTGACATGGAAATTGAAGAATGTTCGACACGTTCCAAATCTGGAGCAAAACTTGGTATCTGCGGGACAAGTTTGTCATGATGACGTGAAGTTATGTTTACAAAACATAAATGGAAAATGAAGAAAGGGATATGGTGTTAGCTCGTGGATTTAGAGTCGGAACTCTATACCAGACTTCAAATGAATCTACTTTAGTAGTGGCTAGTAGAGGTGTAGACACTGACTTATGGCATATGGGTGAAAAAAACATGAAGATTCTGGGCTCGGGAGGGTACCTTCCGAAGGTAAAGTCTGTTGATATGAGTTTTTATGAAGACTGTGTTCTGGGAAAGCAAAAACGGGTTAGTTTCAACAGAGATGACAAAAGCTTAAGAAGTGCAAAACTTGATCTGGTTCATACTGATGTATGTAGACTAATATATGTTGCATCTCACAGTGGTTTCTATTATTATGTCACCTTTATTGATGATTATTCAAGGAAGGTATGGATTTATTTCATAAAGAATAAGTACGAGGTGTATGAAGTATTTCATAAGTAGAAAACTTTGGTTGAAACGGAAAATGGTTTGAAGTTGAAGTGTCTAAGCTCAGACAACGGTGGTGAATATGAAAAAAAAAGAATTCTTACAGTTTTGTACTACAAATGGAATTCGTTTGGAGAGGACGCTTCCAAGATACTACATGAGAATGGAGTAGCAGAACGTGTGAATTGGACGTTGAATGCACGCGCTAGGTGCATGAGGTTGCAATCTGGTTTGCCCGAGACCTTCTAGGCTCATGCAACAGAAGTGGTTGCTTATCTAATCAACAGGAAACCTAGTAGTCCATTAGATATAAAGATACCTGAGTAGGTTTGGTCTGGAAAAAAGGTAAATCTTTCTTATTTGAAAGTTTTTGGTTGTGTTGGTTATGTTCATCTTAGTCCCGGTGATAAGATAGGCGCTCAAGCAAAGAAGTGTATATTCACTGGTTATGGAGGTGACACTTTTGGGTATAAATTTTGGGACTATGATAGTCACAAAGTTATCAAAAATAAGGATGTTACTTTTAATGAGAATGAGTTGTACAAGGATAGAAATACAACACAGGTTGAAGATATAGAGTCAAATACTGATAAAGACTTGTATATTGACATGGATGATGTTTATGGAAGAAGTGTGGTATAGGAAGAACATGGTGTTGTTGATAGCACTGAAGAACCCCTTGTACAAGACGAAGGGGCTTCTACTGAGTTACTCCTGCAGTACCACAGGAAGTACGAAGATCATCAAGACCTCATAAGCTAAACCCCAAGTATGATTTGAATCATCTATTACTTATAGATGGTAGTGAACCTGAAGATATCAGAGAGGCATTAGAGTTCGATGACTCAATCAAATGGCAAATTTTATATGGGTGATGAGATGAACTCACATGAGGAGAATGGCACATGGGGGTTAGCAAAATTACCAAGAGGTAAGAAGGCGTTGCACAACAAGTGGGTTTATCAAAAGAATATTGAAGCAAATGGAGAGATTCGTTATAAAGCGAGGTTGGTTGTAAAAGGGTTTCAGCAGAAACCAGGTGTCGACTACAATAATATATTTTCTCCAGTTGTGAAGATGACTACTATCAGAGTAGTGTTAAGTCTAGTGGCTTCTGAAGATCTCTACATTAAACAATTGGATGTAAAGATAGTTTTTCTTCATGGTGACCTACATGAAAAAATTTACATGAAGCAGCCAGAAGGGTTTACAGTAAAAGGCAAGGAAGATATGGTGTGCAAACTAAAGAAGAGTTTGTATGGCTTAAAACATGCCCCAAGACAATGGTACAAGAAGTTTGACAACTTTATCATATGAGTGGTTAATCATGGTGTAATGATGATCATTGTTGTTACTTCAAGAATTATGGGTACATCATACTATTACTGTATGTAGATGATATGTTAGTAGCTGGAACATCTCAACAAATTATTGAGAACTTGAGGAAACAATTAGCAAGTGAGTTTGCCATGAAAGATCTTGGTGAAGCACGACAGATTCTTGGTATGAGAATAATAAGAGACAAAGCTAAGGGAACACTTATGCTTAGTCAAGTTGAATATATTGAATGAGTATTGAAAAGGTTCAGTATGGAGAATGTTAAGTCAGTTAATTATCCACTTGGAAGCCAGATTCGTCTTTCAAGTTTGCAGTGTGCACAAACAGATTAAGAAAAGAAGTACATGGCTAATGTACCATATTCATCAACTATTGGAAGTTTAATATATACTATGGTATGCACGAGATCGAATATTGCAGATGCAGTGGGAGTAGTGAGTAGATATGCAATCAACCCAAGTAAGAAACATTGAGAAGCAGTAAAGTGGATACTCAAGTATTTGAAGGTAACACAAACATACCATTATGTTATGGAAGAGGTGGATCTATCTTGAGGGGTTATGTGGATGCAGACTTCGCAGGTGATGTAGACAAAAAGCGAAGTACGACCGGTTATGTTTATACTATGGGGTCAGCTGCAGTGAGTTGGAACTCACAGTTACAAAAGTTAGTGACATTTTCCACTACAGAAGATAAGTATATAACAGTGACAGAAGTGAGCAATGAAATGATATGGTTACAAGGTTTATTAGCAGACTTAGGTAAGGAACAACAGGATATTGTTCAGTATAGCGACAGTCAAAGTGCTATGTATGTAGTCAAGAACTCGGCCTATCATGCTAGGACGAATCTTATAGATATCCGATACTATTTCATTCGAGATCTCTTAGAAGAAGGAGATTTGAAGCTCGAGAAGATTCTTGGTTTTAAGAATCCAGTTGATATGTTTACCAAGGGAGTAATATCAGACAAGCTAAAGCTGTGCAAAGATTTAGTTGGTCTCTCAGAGTAAGGTTCTGAGAGGGGAGCCGTATCAGGGAAGATGGTTAGCACTGACAATCCAAGTTGATAAGAAGATCAAGGAAATAGAGAATCAAAGATTATAAAATAAATCTCCAAAGTGGGAGATTGTTGTGTACTGAAGACTTATTTTAGGAATGGGTTTGGGTTTCCTAGAAACCTAAAGGGGTATTTTCTATTTTATGTCTTGTCTAATACATGGAAGGTGTTTCCTAATATTAGCTAGGGATTCTTAGTGGCTAAGTTTGTAACTTATATAAATAGGTACTAGGCCATGTAGAGAGAGATCGGTGGGAGATTTCTTGTTTTAGATTTAGAGAGGAAAACTAGGGTTGTTATCGTGAATGCAATTGGTGAGGAGCAAAAGACAAGGTGATCGTCTCAGGTAATTGCTACGGTGTAACCGAGGGTTTTGCTAGGATTCCACAAAGATGTTCTACGTTTGTAGTTGATTCATTCATAGTGGATTGGAGATGGTAGGCTCAAAGTGGACGTAGATAATATATACACATTGTATATATTGTTGAACCACTATAAATCTTGCATGTCTTGTGAGTTTGATTTATTTTCTCGTTCTTTGTTATTATTTATGCTTGGTTTACTTATTATTCACCATATTATTCCAAGATTATGTATTCCGTAGTTTTATCAGTACCTAAAGTAATTGTTTACAACAGTTCCTTAAGAGATAAAATCCTAACAAGTCAGACCTTAGAGTTAGGGACTACCCTTTACTATGGAATTTTAGGATTCAAAACCTATTAATTCCACGACTATTCCTAGTGTCTAGGAAGTTGGATGCAGAATATGAAGTAACAGTCATGTAATAACATCAAAAATAAAAAATAAAATAAATGAGACTTTGTATGTGCAGACCATTCTATTTGCATGTTTTTTTTTGTTGCTTTTTTGGACAGTTTGTTATAACTGCCTCTTTGTGTTATGCACATACCAGGTCTCTCTAGAAATTGTTTTACCAATATTGACAAAAGTTAAACTAGTCTTTACCGGTGTACTATTCTCAATAATTTTATGTCTGATAAAAATTAAAACATAGAAAATGGTGAGTGTGAATCTTGTTGCACATTCAACTTAATGGGCGCCGAAGGAGAATGAAAAATTACTAAGTATTTGAAGAATTATAAATATTATTTGATTTATTTAGTTTTAGATGCAATTTCTATTATTTTTTGTAATAAAGCCTACGTCACGTAGTCCGTGTAATAGATGTTACCTAATTAATATATGTGATACTCTAAATTTGCAAAAAATAAATAAATATCTTGTTGCACGTGGTTAGCGTGCATTGTGTGCAACAATGAGAAAGAACCCAAATTTAACCCTAAAAAAGCCTCTAGCTGAACTTGCGAAGTACAGAGAATGTGAACTTGTGAAAACAATAAAGTGCATGAGCCAATTTGTCAACATGGTTTTGATAGTGTTATACTCATTCAAAAAAGTGTACCATACACAATTATTGTAGGACTTAAATATCATCTTCTTTTTTTCAACACAGAGAGGAGCCAACCTAAGAAAACAAGGATGATTTAATAACAAATAACAAATAAAACTGTCGGCTTTATTGACTATTGAGAATTTGAATCAAATTTTAGCCACATTTAAAGAGCAAAACAACCAGGCAGTGTCAGCTCATAAGGCACCTTTTTTTGGGATTCCTTGAATAACACTACTAACCTCTACTTTGATCAAATCTCTAATTAGCTTCAATACAGATTCCAGGATCTACCAGTTGGACTTTCTTTGCTTTTATACTCATAAAATTAGTAATGATAAATGTCTAATCATACTGTCCATACAAAATGCTTCAAGTTTTAGTACTAGAAACCAATCCAAATTTCATTGTTTGAAGGCAAAAAAACAATATAATTTAGAAGGTTTAATTATGAACCTTCCGAATGAATTTTGTTTATCACAATGATATGACTGACTATGACTGTGAGACATGCATCCAATTATGAATCCTTCTTACCCACGGATTCTATGAGATTAAGCAATTGTAGAAAGTAATACGAGACACCTCCTATAGTCGCGTATTGTAATATCTTATCGGTTCCTTCGACGGACGGAAAATCGGCTACTTTAGCTTGGTTGAATCCTCCAATTAACCATCCTAAATTTTGATAACCTCCTTCGTGCAGGTTCGAGACAGCCATCAGTGACCTATAGGCACATAAAAGAGATGTTATAATTTGACATAGCAGTGACTATAGCTCAACTCAATGATTGTGGGACTAAAATTGATTACACCAAAAAAATTCTCACCTTAGACCTTCTCCGCAGGCTACAAGGAGCTTCTCGTCTTTGTTCGGTACCGATGACTCGACTTGACTAAGAAATGTAGGGTTAATGGTGGTGAATTTTTGTCCAGTCCAAAGACCAATGTACCCAAAATGAACCCATTTCTTTAAGAGTATTAAAAGAGAGTTATCTTCGTCTTTTATGAACAATGGTACATGTAGAGTTCCTGGTATATGTGCTTTCTCTCTTTCCCAAATAGGTCGAATGTCGAGTAATAAAAACCCTTCATTGGTCATGACAGGTATAGCTTCTTTGGGTGATATGGCTTTGACTGTACCCGACTGAACAAGTTTCTTGCCACTGATTGAAGCTGCTTGAATACATAATAAAGAACGATTGAACTTGATCAAGTGGGGGTTCCGTGGTTTGTTTTTCAATTTGAAATTTGATGTATAGAACTGGTTTTCTAATTGAATCGCCATCTATCTTCGTCTGTACCCAGTAGTGAGTACCAGTCTCTAGATATATCTCTCTTATCCAAAATAGCACCAATCATATTCACGTTCATGATTTGATCTATCCATATTCTGAAAGCTACCATTTGTAACACTGAGTCAACTCGGTTATATGGGACGGACAGATTTGGCTTGGGCCAAGGGTTGATGAGACTGTCTTCATTGGCCTCGCCACCGAAAGCCCAGTTTAGTTTTGTAGAGACAAATCTAGTCTCTTCTAATAAGTTCTACTTCTACAAGCTTCTGGAGTCGGTGGAGAAACTAGTGTACCCTAGAAGGTTCTAACAACATCTAATGAAAACTCTAGAAACAGCTTCAAACATCGCTATATAAAAACCACTTGCATAAGTTTGCACTCAATCCAATCCAATTTCACGACTAAAAAACAAAATAACCACAATCATCTACTACATTCAATCACTCCTTGATCGTACTACTGCTACTCTTAAGAAAACAACAGCGGCAATGGCTTTCAGAATAGCTGGTTTCAATGATCCGATCTTCTTGTCAGGTCTTAAAGACATGTTTGATTTATCATCAGATCATGAAGTTGAAAAATCAGTGAACACGCCATCGAGAAAATACGTAAGAGATGCAAAAGCAATGGCAGCAACGCCAGCTGATGTTAAAGAATACCCGGATTCATTTGTGTTTGTACTTGACATGCCAGGGTTGAAATCAGAGGAAATCAAAGTTCAAGTGGAAGATGATAACGTGCTTGTCGTCACAGGAATGCGACAAAGGGAAGACGAGAAAGAGAAGAAAGAGGTGAAATACGTGAGGATGGAAAGAAGAATTGGGAAATTTATGAGGAAATTTGCACTGCCTGAGAATGCAAATATTGATGCAATTTCAGCTGTTTGTGTTGATGGTGTTCTTACTATTACTGTTCAGAAATTGCCTCCACCTGAACCTAAGAAGCCTATGACTATTGAGGTCAGATGTGGCTAAGAAAACTAAACTATTAAGGAGATGTGATCAAAATGAACGTTTTTTTTTTTTCCTTTCTTTTTTGTGTGTTCCCGGGTTTGTGTTTCTGGGTCTGGTTGTAGAGTTGTGTACTTTTGTCAAAATTAAATAAATTCTGAGTTTGTCAGCATTTTCAGTTTAAAAAAAAATGAAAATTTACAACAAATTTGTATTACACTTGGAACTTGTGAGAATCACATTTACAAGCGTAACTATGCCTAGACACTTGCGAGTGAGAAGTTGACTTCAGATAAAAAAAACCGCAAGCACTAGCTTAAACAAAATCAAACAACAAATAGGAATAGGAGTTTAGCCTGCACATACATAAATAACGGCTTCAATGAAGATACCATGAATAAATCTGGATAATTCTGTAACCAAGGTATTCCATTTAGCGGTTGCAAGTTTGCAACAGGAAACTGAATAGGTTGTTATCAACTATTACAATTCGGCGGAAGTCCTTTGATAGCCCAGAAAGATCTTTCACATGTTCCCTGTACTGGCTGTAATTGTAACAACACCAGAAATTTATCAAACAAGTTAGGAAAGTACAAATTTATGGCAACAAAATGAAAAACATCATCCCTTTTTATTTTTATTGCATTACCCCCTTACAAGAATGAAATAAACATTATTAATAGGAACTCTGTGGAATGATGAAGTCTAGGGCATTAGATAATGAAATCCAAACTTGCTCTACTTTGCACTACATCATTCATTGATTTCTTTGTTATTATAGTATTACACCATTTCGAGATGGCGTATTATTTGAAGTTCTGAATAAGGCTGAGGTCATGAGGGAAATGAAGGATGGATTTTTTGAGGGAGAAGTATCAACATGTTGTGCTAAAGAATTCATGATTAAGAGACGTTTGTAATTAAATTGTCAGCTGTTACAGATTAGGTGAAAAACCTATGTTAGAGTGGGAAAAAAAACAGAAAAAAAAGCTTGAAATATTACCAGCATTGGAGTAGCGGGTTCATACTGTTCGCAAGATGAGGGAGGGAAATTGGTATTACATGACTCAGGGGTAAATGGAAGAACAGGCCCTAAAGCTGTTCCACAGTTTTCTTCCAAAATACTTTTATATGCTTATTAAAATATTAAAGCAGACATTTCACCCCTTTACCCAACTAAAAGATTATTTCTGTGAAATTTGGCATCCAGGTATGTGGTAGGAGATATGGTAGCCAAGAATATCACTTGATAACATACATATAACATTTAAGCTCCTTACTATTTATCGTGTAAACTCATTTGAATCCTTACGTAATACAACTACTTAATCACACTAAACTAAAGTTCTTGGAATTATAAGAGATGGAAAACCACGAGCTGCATTCAATTCTCTATTTCTTAAATGCTCCACTAAACACTCAAACATACAACGGTATAGTAAAAAATCAATCATACTTGACTATAATAGAGGAACTTACGTGCTAGTTGTGGATGGCCTATAAAAGGAGCACAAGTACGGGATGTTAGAAGAGTAAAAATAAAGGAATAAGGTGATAAAATGTCAAACAGGGATTGAGGCGCAGAAACTATATGATAGAAACGGGGAACTAGGTAAATGGAGGGTACTAGAACAGAAACACAAACAAGAGAAATATTACTAGCAATAATACTATATTATACAGCAAACACACACTAAGCACACCAGATTACACACTATCTCTGTAGGCAGAGAACCTTTAGGCTAGAAAATTAGATCAAACCACAAAACAAGAAAGGAACACACAGACGAAATAAGCAACAGCAAACTAGTACATAAAGTGGAAAGACTAAAGCTACTCTAAGAAACTAACTGATCACAACAACAGCAAAAAATAAAGCAGCAAGCAAGCAGTACAAAAAACTGAAAAGGGTTGGAAGGAGATTCCACCGGCCCATAAGATAAGACACAATATGCAGTTCTTGAGTGGCTTCAAAAAGAAGTAATCCGATGACTGGGCATTATTGGAGCCATGACTAGAAGAATTGGTTCTTGATGCTGACAAAGGTGGTTCTTCTTTATTCTTGGTGAAAACTAAATAATAAAATCCAAAGTCCTAAAACTAAACAACAAAATGTATATTCTAATAACCCCCAAATTGCTCCCATTTAGCTCCTTGACGTGTAAAACGAATTGCAGATGATTTATCCACTGCAAGTGTTTAATTAGCAAAAATAATTAAGATGTAGGCCCATTTAGTTAATCCAATGCAAGTGTTAAAGGTCTTATTTTATGTTTTTCAATCGAGACAGTTTAACATAAAACACCAAGCACCGCCTACAGGATACTTGGATACTTTAACGCAACAACTATGGTCTTAAAGTTTCTTTGGATAATCGTAACCAGAGACATAGTGATCCTCTAAAATTAATGCGACCCACCAGTTATTTGGCAAATTACTCCACAGGCCATAGTTACACACAACTCATAGTTGATGTAAACCAGCTGATTTCCTTCTCAGTTAAGGGGAGTTTTCTCGGGGAACTACAGAAAAAGAGCAACAACCAATCAAAATATTGTTGTCTGTTTATACATTTCCGCTAAACAAAAAAACCACGGGCATTTCACGACAGGGATAAACTCATCACTTCCCATGCAATTGTAATCAAACAGAAAAAGAAGGCAAGAGAGGCCGAATAATGCTAACTCGCTAGAGGAAGAATTTTTGCTTTACCTTAGGGTGTATCACAGTTACTTAGTAAAAGTAATATTAACTTAATCAGGTATAGACCATACATAATAACCACTTCGTGATGTAAGTTCTATAACATATAGGTTAATAGTTAATAACTAAAAGCACACCAGAGAGACAATAAGTTAAAGTAGAGAAACCCCAAAACACATAACACAACGACTTAACTGGTAACCCCACATGACTTGCAGTCTACACTTGAAGCTGACTGTTTATCGCCTCTGCGAAATAGCAAAAACAAAAACACAAAAAAAACTATCACAAGAATTCCATAACAAATTCTAGGCTTGCAAAAAAAAAAACACAAAAAGAATTATCACAAGAATTTCATAACAAATTCTAGACAAGCCTTTGATAACAACCATGCCGGAAAGCCGGAAACCTGAATTCTAATTCCAAATCAGTAGGATGCACATGTTGCAGAAAAGAAAAGCATCCAGTTTACTCGATGCCATATTAATCCACAGAATGGGGAACAACAGAGGAAGTACAAATGTAACAAGAAAATGTTTCCTGATAAAACTCCACTGGATTGAGAAAAATTAAAAAAATTGTGGTGGCAGACATAGCGAACTACAAATATTTGTTTGTGCAAAACAATCAGTATTTGTGCATTTCTACTTTTGCAGGATATAATTTTTTTTGGCATTTTAAGAAAACAAATATAATTAGGGCTACAGGAAAACTATTCTTGAGAACGAATAAAAGAATGGAGACAGAAAATAAAAAAGTAAAACTCCAGCATTGAATTTTTCAAGTTCAATTTTATGAGCAGGAGATATTGATCCTGAGATGCTAGAACTGAATTAGATAGAAAAGAAAGTAAGAACTTACCCTCCCCATGACGCAAACACTCCCAAAACATACGATATAAGCCGGAATGTTTGTAGCAGATTAAGCACCACGTTGTTGGCTCTTGACAGCTTCTAGTTCAGCAAGTTGCTGCTGAAGAAGACATATTAATCAAGAGTTAGCTGGATTTAACTAATACCGTGGACAACAATCACAGTAAGTCAGAAACAGCCGGTATATGACAGTAGGTTCAAAGAGATTTGACTGAAGGGAAGGAGTGGTTACCTCTATTGTCTCAAATCGATCAACGATCTCCCCGCACACATCAATAATCTTATAACATTCGTTAGTGACTAGCATAGCCTCCGGATCTGTTTTATTACCAATCCTTTTAGAGTGTTCTTCCTTGTAACACAATAAGGAAGTTCTAATTTAATGAGCTTTCAATCCAGTTTTCAAAGGCAACGATACCATAAAGTTTACTCTTTACAATAATAATAACAATCCAGCAAAGAGTTTTAGGCATTTAAGAAAGCTACCTGAATGTAATCCAATTTCTGCAGCAAGGCCTCATAACGTTTATCAATCCTTACTGATGGACAGCCTAAGAACTTCTGAAATATGTTTCTTATGCCAGTACTCAATGCCATTTCACGATCCCTGTAAAACTAGAATTTGATAATTTATAAGAATTTGCTGGAATATACATTCAGAGTAAAACATTTATTACCAACCATTGCATCAACTAATGCAAAAAAAGTGTCCGGTTAAGCCTCGATTATTAACGACATATTAGTAACTTATATAAAAAGAATACTATGTTAATTAATTGAATCAATGATCTTGCTAAATTAATAAAACAAAAAATCTTCGCGGTAGTAGCTTGCAAGTAAACATAGAAAGCAAAAACGGTAATTGTTTCGAGGTTTTACATCTCATCCCCAACCAAAGTAACATCAGATATTAAACAATGAATCCAAACAAACAAACAAAACCAACTGCTCGATCAATGAATCAGATGGCACGGATTTTTTTTATTATTTAGAACCTAATTTCAGACAACAAAAACGACTGAAACTTCGAAAACCCTAATCGATATAAAAATAAAATTGAACCTACATAATAAATAGATGAGATAAAATAAAATGATTGAATTGAAAATATCACGAACTAGATGAAGTCTGCGTTACCAGGTTATTGAGCAGCAAGACGATTTTCAAGAGGAAGGGCGGAGGGAAGGTAGACCGAGAGAAGAGTTTTCTATTGTTCTCTTTTTGTTAATGGATGTGAGTGAGAGGAAATCCTTGCGGTTGGGAGTATTACTTCTTCTTTATCTATCGGACACCACATGGTAAACGGTGCGGTTCAGCCGGGTTTAATGCACTATGCCTTACCCGAGGCTCATATGTAAGTAAGCCCGACGCCCGGCACTTCGGATGTGATCTTTCCACTTTCGGATTGAGTTTTATGAAAGTTACCGGATGCCATCCTTTCTTGCTCTGACCTTTATGAAAACTAGGAATTACTACATAATCCTACATATAAGACCCGTTTAATCCCTAATCCATCCATCAAATCCGGTTTAACTCCTAGTCTAAAAACTTGTTTTTAGACTAATTTTGTGAGTCGCGCGTCCAAATCACGTGAAGACAATGAAAATTACATTTTCAATATCCCATATATACCCCTCTCTTGTTCGAACTATAAATCTAGCGGAAATTAAATCTTCCAAAAAAAAATCGGCATTCGACAGCTCACAGATCCTATTTCCTCTCTCTGCTTCAGTTGGTGTTTTTCAGTTTTAGGGTTTCGATTTCAAATCTCCAGGTATTTTTCTTTAATCTTCTTCTCTGCTCTTATATTTGTTTATGCTTTGTTCTGTTTTTGTTTTTTAACTGAAATCGTGATAATCAACTTGATTGTATGTTTTTGTTTGTTTTCTTACAATGAAATCCCGATGATTACGATTTCTATGATGTACATTTTGTTGAATTCCATGATCGATCTCGTTTTTGTTCGTGTTTTAGTTTTTCTTTTGACCTTTGAAACTGATTTTGTAATCGTTCTATTTTGTTCATTAGATCGTCGTATTCAGTTTTTTTACATGTTGTTTGATAATAGGTTTTATTTGGTTTTCTTTTATTTTTTTTCAGGGAATCATGATTTTTGTTCTTTCTTCTGGATGTTTTGAATGATTCTTCAGTACATATTAATACGTACTGTTTTTCTAAACTTTTCGATATATACTGTTTTTATAGTATACCATTTTTGAATCAGTACATATTTGTTTGCACTGTTTGTACTTTAGATTTAGTATTCATATCATCTTAAAATATATGTTTTGATTTTTGTGTTTGTGTTATTTTATTTGGATCACATTTCTTCAGGTTCAACATGTCAGGTGTTGGTTCTAATCCAAATAGCTTTTGCTACTCTCATGTATACCACAAGTAACACCACATTGCATATTTGGTTACGTTATCTTCGACTTTAGAAGATTGAAGTTTACTATTTGTAATGCTTGGAGCTGGATGACTCCATCAACTATTGTTGTTAATTATGTTGAAAATGGAGTGAAAGTCCATGTCCTTGCTGATGTATATCTTCAAGGTCTTGATGTATTACATTTTACGAAGAATTCAGATTTCTTTGAGTTGCATGTTGATGTTGTGTTATCCTGTGCATCTAGTTCTTTGAGAAGTGTTGATATTGACAACAGTGCTGAGTTGGTTTTCAATGCTAGGAACAATTATTTGAAAGATTTTAAAGAGGTTGCAAGTGTTTTTTTTTCTGATGGTTGGGATAATCTTTTGAAGATAAAAACCATCTCTTCCATGGTGGTGTTGAAGCTATTCGGTTAGCAAGTGAGAAATATTGTTTGAGGATTGGATATAAGGTCAAAAAATTAAAGAATGACCTTGAGAGATTTACAGTGAGATGCAGCAATATGCTTCACGCGGTTGCCATGAATGGGTCTTTGGGTGTGTTTAGGATAAAGTATTACGTGGGTAGGCACACTTGTGGTGATGGTTATAGGTTGAGGAGTCCAACTGTTTCGAGGAAGCTTGTAAATCATTTAGTTCATGAGCGTGTCAAGCACAACCCTCTCATAAAGCCGCAAGAGATTATGGATTATATTAAAGTTGGTGGAGGGATCAACATCAAGTATCACCACGCATATCATGCACTAGAGTTATCGCATGAAATGATTTTTGGTGACGATGTAAAGTCATACACTGATCTTGCTTGGTGGGTCACTGATGTTCGGGAAACTAACCCAGGGTCTTATATTGATTTTGATTTCAACGACGCAACAAAGAGATTCCACAGACTTTTTATTTGCTTTGGAGCTTGTAGAGAGGGTTATAAACTTTGTCCTCCAATGATCTTTTGTGATGCGAAATTTTTTATGGGGAGGTTTAAAGGAGGTCTAATGGCTGCGACATGTCTTAACGGCAATCAAGGTAACTTTTTTATATGGTACATATTTTGATATGTAACTATTTTTTATGTACTTTAGGATCATACATAAAGTACATATTGATATATACTATAGGTATAACATAATTTGAAGGTGCAGACATGAAGTACATATTGATATGGTCTTTTATTTATTTTTTCCAGGTTTTTATCCTTTTGCATATGCATTAGTTCTTGGCGAAGATAATGATAATTGGCATTGGTTTATGGACAATCTTAAAAAAGTTGTGGACTATCGTCCCATCACCTTTTTGACTGACCGAGGTGAAGGTTTGTTGAATGCAATTCCTGAAGTTTTCCCTGATTCTTATCATAGCTATTGTTTTTTCCACTTGAAAAAGAACTTACCCATCAGTAAGGCTGATGAAAAATATAAAGAAGTGATTGAATGTTTCCAAAAAGCAACATATGCGCTTTCTCCAACAAGATATGAAGAAGGTCTTCAAGAAATGGTTTATCTAGGAAGGCCTTAGGTTGCTCAATACTGCCGTAACATTCCTAGGGAAAAGTGGTCTAGTGCATACTTCCCAGGCTGTAGGTATGGTCAGACTTCTTCAAGCATTGCCGAGTCTTTTAATAACTGGATTCGTCGCGAGAAGAAGTTACCTCCTTGTGTTCTCTCTGACACAATCAGGTTTTTATAAGTTTCTTGTAACACTACAAGTATATATGTACTATATGTATAATATGTTTGTTGTTTTTTAATTTTATTTTGTCGTGTAGGCTACGGGTAATGGAGTTGATGTCTGAACGTCGTGAAGAAAGTCTTTTGATGGATCCAGAACTCTTAACCCCTGTGTATCAAGCCTTGCTTGAACTACACATTCAAATTGGTCGTCCTTGGAAAGTTAGTCAGTCATATGCTCACGTCTTTGAAGTTCATTCCCCAAGGTTAGTTTTTTAGGTAACATGCTCTTTTGAACTGAGATATCCACTAAACTAGTTTTGAGGGAAAATATCAAATATGTATTGTGCAGATTATTTTATTTTTTTTGTTTGTGTAGTGCAAATATCAATATATACTGCGTAAATAATATGCTTGGTTTTCTTGTTTGCAGGTCTCATATGATAGATATACAGCAAAAGAGTTGTACTTGCCAAAGATGGCGCGTGTATGGTTTTCCATGCTCGCATGCTACTGCAGCTATTGCTGCATCTGGGGGAAAGTTCCTTGATTATATCGACGAATACTTCAAAGTTAGCTGTTATCGCCAGTTATATTCAATCGCTATCAGACATGTTCCTAATCACGACAGGTAAGTTTTTTAAACAGTACATACTGATTTTTTTTATGGTAGTATCATACATGAGAATGATTTTAAGCAGTACATATAAACCATAAACTAGAACTAGCATAGTACATATTGATATTTAGTGTAACGCACATCAACAAAAACTGCACAAGTATAATAGTTTTTCTTATTTATATTTTTCAATATATCACAGACCTGATGAGTATACCACAGAAGATACTATTCTGCCACCAATAGTAGTTAGGGCTCCTCCAGGAAGAAGAAAAAAGAACCGCATCAAGAGTGCATGGGAGAGGAGCAAAAATCCTGTTACATGTTCAAATTGTAAATTGAAAGCTTATCACAACAAGGCTACATGCAATGTTATCCGTCAGTATCAAATATACGGATGAGAATTAATTTCATTACAGTTTTTTTTAGTACATTTTGGATTTAAATTCTTTTAGAAGATACTTGTCGCATTTTTTTAGGTTTCTTTTTTCAGAACTTGTTTGTGTGCCAACTGAATTATGTTCTTAATGACAGAATGTGAATTTGATGATATAAATCTTATTTTTTTCTCCATATTAAAAGATGTATGAATAATTGGTTGAATGTCATTCACTCTATACGGGGGTCGAGGGGGAAGCGCCCCCTCGTTTTAGTAATACATTTTTATTTAATTTTAGAGTTATTAGTGATTTTTATTCTCAATACATTTTTCTTTTATTTTAAGTAATCTTGTAGTTGTTATAAAAATACAAAAAAAAAAAAAATAAACAAAGTAATTTTTTAAATTCATATCAATATGTACTTCATAGTACATGTCAATATGCACTTGCTTTAGATTATGAATCTATTGGTTCAGAGTTTCAGAACAAAGTACATATCAATATGTATTTCCTAGCGCATATCAATTTGTTCTGCCTTTCTATATAACTCTAAAACTAAATAGAAACCTAACAATGCTAATAAAGATCATCACATGTATATATATAAACATAATAACTAAAAACCAAGTTGAATAGGTAGAAACCAAGTTCAATAATTAAACACAATAAGAAAGTTACTGAAGTACTATCCATAAAACCCTGCCCAGCAAAAACAAAAATGCACCAACTTATCTCCTCAGACCAAGAGCTACAAACATATCAGAATTACTCTGCAGTTAAACATGTATTTTTATTGGGTGGGTTCCCAACTGATTTCAGAATGAGTGGCTGTCAACAACCTACATGTTAACTTGACTCTTTTCATCTGAATCTTCTTCATCAGTTGTTCGTCATCTCCCAAACTTTTCCCATCACGATCAATCTTTGATCTTCTCTTTATAAAATGCATCACATACAGAAGGCAGTCTGGCTAGATCTCTTGTTGTGGACAGCCACAGTCTGTCAACCGTACGGTGCTCACCATCTTTCTTTTATTCTCATCCAAGAACTGATTGATAGGGTTGAACAGGTATTCAGACATTTTTTTGGAATTTTCATAACAATGGTCCCTGAATGCCACAAATGAGTTGTAATGTATGAATTTTCTCTGTTTCAAACTCAAATTCCAGCAGGGTCCAATGCTTGTTGCCATGGCACATTGGTACAAGGATCTTTTCTATGTCATCGCTCATTTTCAAGATTGGCATGATGACATCAGTCACTTCTGCCCCCTTTAAATAGTATGGCTTTTCGACATGATACTGAAAATTGGAAACGTTTAATAGGTTATTTCACAAAAGTATATATCAATATATACTTTTTTCATAACCAATGTTCAAAAGTATAAAGAAGAAAACAACACATACCCAAGCAGCTGGATCCAGGTGCAACACCTTAAAGTATTTTCTTTCTTCCTCAACATTTGCTTGGTCGTCTTCAGACGCCAGTTGAAGCTTATATTGAGGATAGTTGATAAGATATTGCTCTAATGCTCTGTTGAATATTAGATCTTCCATTGTATCCCCGCTTATACAGATACCACCTACATTCTCTACTCTCCAAGCAACAGAGCTGCACATTTATAACAAAAACACATATTGAAGTAAGTTTTTTTGATATGTACTGCAAAACTTACTTGATTTAAAAGTAAAATGAAGGGTAGAAAGTACTTAAATTCTCTTTCCTTTCTCAAAGTATGGAAGTAGAATCTCTATTTGTTCTTCTGTCATATTCTCGTAGAGTGGTGACTTGTGAAGATCCATGAACTTCATTATTGGTTTCTGAGCTTTCCGAGCTTTGTTGGCTTTTCCTGTCTTTGTCGTCTTTTTTATCTTCTCATCTTTTGGCTTCTTTTTTTCAGAAAACATACTTCCACTATCAAATAATGGATCTGTCTTCTTTCCAGGATTTACACGGGTTACCCGCATGCTAACTTCTTCTCTAGGTTTGACTGTCTTCTTTGCAAGAACCTTTGGTTTTGGTTTTGCTTTGGCAACAGTCATGTTGGCAAGTTTGGTTGCTAGGGGTACGTCGCTTGATGTTTGGGTTGTAACTTCATGTTCCTGCATTTTTGAATCCAGATTTTCAGTACTATATTTGAATCATATTTTTTCAAACAATGACAAGAAAGGTAAATTAACACAAGTAGAAGATATACCTCCTGGTCACTTTCTTGCTCAGGTGTTACTTGAATCGCATTCTTCTCTGGTATAATTTAGTTTGGCTCAGTTGTAGCTTGTCGAACTTCTACACATCGCAAATCATTTCCAAATAAATTATCAAAATGTTTTCGAATGTCAATCCCAAACAGAGTATGGCTTGAAACACTACCATTGTCTTGGCTGAGAGATGCATATTCTTCATCATAAACATCCCTGCTGAAAATGGCTAAGTCCAAAAATTCTTCGAATGTGAACTTTTCGATGTCTTCCATCTTATCCATCTCAGTAAACAAAGGGATTTTCATGTCGACGAAGCTATCGACCAGGGTTTCAACGTCTTGTTCATCTGGGTTCTGCGAAATCCCTTTAATCGTTTCAAGACTCTGGTCTATAGCTTCAACCACCTTCTTCATTGCTTCTTGTTGAAGTCCAGCTAAATCTTCCTGCAACCATAGAGTTTTATTCATTATAGTTAAATACATACTGATATGTACAGTTATATGACAATAATAAAACACAATTGTAATCAAGTACATATTGATATTTACAGTTATATGACAATAATAAAACACATTTGTAATCAAGTACATATTGATATTTACAGTTATATTTTGATAAACACATTTGTAATAAAGAGTGAAACTAGCCAGCATTACTTACCTATGAGTTACTTTTCTCCTGCATCTGTTTGACCTCTTTCTCCAAGTCAAATTTAGCCCATGTTTTAATAACATTAACATCAACACCACAGAACTTGCGCATTGAAGGTGGTGTTGACAATGCAACATTAAATGACACCCTTTTGACGGCGGCGTCACTCGCATCATTTTGTTCATCTTCTGTTGGAATCTGAACAGTTGTTACTTCTTCTCCAAAACTACTTCACCTTCTCTTATGTTTTCACAAAGAGCATCTGTTGGAGTAGTAGGAGATGGGAATTCTCCTGTTGGGTCAGTGCCTAAATGAGTGCGACTCCCATCAATTGAGTCTCGAAACTCTTCTTCATTTTCAGGATGCATGGGAAAAACTTTCATGTAAATATCATTCAACATTTGCAGAAGCTTTGACGCATCAAGCGGTCCATCCTCATGCTGCATAATGTTTGCTTCATCCCATTTCTCAAAGATTGTCCTTCTCAAATCTTCATATCTTCCTTTCCAGTTATCTTCTTCCACTTCCTTTTCTGCAGTTTCTTCTTTATCTTCTTCCTTTTCATCTTCACTCTTCTCTTCTTCAACTCTTCTTGTTATTCTATTCAGAATTTGCTTTTCTTCATTGGTGTATTGAACCTTGAATTGTCATTGAACTGTACCAAAACAACAAAATATGTACTCAGAAATATGTACTATAAAAACAAGTTTTTTCATGAGGTACATATCAATATATATTGTAGGATAAAAAACATCATACATTCAATACATATCATTATATACTGTAGGATAACATAACATCATAAATGTAGTAAATAAGTACATATTTTTCTTACCTCATATTCAGTTTTATCAATGTCTTTTTGGAGTTCACCATATAACTTTGACAGATTCCATTTGGCAGCTTTCGGAACAAACATTTTTTCTGGAATCGTCTTTATTTCCTCCGGTTCCAGCAAATATGTATGCTCTGCATACAAAATCTGTTTTGGAAAAAAAAATATCATCAAAACAAAGTTAAAAGTAAATCATGATTCTCATTGAGTAAACTACTAAAAATATTTTTAGTACGTATTCTTACCAACAAATAGTTCAGACACCCTGTAGTACTCTCGACTGCGTTTACATTGTCATTTAGTGACTTTTCTAGGTAAGAATGTATCAAATATGGCAATGACACATTCTTTGCAGCTTCGATATCCTCCACAAGACCAATGTACTTTTCAGTCAAGGCATGTGCATCTTTTGTTGTGAAAAACAAAGTGATACACATGAACATGCATATAATCCTTACAAGGTCTTCAGCATCTCTGACTTCTTGACTTTTTTCCTCAATCCATTCTTCACTTTCTTCTTCATTTTCTTCATCACTCCCAATTTCTTTAGCTTCTTCATCACTTTCCTTTTCTTCAGATTCTTCAACTTTCTTCTTAGTTGATGGATTTTTTCTTAGAAGTTTCAAGACTTCTTCCTGTATCCTCACTCTATTTACCTTTTTTGTCTTTTGTAGATCAAAAGAGAACCTCTGGAAGAAAGCTGTTTCTATATTCACCCCTTGATGTCAGCATTATGTCTTCATGTTGTCTTTTTCCTGCTCTTGGCATTCCAAAGATAACACCTACTTCTTCAGGAGTGGATGTCAGAATATTTGAAACTCCATACCTTTTGAACTCAAATCTGAGCTCATCTGCAACTTTACTTCTCTTATAACACTTTATAAGATTGGTCACAACAGTTTCATTCTTCATCCAGTAATCTACACCCAGATTTGTGTACCAGAACATCAGAAAAAGGTTCCCATATGATTGCTCACTGATTATCCGCAACTGTGTTTCACTCAACTCAAGCTTTTCTGCCTTGATTGCTTTAACAAGTGAGAAAATCCCCATAAAACCACTTTTGTATATCTTCCTAGCAGGTGCAGGTGCTTTTGTCTTATTTGTGGTTTTCTTCACACAACCTGCATAATGAACACACTGTCAATATTCCTACAATATATCAATATGTACTATAATATAGATCAAAGTATATATTTTTGATATGTTGATATGTATCTGCTAGATCATGAACAAAGTATACATTGATATGTACTGATTCAATTCAAGATTAGAACAAAGTACATATCAATATATACTTATCTTGTATGCAAGATCTAGATGCTATAGTATAAAACAGTATATATCTATATATATGCTTTATATCTATAGCATGAACAAAGTATATATTGATATTTACTGATCCAATTCAATATCTAAACAAAGTACATATCAATATATACTTATCATGCAATCAATATCTAGATGCTATAACATGAAAATAAGTATATACTGATATGTACTGATCATTATATACTAAAAACCAAGTACATATCAATATTTACCCTATGTTGAATGCTAGATCTATGTGCTAAAATCTGAAAAATAAATATATATATATATATATATATATATATATATATATATATATATATTGATATGTACCCATGTTGTATGCTATATCTAACTCCTATAACATGACCAAAGTATGTTATATATTGATATGCACCGATGATTAGAACCAGTACCTTTTTTGCCAGAAACTACAACAACCTTCTTCTTCTTCTGTGATGTAGATGGAAAACGAACAACAAGAGCTTTCTTCTTCTTCTTTGTAGATGGAGAATCTACAACAGCTGTTTCATTTGTTTCCGGTGTTGTTGGAGAATCAACAACTTCATTGTGCTTCTTCTTTTTTGATTTTACTGGAGAATAAACATCAATTTGTTTCATTCTTTTTGATTTTGTTTGAGAATCAATAACTTCTTTGTTCTTCTTCTTTTTTGATTTTGCTGGAGAATCAACAACAGTTTGTTTCGTGTTTTTTTTATGTTGTTGGAGAATCAACAACTTCATTGTTATTCTTATTTCTTGATTTTGTTGGTATAGAATCTATTGTAGAAGCTTTCTTGTTCTTCTTCGGTGGTGGAGATTGAAGAGCATCGTGTTCTTCAATCACTATCTCTTTTATACTTCTGTTGATTTTTCTCTTTGTACCCATTTTAGATGGAAAATTTACAGTAGTATAATGCTGACAGTAGCTTAGGTTTGAGTTGTATAATGCTGAAAGAAATCAAAGCCTGCTATTACAGATTTCGATTTTCGTTTTTTGGTCTCTGTTTTTGGTGTTTGTTTCAGGTGTTTCCTGATTTTGATTTTGCCCCAGATTTTAAGGTTTTAGTGAAGTAATGAAGTCGATTAATGTTGGTAAAGTAGATGAAACTAAAATTCCGTTTAGAATGCGAGTAGTGTAGGAGGTGGAGGACGTGGGCTGGTTACACGTGATGGGTAGAATAGTAATTGGGAGTTTTCACATGGTTTTTGGACTTATGGTCAAAGGGGTTTTCCCGGATGGACTTATGGTTAACACGGTCCCGGTTTTTTGGACTAGCCAGCAAAAAAAAACCTTTTTTTATTGGTCGATCAAAGGCGACCTTCTATGTGATGACTTGACAGCTATTTGATATTATTTATATGTACTCGCAGGTCAAGAATCTCTTATGGATAACATTCATCAACCGTGTTTGGTTGATTTGGTCGATAAGGAATAAAAAGTCATTTCAATAAAGAGGTTTTTCTGCATCTTGTTTGAATACTAGTCAAAAAAACTTTTCAATCCTTTTAGACGATAAGTTGATCAGACTCCATCCACCCAGTAACAAAAAAAACAGACTTGCACTAAAAGTTAGATAGAAAAAACCTAGTATTTGGGGTTATGACGCTCTTTTCCAAAAACCACCTGGACCACAACAAATCTTTTTTAGAGATGCGGAATTCTGACATAAGACAGATAACCACCTATGAACACTGACATTTATGGTTATAAACTGTCATATTTGGGGATTAGAACCCGACAAAAAAAAATCTTTATGCTTTATTTCTTTTAATAGGTTATAGTGAGTCTGTGTATTCTTCTTATGGACGTAGGTCAACATCGGGAATAAACAAGACTCGGCGACCAGTTCATCAGCGCCAACGCGACATCTGCGTAGTCGAACAACGTGAGGAGCAAATCCACGAGAGGGACTCACGATGTATGGACAGGAAAGCAACCTTAACCCGAGACACCCCCAATTGAGGAGGGGAACTCGAACCGAGATACCCCCAATTGAGGAGGAAATCCACTTGGTCCAAACAGCTAATGTGCATATTCGTGAACCCGCAACCGAAAGCGAGTATCCCCTAGATGGATTGTCCGCTTCAGATAGTGAGGAAGAGCAAACGCGAAGAAGGGCTCACCATGAAGAACATATGATGATGGCAGAGGTGGCACAAAGAGAAGCAGCTGAGACAGAATCAGAAAGGCAACGTCAAATCATGCTGGGGAAAAGACATTTAATATAAGGAAACCATGTACCGAGAAGAGACAACTCATCCATCTACAAAAGCACATACGCGACTCTGGCAAGGATCCTAGCAAACCAACAAAAACAGGAGGAAATGGTCAGAGTTCTCAAGCGAAGGAATTTAATACTTGAACAAGAGAATAACTTACTTCGAGAAAGAGGAATGAGACATATAAGTCTACCTAGGGAGTAACCAAGAGAAGGATCTAATGATATACACACTCGGCAGCAGGAGGCACGAATCGAGCAACACCAAGCATGAGCAGAACGCCAGAACATGCTTCTCCCAAACACCCAAGTCCAGAACCGGAGATACAACCATGAAGATACTATGGGTCCCGAGAAGACTCTACCTATGAGGAAGAGCCCATACAGGAGAATCAGAGGCGTCCTCAAAGCATGTCAGAAAAGATGAAGAATCTGAAGGCAATAATCAAGAAGATGGTAGGCAAATGAGATGATGACAAGCTGGTAGGGGTAGTGATGGAAGCAGAAAATACCCCGTTCACCAGGAGATTGGCAAGAGTTGAGTTTCCTCCAAAGTGCACTCTTCCAACTTTTGTGACAAGATTCGATGGGACAGGCGATGCAGTGGAGCATATCAAGATGTACGACATGTCGCTTCTACAATGGAGACATAATGACACAGTGCTATGCAAGTTCTTCCCAGCAAACTTGGATGGAGAGACAAAGACTTTGTTCAACTCACTCTCCCACGGATCAATTGGGACCTATGAGGAGTTGAGTGAGATCTTCTTAGAGACTTACATGCACAATAGCATAGCCAGACCTCGGGTGAACAAATTGCTTACCCTGGTAAGAGAACTCAAAGAATCGCTTCGGTCGCTTACAGACATGTGAATGACGCTATGTAACGAGATTCGAAAGGTACTGGTGGACAAACAGATTCTGGGGTTTGAAAATGCCTGGGAAGAAGGATCCGATCTATGTAGCCATTTACAATAAAAAACCTCATACTCTGAAGGATATCAGGAAGCTGCAGGAGCACTACGTTGCTCTCGAAGAGATACAGCGAGGAGTGCAGGAAATTCAGGTTCAAGAAACTACAAAGGTAGCAGAGCCAGTTCGGGCTACAAATGTTATTCCCCATACAGAATCTTGACGAGTAGAAAAAAGAGGAGAGCGGTACAATAGGGGTAATACCTTGAAGATATGGGTCCCAAAAGGGAAAAGGCCTAGATTCGAAGATAAAGTGTGTGTGCCATTGAATGCCCCTCTGGAAGAAATTTTCAAGGAAGTAGAGAAAATGGGAGATATCAATTATCCCCTGAACCGAGGAATGCGGTCCAAGAGGAACAAGCATCACCCCGACTATGGTGCTTACCACCAGTATAGGGGGCATTTAACTTACAACTGTCGAGACGTAAAAGAGATTGTGCAACATTTGATTCGAGATGGCTTCCTACAGAAATATGTGCAAGCTCAACCTGCACCAGTAGAAGTTCCAGTGCATCAAGTAAGAATTAAAAGGGATGCCAGAGTCCTCCAATGCAACACGATTTCCCATTCAGCGACTCAAAGCTTCCAACTAGGAAGTGGAATCATTTCTCGGATTCACAAGAGGGATTACTCGGGGAAGGAAATCTACAGTGTAGCCAAGAATCTGCCAATAGAATCATGGATGATGACCCATATCTTTCTTCGCAAAAGATATTCCCTTGAATAGGGAAGCTCACGCAGATCCGTTGGTAATTACCCTGATAATTGAGGAATGAGAAGTAAATAAGATATTGGTGGACAGTGGGAGTTCTGTGGAAGTCTTGTTCTATGACACCTTTAAGAGAATGGCTTATCAGATGATATCATCATCCCCTCCACTTACAACATCTATGGATTCAACCGGTCGGTTACCAAACCAAAGACGGGGTCACATTAAGAGTACAGGAGGAGAATATCTGGATACTATTACTACCTTCTGTGTCGTCGATGTAGTGCCACCTTACGAAGCCATAATTAGGAGACCATGGATTACAGGGATTAAAGGAGTAGCGTCAGCGTATCATCAGCGATTGGGGTTCCCGACCCCAATGGGAGTAGCAGAGGTGGTGAGAGATCCACAAGTTGCAAAGTTCTGTATCCAAGCAAACATCCAGCAAAATAAAGATAAGTGAGTTAGGAAAAGAAGAGAAAGGAACCGGGTCCAAGGCGAGAAACACCTACAAGAACTAGAAGAGATGTTGGCATTAGCCCAGGAGATTGGAGAAGAAAGCAAGAGTCGGGACGCATAGCAATTACATCACGGAACCCCTGTTGAGGAACCCAAACAACATTTCATGGCTCTGGAACCAACCCAGAACCTCAACATCGGGTCAGAAAAGGAGCCGAAAATAGTAAAGATAGGGTTGTTGCTAGATTCGGAACAAGCCTCAAATCTGAAATCTTTGTTACATAAATATATTGATGTATTAGAATGGAGCATGGGAGAAATAGAGGGAATTGGCCCAGAAATTTGCTGCCATCATTTGAGGATATATCTAAAGTTCAATCCCGTTTGACAAAAAGTACGGAAAATCACGCCGGAGCTGCAAACCTCAGTAGAAGCAAAATTAAAGAAGATGCATATAGCTGGAGTCATCCGAAATGCGCAGTATCCGGTATGGATCTCAAATATGGTAATCGTACCAAAGAATAATGGTGGGATCCGAATCTGCATAGATTTCAGTGATCTTAATAAATCATGCCCGAATGATAGCTTCCCACTCCCGAGTGTAGATCAGTTGGTCAATGCGATTAATGGTCACGAGGCGCTGACTCTTATGGACGGATATTTTGGGTATAACAAAATTCCATTGGCACCAGAAGATCAGGAGAACACGACATTCTTCACACCTAGAGGGATCTGTTGTTACACAAAGATGCCATTTGGATTGAAAAATGCGGAAAAAACATACCAAAGACTGGTAGAAGATATGATTCAGAGTTGGATTCACAAGACCATTGAGGTATATGTAGATGACATGCTAGTTAAGAGCAAAGTAGCATTAAACCATGTTTCGAACCTAAGGAGAATCTTTGATCAGATGAGAAAATACAAAAATGAAAGTCAATCCTGCAAAGTGTACATTCTGGGTAACATCTGGAAAATTCTTGGGCTACATAATCACTAAAAACGACATCGAAGCAGATCCCGACAAGGTTTGCGCCATCCTAGATATGTCATCGCCCACTACAGTGAAAGATGTTCAGAGGTTAAATGGTTGTTTAACAGCTTTTAGTCGATTCATCTCGAGATCATCCGACAAGTGCAAACCTTTCTTTAGTACCTTAAGAAAGGGGGATAAATTCAAATGGACATATGAATGCAAGGAGGCATTCCAGAAGATTAAAGAGTACCTTGGGAAGTTACTAGTATTGCAGAGACCATATCATGAAGAAGTTCTCACCATATACCTAGGATCTACTGCTCATGCTATCAGTATTGTACTAGTCTGAAGCGAAGGAGGAGAGGAGAAACCTGTGTACTTCATCAGCAAGACCATGCTACCAACGGAGAGAAATTACACCAAAATTGAGAAGCTGATTCTAGCTCTAGTATATGCAACACAGAAGCTAAAAACTTACTTTCATGCACACAGAATTCGGGTCCTGACAAAATCTACTATCAAATCGGTTATAGACAACTCCTCTAGATCAGGGCGAATCTCAAAGTGGGGAGCTCAAATTAAACAAGTCAATGTCTTTTATGAGATGCGTACAACCATTAAGTACCATGTCACAGCTGATTTTTTGGCCGACTTCCCCTTGGAAGAAGAAAAAGAATTAGAAGACATCCCCGGGATGGAGGAAGAGGATAATGGATCAACACGACTTCTAGAAAGTTTTCATCCCCAGAAATGGAAGGTGTTTATAGATGGCTCCTCTAATGATGATGGATATGGGTTAGGCATAGTGTTCACAACACCCAAGGGTGTAAAGATAGTTCACTCCTTCAGACTCGAGTTCAAAGCCAGCAACAATGTCACTGAGTATGAAGCTGTAATCCACGCTCTGAGACTCATCATAGAGCTAGGAATAACATAAGTAAGGCTCATCAGGGACTCTCAATTGGTAATACGCCAAATAAAAGGGGATTATCAGGCTCTAGATCCATGTCTACAAAAGTACCTAAAGCTGTCACGATACTATATGAGCCAAATACCAAGTATCAAGCTGCGACATATTATAAGAGGGAACAACATGCATGCTAATGCATTGGCCTACATCGTATCAACGTTAAAAGATCCAACGGTGGAAGCAGTTCGATTCGGGAGAGCCCTCACTCCATCATTAGTCGAGACGAAAGATGACAAGGAGACAATAGCAGTAATTGGTTCAGGACTCTACGAGCCGGGTGACTAGGGAGAGCCTATCCATGGATATCTCGAATCTGGAGATCTACCCGCAAGCACTATTCAAGCAAACAAAATCAAGAGCAGGGCATCTAACTATCAGCTTCTGGACGGGATCTTATATAAGCAGTCCTATCTGGGACCATTGATCAGATGCCTAGGCAAGGGGCACCATATCCTGGTAGAGTTACACTGTGGAGATGCTGGAAACCATAATTCAGGGAGAAACCTATCTCAAAGTGCAAAAACCATGGATTACTTTTGGCCCTACATGCATGAAGATGCAAACTATATGTCGAAATTCTGTGAAGAGTGTCAAAGGTTTGGAAAGATGATTCACGCACCATCCACATCTTTAAACTCGGTGTTAAGCCCGTGGCCATTTGCAAAATGGGGAGTAGATATCATGGGTCCACTTCATAAAAGAACACTTCAAAGAAAATATCTTATCGTGGCCACAGATTACTTTACCAAATGGGTAAAAGCAGCTTCCATGAAGCATATTCGGGACAATGCTGTCTTTAAGTTCCTGTTCGAGAATATCATTTGTCGATTCGGGATACCCGCTGCAATAGTGTCAAATAATGGGAAGCATCTGCAGGGAACAAACACAGACCTGTTGTTCAACACTTACCAAATCAGGAAGAGCAAATCTACACCCATATACCCACAGAGCAATGGCCAGGATGAGATCACTAACAAAACCATAGATGATAACTTGAAAAAAAGTTGGATAGTCACTATGGGGATTGGTGTGAGCAGTTGCATAATGTTTCATGGGCGTATCGAACCACAAAGAGAGAAGCTACAGGATTATCACCCTTCATGCTTACATATGGAACTGAAGCAATTTTGCCCATCGAGATAATGATTCCCACCACTAGATAAAAAGCATGGATGAAGCAGATTTGATACTCACCAAACTTGAAAATTTGGAAAAGGCCCGAGAAATTATACTTCAGAAGATGAAGAATTACCAGAGAAGGCTGTAAAGAGAATATAACAAGAAGGTTCGTCCTAGAGAATTTCAACCAGGGCAGCTAATACTAAGAGAAATCCCCGTGTATGAAAAAGAGAAGGAAAGAGGAAAGCTAGCACCCAAATGGGGAGGTCCATATACAATATTATTTAAAGTAGGAAAAGGCGCTTACAAGCTGCTCAAGCCCGATGGAAAAGAGATGGAACACCCTTGGAGCATCAAGCATCTAAAGCGATACTATCCTTAAAAGGTAACAAATGATACATAATGGGTCATTTGCACTCGGGGCAAGACATGATTCTCCTCTGAGGTGATCTAAGGGCTCTGGACTATGGGTTCAGAGTCGAAGGGGTTATCCAGAGACTAATTATAGTAACCACATGATACATAATGGGTCATTCGTACTCGGGGCAAGACACGATTCTCCCCTGAGGTAACCTGAGGATTCTGTACTACGTGTCCATAATCAAAGGGGCCACCCAGAGACTAACACGGGTGGTCCCATGAGATTGTCCTAGGTGGTCACTCGAAGGAAAATGGATCCCTGCAAGTAACATCAGATTATTCGAATTGAGCAATTAGTAAGCCCAAATGTAATCTGGACCCTAGGATAAGATTGTTAGTGGACTTAACATATTTCAACACTAGAGATTAGTGATGATGAGTGATAGACACCTTTATGTGTTTTAATTTGTTCCCAATTTTTATAGTGTTGGAACTCAATTTTGTACTAATATTGTGTTTTTATGTATGTGTAGGTGTTTTTGGGAAATAAATATTTTTGGAATAATCGGCTCAAAAAATTACGAAAGGCACCCGGAAAAATTGATAAAGGGAAAAGAAAATAAAGAGAAGATTTTGTCCGAAAATATAAACAATGAATGGGAAGATGTTTCGGAGATATGGAGGAGATTTAATTGGTGAAGGTGTTCTACTATAAATGGGAGTCGAGTATAGAGAGTTTTGGGGGATGAAGGGACGAAGAGGAGGCAGAGAAATCAATCCAGAGAATTTTTCTCTGATGCTGCTGAAGAACAAGAAGAACAGAGGCTACGAAAATTGTTTCTTCAACCTCTCAGCCATGGTTTCTTCATCCATTTGCAATGTATAACTTCAGCTTTACAACATTTATCTTCAGCCTTGCTCTGTAACAGTGAACCTGTAACGCCTATAAACGTTGCAAATTCACTGTTTTCTTTATTTTTCTTCTTTTCCATCATTTGTAAATACTTTGAGCCATGAACCATTATTTTGAGCAAGTGATTAATATGAGGAGCTAAACCCCTTTGCTGAGGCGACGAAGGAAGCCATTGTTCCAAGAAAAGTGGTATATTTCTCTTTTAATTGATTTTCGTAATTTTTTTATGATTATTTGCTTTAATTAAAAATTGATTTAGGGATTTTTATTAAACAATTGTGATTTCTTTTGATAAAGCATGCTTAGCCTAGGGTTTTTTCATGTTCTATACTTTCGATTTACAATTGTTACTTTGAAAATCTACTTTTGTAACATATTAGAATCACTTTGAATGTAAAGAATTCCATGAATATTGATTAGACTGAATCACTTTAATTGATTAATGGTGGAATCCTGAGTCTCAGTGCCTCTTTAATCTAAATACCAACTTTGTTTTGAGTTTTCTAGTTTAATTATTAGAGTTTGAATGTAAAATCAATCTTCACAAGTTTGAGAGTTTGAAACCTATCCTTACCACATCTACAAACCACATCAATTTTTGGCGCCGGCGACGCGGACTTGTTTTTAGATATTTTTTTAGTTTTTTTTAGGTTAGTTAGTTTAGTTAGATTTTTATTTTTATTTATTCTATTTTACGTTTTTGGGATTTTTGTTTGTATTACAGGTTTTGGATCAAAAAGAAATTGGAGCTAAATATTATATTGATTGACTAAAGACTTGGAGTCAAAGATAAATCGAAAAGAACGGAAAAAGAAGACAAGATTTTTTTTAGTAAATTTTTTTAGGTTTTTCATTTTTCTTTTTAGAAAATTGTATTAGGAAATTATTATTATTTTTATAATTATTTTATGTATTTTTATGTTTTTTCTTATTTTTGGACTTTGGACCTTAGGACTTTTGGACATTATTATTATTATTTTTAAATCCTACGGAAGGGTAATTTAAATATAAACTGCAACAGGGAAGGACGACAATTACGATATTGTCTCGGCCCCTCGGGTTCGTACACTGACACAGGAGTCGGTGGTTCGAGTCGACTACAACAGAATCACTCCTAGTCTTGTACGTGATGTAAGACTCGATCAACCCACGAATCCCCTGTAAGTGGGTTTACTGTATTCCTTCTTATGCACATATGTTGAGGAACTGAATACGGATTTATTTTCTAGTAAAGGGAAATGACTGGCTATATAAGATAAAGACTCGGATTTCATCATTGTTTCCTTCTTGCTCGCCTTAGGAACACGTTACCTAACGCGAACCTAATCCTTAAAATTTGATTAGAAAGAAGACCAATAGGGTATCGAGCTTATTGGAAAGTCATTCAAAAGGAATGTATTGGTTACTCTGTTAGCCTAACTTAAAGTTCAGGAAGATTATTCTAAGTAGATTCGAGCTGCCTTGTAACCCAAGGAAACGTTTACAAAGAGGCAGGGTTATCAAAGCTCCTTAGAGCTTATCCGGTTTCTATTCGACTTAATTTAATTCAGATCGTTTTAAGAGATTTGCTAAAACTGTAACTAGTTGCCTTTTGGAAGAATAGAAGCTGGTCTAGGAAGAATCTAAGTGGAGCCATCATGCTTTTTGTTTGCTACATTCAATAGGTTTGATTTGGTTGAGTCGGCCTTGTTTGTGTTTGTTTAGAATTCCCTTCCAATTAGGAGTTATTTAATTGCATGCCCAAGCCGCCTAAAGCCTTGAGTGAGCGTGCCTGGAGAAGAGATTCTATTGGTCGTTTGATCAGTGACGAGAATAGAAACTCTGTCTTTGAAATTGAGAATTTAGGAAACCCTTCTTTTGAGAGCCCAATTTTCGGAAACATTAGTTTTGAGAATCTGTCTCTCAGTGAGGAAGTTATTCCTAGTTTTCCAGCTGTGCCAGAAATGGCAACTTTAAAAGATTTGTTGAATCTCACCAGGACTTCTCGTCCATCTTGTATCAAGTTAGCTGAAACTCAAGCAAACTATGAGTTAAAATATGAGACCATACAGATGCTCCCAATCTTCTTAGGAAAAGAAAATGAAAACCCCTACTTTCACATTAGGGAATTTGAAGAAATATGTAGTACCCTAAGAATTCACAAACTGTCTGATGAAGCTCTGAAACTTAGGTTGTTTCCTTTTTCCCTGAGAGGCAAGGCCAAATCTTGGTTATATAGTTTGCCATCTGAATCCATCGAAACATATGAACAGCTTACCGCTGCCTTTTTATCTAAATTTTTCCCTAGGCGCAAAACATCATCTATTAGGCACGAGATTTCCACATTTGTGCAGCAAGAGGGAGAATCTTGGTATAAATATTTGGAAAGGTTCAATGATTTATTGATATAATGTCCCCATCACGGTTTAGAAAAGGTTAGACTAGTCCAGATCCTTTATGAAGGGTTAGATTATCCAACGACGACCGTGGTCGAGTCATTGTGTACATGGAGTTTTGATAGTAAAACTGTTGATGAGGCAATGATATTTTTGAATGAAATAGCCGAAAAGACCCAGCAATGGGAATGTAGTAAGGAACCCCAGAATTTTTTTACTGAGCAGAGGTAATGTCAATAGGGTAGATGGAATTCTTGTATTGGATGCCAAAATTACAGCTATAACAAAAAGGTTAGAAGCCTTAGAATTGAGTCAATTTAGTTGTTGAATAGAGCCTAAGTCACTTTTGGAAGGACAGACTGTTGAATAACAAGCCCATGCTCTTTACAATAACACTAGATATGATAACCGTCAGAAGTTTGACCCATATTCAGAAACATATAACCCTGGTTGGAGAAACCATCCAAACTTTTCTTGATCAAAGGGCCAAAATCAAGGTCAGTCTAGTAACCCTAAGGTTTTGGTTATACTAAGAATCCTTCTGGACCAGCACAATTTCAGAGCCCTTCAGATAAGAAGATCATGAGTTTAGAAGAGTCTATCACCTTTTTATCTCATAACACTGCTAAGTTTCAGCAATCGGTTGAACAAAGTTTTCAGGATAATAATAGGATTGCACGTGAAAACAAACAGGCTATTTTCGATTTTCGAATCCAGGTTAGTTAGATAAATGAGTCTTTGAGAGAAAAATCTAAGTTTCCTAGTCAAACACAACCCAACCCTAGAGGAGTTCATGAGTTATCTTCTGGTGAGAAATCATCAAATCATGTGAATTCAATTAAAACCCTTAGGAGTGGTAGAGTGGTAGACAATAAGGTAACCTTGCCTTATAGTGAACATGCTGTAGTTCACCCTTATAAGCATGTAGCTGAAGAGACTGATAAAGTCTCTAAAGAGTCCAATGCGGTTCCCCCTGAGCAATCGAATCCCACGGGTACTTTAGAAGCTAGTATGAACTTACTTATGTACCATTTGTACCTCCATCTAGGACTTGGTGACTCAAAACCTAACCAGATAAAACTTCAGTTAGATGATAGGTCTGTGAAAATTCCTCGTGGTATTGTCGAGGATGTTCTTATTGAGGTCGATAGGTTTATTTATCCTGTGGATTTTGTTATCCTAGATACCTAACTTGTTCCTGACCTAGAAAACCAGATACCTGTGATATTAGGTCGCTTGTTTTTAGCTACATCTAATGCGATCACTAACTGTCAAAAAGGTATTATGAATTTATCTTTTGGTAATATGACTATTAAGTTGAATATTTTCAATATTAGTAAGCAACCCCCTGAGCTAGATGACACGTGCATTGAAGAGGTGAACATGATAGGAACATTAGTTCAGGAGTCATTACCAAACATCTTATCTGAAGATCCATTAGAGAGTTGTTTATCCCATTTTGGCTTAGATTTTGACGATGATAGCACCATTGATCAAGTGAATGATCTGTTAGACTCTACCCTTATGTTAGATACTAATAGATGGAAAGCTAAGTTCGAACCACTACCAGTTTCTAATTCTACCTTAAGTCCTTCTTTAGAAGAGCCTCCTAAGTTGGACCTCAAACCATTGCCAGATACTCTGAAATATGTGTTTTTAGCCCAATCTAAGACTTTGCTTGTAATTGTAGCATCCGACTTAGATAGTGATCATGAAAGTAGGATACTGACCGTACTTCAAGACAACAAAGAAGCTTTAGGGTGGACCTTAGCAGACATTAAGGGTATAAGTCCTACTGTTTGTATGCATCAAATTCATTTAGAGGACGACACCAAACCTTCTAGGGAGATGCAACGTCGACTGAACCCTAACATGGAAGAAGTAGTTCGAACTGAGGTGTTTAAGTTGTTAGATGCGAGTATTATCTACCCCATTTTAGACAGTCAGTGGGTCAGCCCCGTTCAGGTTGTTCCCAAGAAATCATGTATCACTGTAGTCCATAATGATAACAATGAGTTAATCCCAACCCGAGTGACCACGGGGTGGCGTGTTTGCATTGACTATTGAAAATTGAACAAGGTCACAAGGAAGGACCACTTTCCCCTTCCTTCCATCGACCAAATGCTAGAGCGATTATCTGGACATAGTCATTATTGTTTGTTAGATGGCTACTCTGGTTATAATCAGATTATTATTGCCCCAGAAGACCAAGAGAAAACTACTTTTTCCTGTCCCTTTGGTACCTTTGCGTATAAACGCATGCCTTTCGAGTTGTGTAATGCACCCGCTACTTTCCAGCGATGCATGATGAACATATTTTTTGACATGGTAGAACGGTTTTTAGAGGTCTTTATGGATGATTTTTCAGTGTTTGGTTCATCTTTTGATGAGTGCTTGCATCATTTTGACATTAATGTTGACTAGATGTAAGGAAAAGAATTTAGTGCTTAATTGGGAGAAATATCATTTCATGGTTCGATCAGGAATTGTTTTAGGGCATATCATATCTTCTAAGGGTATAAAGGTAGACAAAGCCAAAGTTGACCTTATTAAGAATTTACAGGTTCCCAAAACCGTAAGAGATATTAGGTCATTATTAGGGCATGCAGGTTTTTATCGTCGATTCATTAAGGATTTTAGCTTGATTTCTAGACCTCTTTGCAATTTGCTTTCGAAAGATGTTAAGTTTGTCTTTGATGATGCTTGTTTAAAGGCTTTTGAGAAGCTTAAGACTTTTCTCACTACAGCCCCCATAGTCCAGGTACCTAACTGGAACCTACCCTTTGAAATTATTTGTGATGCTTCATATTATGTTATTGGCGTTGTGTTAGGTCAAAGAGAAAACAAATTACTTCATGTGATTTACTATGCTAGCAAAACTCGGAATGATGCCAACTGAACTACACCACCATAGAGAAGGAATTCTTAGCCATTTTGTTTTGCCTTAGACAAGTTTAGATCCTATTTCTTAGGTTCTAAGGTCATAGTCTTTACTGATCATGCTGCTTTGAAGTATCTTCTGTCCAAGAAGGATACTAAACCTAGATTGATTAGATGGATCCTTTTGTTAGAAGAATTTTCTCTAGAAATTAGAGATAAAAAGGGTGCAGAAAATGTAGTAGCAGACCACTTGTCTAGGCTTGTGTTTGATTCTCTTGATGATTTCCCTCATGTGAGGGATAGTTTTCCTGATGAACAACTTTTCCGTGTTTCCCGATTACCTTGGTATGCAAATATGGTGAACTATCTTGTTACTGGTCGAATGCGCCAACATTGGGTTAAACAAAATCGTTCTAGGTTTTTGGCCGAGGTTAAGCATTTCTTTTGGGATGATCCTTGTCTGTTTAAGTATTGTCCAGACCAGATTATTAGGAGATGTATACCTGAGAGTGACAAGTCTAGTATTATTTTCATTTGTCATGATCATGCTTGTGAGGGTTATTTTAGTACTAAGAAAACCGCTGCTAAGATATGGCAGTGTGGATTTTACTGGCCTTCGTTGTTTAAAGAAAACCACCGTTAGTGTGTTACTTGTGAGCGTTTCCAAAAGTTAGGAACCATTTCCCGTAGAAATATGATGCATTTGAACCCTATTCTAGTTATTGAGGTATTTGATGTATGGGGCATTGATTTTATGAGTCCTTTTCCTAATTATTTTAGTTATTTCTACATCCTTGTCGTTGTAGACTATGTGTCTAAGTGGGTTGAGGCGGTTTCATGTAGAACAAATGACCACAAGGTTGTAGTCCAGTTTTTGAATGATAACATATTTGCACGTTTTGGTACACCGCGAGCTATAATTAGTGATGGAGGGTCACACTTTTGTGATCAACCATTTAGGATTTTGATGAAGAAATATGGTATTACCCACAAAGTAGCTACCCCATATCACCCAGACTAGTGGTCAAGTAGAGGTTTCCAACAGGGAGATAAAACGTATTTTAGAGAAAACAGTTAATCCTAATCGGAAAGACTGGTCATTGAGGCTTACTGATGCCTTATGGGCTTACCGTACTGCGTTTAAGACCCCCATTGGAATGTCACCTTATCGTCTACTTTTTGGCAAGGCATGTCACCTGCCCGTCGAGATAGAGCATAAAGCATATTGGGCTGTAAAACAACATAATTTTTCGCTTGACAAGGCAGGAGCTCACAGGAAGCTCCAGCTCAATGAGTTGGACGAGATTCGTAGAGATGCATACGATAGTACTAAGTAGTATAAGAACAAAATGAAACTTGTGCATGATAGAAATATTTTAAGAAAGTCATTTTCTCAAGGTCAAAAAGTTCTTCTGTATGATACTCGTTTGCATCTGTTCCCCGGGAAGTTACGCTCTCGATGGACGGGTCCTTTATAGTTCACACTGTTTTTCCTCATGGTGCTATTGAGATTGAGACACTGGATCGTAGTAGTTCTTCAAAGGTTAACAATCAGAGATTGAAACCCTTTTTAGAGCCTTTTCTTGCAGGTGATGTTGAGGAGGTCCCCTTGGAGGACCCTGCTTACTTTGATTGATCATCAAGGATGTTGTTGTACATTAGTAAGTTTTTGTAGGTTTTTGTTTTTATTCTCTAAAGAATGATTGTTACGCTTTTATCTTTCTGACTTACCTCTTTATTCCTCTACTTACCTATATTTTTGGTTTTGCACTTTAATTTGAAACATTGAGGACAATGTTAGGTTTAAGTTTGGGGGTAAGGGAGAAACCTTTTAGTTGAAATAATAAAACTCCAAACTTTAGAAACTTGTGAACAATTCAGGATGACGCTAACCATTCTAGGTAGATGGAAACATAACTCTTTTCTATAGGAATTGGTGTGCCCAGCTAATTGGTCTATTCATAGAAGGATGCACCCAGGTGTTAGAAATAACATTATATTCATTGAACAAGCATATCTCGGAGTCTATCTTGACCATATCACTTTTCGTAGCTTTTTGTTTTGTAATTTTTGTGTTTATCTAAGTGATTTGGTGGGGCACCAATATCGAATTACTATCACCGCTAGGATGAAGTAGAGTGTTTGAGATCAAGCCTTATTATTGTATTATTCGGAAAAAAAATAAAAAAAATATTGACACTTTGGTAGCAATATGTGTGTGTTCTCCCTGTCTTCGTCTCCTAAGCAAGCGTGGAACGCAGGATCCATGAGAACTATCATGTAAGATACTGATAAGGAGCATGCGCTTGGATTCAAATTGATCCAATCATGTTGTCAGTATATTTAATAAAGATAATTGTTTTATTTTCAATAAATTAACCTCTGGGTAGTAAAATTATTTGGACAGAGGGAGTTATGAATTACTTTCTAATGACCTTCGCAAAATGGGGATGGTCCCTCAAATTCTAAGGATCCCGAAAAAATCGTTCCAAAGAGAATGCAGGCAGGCACCCGGCAGATCTGTTATTCCTAGGCCATTTTTGGGTGAACTCTGCTAATCATAAACTCAGGTTAAGGAAGTAATCAGGGACCATTTGGAGACATTTGGAGCAGCTTACAACACAACATCCCCATTAGCCTCTATGCCAGAAGGCGGCGCTGGGATTTGACTGACTTTACCAAATAAAATGAATAGGAAAATCCAAAGAAAATGCCACGAGTAAACGAATTTTCAAGGCTCAAAGCTCTTAATCCTTCGAATAGGGAGGTCAAAAGACACCCTAATGAACGCAAATAGACAACGGAACTGTTGTTCCAGCACCTCAAGCAATTTAATACCGGCGCATTAAGAAAAGGCATGCTGAAGTCTTGATTCATTGGCATGGTCTTAGTCCAGCCGATGCTACTTGGGAGAATCTAGACGAGAAGCATGAACCGGAATTATTAATCTCACCTGATCAGATCTTTTCTTCTTAATTTTTCTCATAACAGCATGAATTTCAAACATTTCAAAACTAAGAAGGGTAATAGTGGTAACAACAGGCTTTCAATTGTTGAAGAGGTTGAAGAACATAACAGATGGTGATGTGAATGTGAGAAACAATTGATTATGTTTACATACAAATGTGAGCGTAATGCTGTTGCTATTCTTATTCCTAGCTTCTCTTATTTTTATTGCCTAATACTAAAGAAATGTAGAAGAGAATTCTGAAAAAGAAACCCCAAGCCACAGTGATCCATAAGCAAGACCACTTGTTCAGAACAGTAAAACCATTCTCTCTCAGTATGTCTACTCCTGATGTTATGCAAGTGTTTGAATTCACGGTCATTCCCGAAGCATCACTCAACATCTTTAGAAACTTAAGCTTCATATCAGATGAAATTCCTGCCAGAGGTGTTCTATCAAACATTTGAACACCTCTGACGAAACATTTAAGTGGGTCGTCAAATTCGTTTTGCATAACTCCTTCAAATGGATACTTCAATAAAGATAAGTAATGTAACCAGATCCAGTACCATGGAATTCTATCTCGATTGATGAAAACCCCACTGAAGAGAAAGAAGAAACCAAGTGTAAGTAAGATGATCATATAACCCAACATGATATGAGGGATTACTGCAGAGATGAAAGCGATAAGAGAACTCCCAGCCCAATATGATGCCAAGATCGTAACGAAGAAGAACAAGTACCCGTGAAAACCACCGGCTAAACCAACTGCCCAGAATGTTGTTATTGTGATGGCAAAAGAAAGAATCACTAGTGAAGGCATTTCGGTAACTGTGTAAGACAAAACATATGAAGAATGACGATACGCATTATAAGCGGTTTCTCGACTTAAGATGTATCGTTCCTGGAAGAGAAGAGGGAGAGCATCTCCACAACTGAAATAAGCTATAACGATTAAGAAACCGAAGCACCCTAATCGCTCTTGTGCACCTTTTGGTGAAATATCAAGTTGCCAGAAAATGGAGGCTATGACTAGACACGTGATTATCATTGGCACTAATCGTGCTACAAACACTTCAGGCATTCGACTTGAATTTTTTATTGATCGTTTTGCTAGCACCAAAAATTCGTCCCAAAAAGGATTTGTGGAGGTTGAGATCATGGATGTTGGACTAGAATGATTAGAAGCTGAAGTAGACGCCAATTTTCCCCTTGATATACTGGTGCGTATGGCGTCTCTCAATGATAGAGCACATTTACCAGAGTCTGAGTTTTCAGGATGTGTCGTGTTTTGCCATGATTGGTAGAGCTCAATAAAGCACTTTGTCCCACCTTCGGACCCTTCGTATTCGTTAATCACATCGAGAGCAAACTCAGTTGGGTTGTCATTTTCAGAGATTGGATAGCCCATTGCTGAGAAGAAACGGGAGAGATCTATGCGCGTTCCAGAGTAAACTATTTGTCCGCACGAGAGGAAGGTCAAACGGTCGAGTAATCCAAGGATTCTGTAAGTAGGTTGGTGAATTGACATGATAACTATACTTCCTCTTTGAGCAATTTGTTGAAGAGTCTGCACCACCGTGAAAGCACTTGACGAATCGAGGCCTGAGGTTGGCTCGTCGAGAAACAATATGACTGGATCATGTATTATGTTGATTCCTATGGAAACACGACGACGTTCACCACCAGATACACCTCTGTGACTTTCATCTCCTATAATCGTCTTAGATGCATTTTGAAGCCCTAATTGTTCAATCAAAGCTTGAACTCTTGCCTTTTTCTTTGATTTTGGGAGCAAACACGGCAATCTAAACTCAGCGGAGAACATGAGTGTCTCTTCAACTGTCAACATTGGGAAGAATAGATCGTCTTGCATCACATAAGCCGAAAGCAATTTAAGAAGCTGAGTATTGAGAGCTTCATCATTTAGCATAAGCGACCCCTTCAGGCTTCGTTTTTCGATCCTTCCTGCAAGTGCATCAATCAATGTAGATTTTCCAGAACCACTAGCGCCAAGAACGGCAAAAATTTCACCCTCTCTAGCTGCACCAGAGATATCATTCAATAGAACCTTTGTGCTCGAAAACCTACTAGTCTCTGCAGTTTCATCCATATACACCACATCCGGTGCTACTAGCCCGCTGCTCTGCCTAAGACAAGAGGGAGTTATTGATTTACGACGTGACTGCACTGTGTATACCAGGTTATTAAATGAGAGAACAAAAAGAACAGGTTTTGGAATCATTTGAGTCATGTCACCTAAATCGATAACCTGCTGTTGATCAGGAGCCCGGTGCTCACTTCCTTCCACGTTATTCACGTGTTCCACACAATTCAATATATCATCATGCAATATGGGTGATATTTCAGAATATGTGTTTATAGTATTATCGGTAAGATTCTCCGAGTACTCCATTTCATGCGCACCTTCTGGTGCAAAACCTAGGTTTATTGAACTGAATACAGCACCAGTAATTGCAGGGGGAGAAATGATTCCAACTGCATGTTAATGAGGGAAAAAAAAGTAATGGCTACCGTGTTGGTGCGGAAGAACCCTCATTTCTTAAATATTAATGTCAGTAGGGA